>CM076575.1:824931865-825456662 GCA_034641835.2 Pinus albicaulis
TGCCATCAAGGACAACACATGTCAATAGTCGCATGTCTTCATCTTCATTCAGTGGGTTGCCATCAAGGACAACACTCTGCATCATATTTCCAACAATACAATGTTTTTTCTCTTCCTGAGAAATCTCTACGCTGTCTCTATCAGTCTCACTAATTCCCAGACAAGTTTAGTTCAGTAATCAAGCAATTTTATGCCCTCTAGGATCCCTATTTTCTTGTGTTGTTTCCTTCAGTAATTAGGTTCTATTAGTTAGGGAAATTTCCAATCCATACTGCGAAATCCATTAAGGACCTTCCTCCTACTGAATGCACCACATGTACAATTTGTATAATTATACAACTGATAGTGCACTGCCCTTGAACTCCAATCTAAACTAGGTATTTCTTCGAACTGAAATGCATGACTTATTTATGAGTGAATTATTAGTTAAATGGTTGAACACATGAAGAAACACCCCACTGTATAACCTTCTACCAATTCTTCCATCAATTAGAACTAGTTTAACCAACTTTAACTAAAATAAACTGAGTTAATTAATTACAACTCGAAATAAACTCAAACAGGGCCCCTGTAATGTACGAGATGCTCTACATGACTCTAATTTGTCTCTAAACTTGAATTAAATAAAACAACTAGGTCATCCTAACTTATTTAACTCGTACAAGCTGTCATGTAATGTGGAATTACAATTTTATTCTAGTTTAATCAAGTAAAAATTAAATAAGAATATTTTCTTGTTTCCATTTTCAGCACTCACTCTCAACAAGAAGGGATTTTCTGCTACCCCGATCCTGCCTCTATGGAACTCGAATTTTCCTCTTGACAGTGCCTTCATCAAGATGTCTCCATCTCGCTCATATGTAGGAATTTACTCTAACAACATAATCTACCTCTACACACAATATCTGAGATGGTTGTATGAGATGTCAATATTCCTGGACCTATATTGAAAAATTGGATTGACCAAGAGTTTTACATAACTCTATTTATAATAGTAAATAATTGTCAAATTCATCTAGTGACCGAACAACCCAACACGGTTATTCCTCATCCAGATCGCCTCACACACTGCTTGCTTCACCTTATACATCCACCTTGATCCTACAACTAACTTGTCCTTAGGCCTTGGGACAACTTCCCATGCACTATTCCTAATAATGTAGTCATACTCCTCTACCATGGAATCAACCCATATGGACTGCTAAATTGCTTCCTAGAATGAGGATGGATTAGTCTCTACACTCTCGCTCATAAGAGCCTGTAACTAGTGTATCACTTTGGGGACCTCCTTTTCCTACGTTGTGATGTGGGTGCTCCCACATTCTCTCTAGAATCATCCATCAACCTGTCACCCTCTCTTGTGCACTTCCTTCTATCTCTGGATGTATATGAATAATTGGGTTCTTCCACTCTCTGCTGCTCTTCTTGTGGCTTCTCCACATCTTGAGGTTCTTCTTTTGGAGATAAGAGCTCCTCAACTGCATGCACTTGAAGCTCGTTGTCAAGAGAAATTTGCTGGCCTTCTCTTCATCAAATTTTACATATGTAAAAACCAATGTCATCCTGTGATATGGAAGGTAGACCTGATAGTTGTGAGGTGTATTAGTGTACCTCACAAAAATTTCCAACTTAGCTATTGGTTCTATCTTTTTCCATGCATATTTTGTTACATGACAACAAATTGATGAACAAAAAAATATAAAGTAAATTCTCATGAGGGATGCCATTTATCGAAGAGGTGTTGACACTGTTTTACACTGATGTCTCACACATGACAAGTTGAGCAAGCCCTAAATGACTTCCATAGTGGGGCTTGTGGTAGTCACCTCTAAGGGATGGCCACCACCCAAAAAGTTCCACGGGCTGGTTGTTTTTGGCCCACCCTAATCCATGATTTCATTCAAGCAGTCAAACTGTGTGAGCGATGCCAATGCTTCATCCACAAGGAAATAGAAACTCTTGCTCCTCTACACCTGATCATTGTAGTAGGTCTTTATGACTTGCAACCCTTCATTGTCTAGAAACCACAAATAAATTATTGTAGTCGTCGACTATTTCACCAAGTGGGAAAAATCCCTGCCTACATATGAAAACACGGCAAAAACCGCAACTCGGTTTCTCTTCAACCATGTCATCACACGATTCGGTGTTCCTAAGGAGTTAGTCTCCGACAATGGAAATCATTTCAAAAATGAAATATTCCAGGAACTATCCCATCATCTAGGATTCACACACGAGTTTGTGTCTCCATACTACCCCAAAACGAATGGCAAGGTAGAAGATGTTAACAAAGTACTCAAAACGATGTTACAACATATGGTAAATAACCATAAAAATAATTGGCACCATATGGTATTTTCAGCCTTATGTGCATATCTCATATCGGTTAAATCTTCAACAAGATTCACACCTTTCCAATTGGTATATGGAGTGGAGGCTATGATTCCCATTAACCGCGAAATCCCCAACTTACACACTGCTATCGAACTCCTCGATGATATCCATGTGAGGTCCCTATATTACTAGTATCGTCCCTTATTGCTGTCAGTGTAACCCACTTATTGTTATTGTTGTACCCATGTAACCCCAATATTGTTATTATTGTTCCCTTACATTATTATTGTTAGGTCGTCTAGGATTATATTGTGACCCCATGGACTCCTATATATAGAAGGAGGTTTTGGTCATTTTTGTCATCCAAGAATTGTTAATTTATGTAATGTATTGGAGGTTTTCCCCTCGAAGTGGATTATTTATAAGGCATTGATATCTCTTTTCTTCTATTTTTGGAGCTGGTTTCATAACATTTGGCATCAGAGCTTTGGATTCTAGGGTTTCGCTGCTCCAAACAGATCATCATGGCATGTTCGCTATAAATTTGTTTATACAAAGGTTTAGAATCTGAAATTTATACAGAACGAAGCTGAAATCCTAAGAAACATCGTGTAAAAATTGTAGATCTTGGTTCAAAATATTTTCAAAGATATGATCTGTGGAATTTAGGGCTTTTTCAAGCTCCCAAATGTCACCTAAAACAGGTCATCATGGAATTTTTACTATAACTTTCTTTCTATGAAGTTTCAGAAGCTAAAACATTTAAAAAGTGAATCCACAATCCTGAGGAACCTCCTGTGAAAATTTCAGATCTTGGTTCACAATATTTTCGGATATATGATCTGTGGATGTTAGGGTTTTTTCAGTCTCCCGAATTTCATCTCAAAGAGGTGACTACTGGAAAATCGTCATAACTCTCTCTCTGATCATTGGATGGGAATTCTGTAAAAATTGGCCGCAATTACATGGACTGTAGTTTCATGTGTATGAATTTCAGACCCAAAGGAGGAAACAGTGACATGAGGCACGTTGTACAAGTTCGCTCTACTGAACTAGTCCATAATTAAGTCATTGTGGGAGATTGGGCATAATGTTGTCTTGAAGAATCCAAATCAGGTCATAGCTATGACATTAGAAAGAAGATTCAGAGGGCTACTATAAGACCAAATTTCATATATTTAATATTCTAAATCACAGAGATAATTCAATTTCAATATCAAGCTCCTCAAAAGCAAGAAAAAGGTGTGTATCTGTTTTTCAAATTGCATAAGTCTTGTTTGAAAAATCAGTTTGAATTGATTCCAAGGGCATATTGTAGAATAAATATCAGTATTGGCTTCTAAAATGCCCACTAAAAATAATTAAACACCAATTAAGACTTCAGAAGGCTCTAATATGACCCATGAAGACGAAGAACTACAACATGATATGTCAAAATTACAAGACCAAGTGCACCAAATTTCGCTCTTGCAAATATCAACAAAAAATGAAATGGAAGTTTTGAAGAAAAGCATGGAAGCTAAGATGGATGGCATGGAAGATGAGATGGATTACATGGAAGCTAAGATCAATGAAAAAATGAAAGACAACATTGAAAACATGAAGAATGATCTAAAAGCAGACATGGAAGGTTTGAAAAAGTTGATACAAGTAATGTTTCCTAATGGCGAAAAGATAGTAGAGGAAACTCATGATGAGAACAAAATAAATGTTAATCGTGATTTCATAAAGTCTAATTTTGGAGGGAAGAACCACCATATTCCAAAGATGGAGATGAGGATGTTTGATAGCAAGGATCCCGTAACATGGATACCAGAGATGGAGCAATATTTTTATCTCAATAATGTGAAAAACACACAAAAGGTATGCATTGCAACTTTACATTTAGAACAAAATACATTTGTATGGTATCGATGGCTTTGCTCCCGTAAAAAAATGTTCACTTGGTCAATTTTTACAGAGGAAATGATAGCGCATTATGAGGATACAAATAGAAACACCTTCTTTAGCCAATTTATAAATCTCAAAAAAAAGGGTTTAGTGGTGGAGCACATTGAGGACTTCCAGAAATTGAATATAAGGGTATAACTGATATTACAGAGGAACAGAGGATTGATGTATTCATAGGGACATTAAAGGATAACATCCAACATGAGGTTCATGTTTGGGAACCTGACTCATTGGAGAAGGCTTTCAGGTTGGCAAGAAAAATCGAATGTAAAATTATGGAGAGAAGGAAGCCTACCACTCACATCTATAAGGATGGAAGTGTTCCTACTCCTAGACTTCCACAACCTACAAGGTTGACACCAAAAAAATTTGAAGAAAAAGGAACAAAAGGGATTTTCTATAGTTGTGATAGCAAATCACTAAAGGTCATAAGTGTGCTGAGAAGAAATTATTTTACATAGATTGTGAAGAGGAGGAAGAAAATGAACAAGAAGCTTCAAAATAAGAGCATACACACCAAGAACCAACCATAGAAGAAGAATAAATGAGTCTTACCATATCATGTAATGCATTGGCAGGAATGAGTCGAGATAGAAGGGCATATCAAGAAGAAAAAGGTAATAGTGTTGATTGATTAGGGTATTACCCATAATTTTATTCATTGTAAGGTAGCAAAGGAATTGAATTGTTTCCTATACCTAGCACCAGAATGTTAAGTGATGGTTGCAAATGGAGAAACTATAAATTTCTCTGGAAAATTCCATAATATCAAGCTAACTAGGGGAATATGTATTGAATAGTCCAATGATTCATGTTCCAATGGGAGGTGTTGATGTTGTACTAGGAGTACAATGGTTAAAATATTTGGCGACGGTAGTTTTTAATTTTCAACAACTTTTCTTGAAATTTTTTTTAGAAGGAAAGGAAATTGAATTACGGAGTGTAGAAGGGAAGCCGGGAAAGATAATAAGCTCTAATGTCATGAAAAATATTTTGAAGAAATAACAATGACGTGTATTTGCACAATTATGCTCGTTGGAAGTTCCAACATCAAAATCAATTATTTCTCTAGATCTCCAAAAAGTCTTGGACAGTCATTCCAAGGTGTTTGAAACTTCCAAAGGACTCCCACCTATTCATGATCCTGATAATGTTATTCATTTGATTCCAGGAAGTGTCCCTCCAAACATCAGGCCTTACATATATCCTTATGTCCAAAAGAGTGAAATTTAATGTATGATTGCATAAATGTTAGAGGCTAGTATAATTCAACCTAGTCAAAGTTATTTTCTTCTCTAGTAGTACTGGTGCACAAGAAGGATGGATCATGGCGCATGTGTCTGAATTATAAGGAGATCAATAAGATCACTATTAAAGATAAATTTCCCAATCATGTGATTGATGAATTATTGGATGAATTACATGGAGAAACTTATTTTACCAAGTTGGATATTTTTTCAGGATATCATCAAATTAGAATGAAGACTGAAGATATTCTGAAAACAACATTTCAAAATCATGAGGGTCATTATGAATTTTTGGTCATTCCTTTTTGCCTCACCAATGCACCTTCTACATTTCAAGGGTTGATGAATTCCATTTTCAAACCCTTCCTTAGAAAATTTGTGCTAGTATTTTTTGATGACATACTCAATTACATCAGGTCTTGGCAGGATCATGTTCAACATGTTGACATGGTGCTCAAACTATTAGAGGAGAAACAATTATATGCAAAAACATCCAAATTTTTCTTTGGAGTACATGAGGTGGATTATCTGGGTCATATTGTATCTCACAGGGGTGTTAAGGTAGACCCTAACAAAATTAAAGCCATTAAGGAATGGAAAGTCCCCACAACCATAAAGAAGTTGTGAGGATTTCTCAGGTTAATACAGTATTATCACAGGATTGTTACGAATTATGGGATAATAGTAGCACCTCTAAAAACATTATTGAAGAAAGATGCATTTTCATTGACTCCTGAAGCAACTAAAGCCTTTGAACATCTTAAAGAGTCAATGTGCCTAGAACCAGTCTTAGCTACGCCAGAATTCACAAAAACCTTTATTGTGGAATGTGATGGCTCGGGAAATGGAATTGGTGTTGTCTTAATGCAAGAAGGAAGACCCATTGATTTTTAAAGTCATCCAATCAAAGCAAAGTATTTACAAAAAGATATTTATGAGAAGGAAATGTTTGCAATGCTACATGCACAAAATAAATAGCAAACTTACCTAATGGGAAGACACTTCAAGGTGAAAACTGATCATAATAGTCTTAAACACTTTTTGGAACAAATACTATCTTCAGAAGAGTGGAAAAAATGGGTCACAAAGATGTTGGGTTATGATTTTGAAATCATCCTCAGAAAGGGGAAGCTAAATGTTGTTGCAGATGCACTCTCAAGAAAGGACGAAGAGGTGGAAGCATTGCTTTGTGCCTTTTCTAATATCCAACCAAATTGGATAACCGAAGCAAGGGATGAATGGTAAAAGGACGAAGAAGTGTGGACACTCATTCAAAATTTGCAGCAAGATCCTAGTACATCTTATACATTTGTTGGGTGTGTGTTATATTCTTTCCACGACTAGCCCTACACGTTGTATGTTGCGCCGGGCGCAGCAAGGGGGTCACAAGGGGGGCGACAGCGCCCCCATGTCGGGGTTCGGGGCAGCGCCCCAGCGAAATTTTTTTTGGTGTGCCATCCCACTCATAGGTGGACCCACCCATGTTTTTTGCATGAGTTTGCACATCGTTTTTCGGGGTACGATGGTTTTTGACCCCTGGTATTTTGTAGATCCGGTCAAGGGAACTACGGTTATGTTCTAGTCCAGGGTTAATGGATTGGGGTTTATGTATGCTTCGGCATGTATATATATGTGTTGTAACACTAAAAGGAATATAATGAAAAATCAAGCTGGTCATCCCGATTTGGGATCCAGGGGAAAAACTCTGTGTTTATCTGTTTTATGTTTTATGCTCTCGCTATTGTTTATTTTCTGTTATAAGGTTCATGTGTAGATAATTTCTATTCAAGGTTAAAACCTACAACATTTAGTTGGAAAAATGATTCCTCATGGTACAAAGATCACTTATATATTTGCAAGAATTCCCAACTAAAAAAAAAGATTCTTTTGGAATTGCACACTTCTCCTTTAGGAGGACACTTAGGCTTTTTAAAAACTTACCACAGGGTAAAGAAAGAATTTTTTTTGGGAAGGGCTTAAATCTTATATTCAAAATTTGGTGGCAGAATTTTTGGTTTGCCAGAAAAATAAAGCTGAGACAATTAAGACCCTAGGTCTTCTACAACCTTTATCCATTCCAAGTCAATGTTGGGAGGAGATTTCAATGTATTCTATCACAGGTTTACCTAATTCCAAAGGAAAGAGTGTCATCATGGTGGTAGTTGATAAACTTACCAAGTATGCACACTTTTTTGCATTATCTCATCCATTGAAAGAAAGTACAATTGCTACTACATTTATGGAAACAATTGAAAATCTACATGGAAACCCAACGATTATTGTAAGTGACAGAGATACCATTTTTACTGGAAATTTTTGGATGGAATTATTTTCTTGTTTGGGTACTCAACTAGCTCATAGCTCATCTTATCATCGTTAATCCGATGGTCAAACTGAGATAGTTAATAAATGTTTGGAAGGATACATTCGTTGTTTTGTATCTGATAAGAAAACACAATGGATCAAGTGGTTACCTCTCGCTGAATGGTGGTATAACACTTCCTTCCATACTGCAGCAAAAATGACCTGATTTATGGCACTTAATGGATATCATCCACTGTCCATCACATCTTATTTAAGATAAAATTCTAAGGTTCAAGCAGTGGAAGATCACATCGACTATCAACAAGAAGTTCTCAAAATCTTAAAGGATAGCCTAAATTTGGCACAAAATTGAATGAAATAATAGGCAGACCAACATCACAACGAGAGAAGTTTTGATATAAGATATTGGGTATATTTACGGCTAAAGCCATACAAACAAATGTCCCTCAAGCAAGCTAAGAAGGATAATAAATTATCGCCAAATTACTATGGTCCTTACAAGGTGTTGCAAAATATTGGTACTATGGCATACAAATTGGAGCTTCCTTCTTCTTTTCGAGTGCATCCAATTTTCCATGTTTCATGCTTAAAGAAGGTTATAGGAGACAAACTTCTAGTTCAAAAAATATTTCTATAACTTGATGAGAAAGGAAAAATCATATTGGAACTTGAGGCAGTCATGGAAACAAGAACTCGACATCTACGAAATCGATCAATTTCAGAGTATCTCATCAAATGGAAGAACTTACCCACTGAAGGTTCTACATGGGACGATGAGAATTTTATACAAAAGCATCGAGATCTACTCAAGCATTGAGGAAAACACTTTTTTGAAGGAGAGGGGCATGTTAGGTCCCTATATTACTAGTATAGTCCCATACTGTTGTTAGTGTGACCCCCTTATTGTTATTTTTGTACCCCTGTAACCCCAAAATTGTTATTATTGTGCCCTTACATTATTATTTCTAGGTAATCTAGGATTATATTGTGACCCCATGGACTCCTATATATAGAAGGAGGTTTTGGTCATTTGTATCATTCAAGAATTGTTCATTTATGTAATGTATTGGAGGTTGCCCCCTCGAAGTGGCTTATTTCTAAGGTGTTGATCTCTCTTTTATTCTATTTTTTGAGCTTGTTTCATAACAATATAGCCTTTAGAGCAATGGTTTTTATAGTTATAACTCGTCGATTAAAATCGACAAGAGTCTCTCCAACATAACATGGCACACAAGAAAAGGGTAAAAGCATCATTCGTTTGCAACATCACCCCTCGCTCATTTTCAAAGGGGGAGTTAGTCCTCCGCTACAATGTGGCAAAATAAGCCTTAGGACCTGAAAATTTTGAAACATTATGGAAGGGTCCTTACATCATAAAATTTTTCCTCCTCAAAGGAGCATACATATTTTCTGAGCCCGATGGTACATGCCTAGATAATCCCGTCAATGGGCTTTACCTCGAAACATTTCACCCATAAGGGCAAGAAGTATTAGTCTTAGATATAAGATGCATGTAACATAAATTTTGGAGGTGATCACAATCATCAAGGACTTGTTCTAAAAAATTATCTTGTTTCACAAATGGATCGCCCCCCCATCCTATTTTGGATTCGCTAATGGAGCCTAGCGATGGTTGCAAATCTAGAAATAGCCGCCTGGGCCATATACTCCCCTGACCAATCATCCTTCCTCACCAACAGAGTATGTATCATATCAGCTACCAATAATCAAGCATAATATGATGCATTCATCGGGTTGTTGAGTGATGCCTCCAACCAGGCTATTCACCATCTACATGTCTATCATGATTCCCAACTAGTGGTATTGCAGTTAAACCAAGATTTTGAAGGACGAGATTCACACTTATTTAGGAAATACTTGCATGCACGACGGTTCAGTCGTCATTTTTATCACATTAAATTTACTCATATATAAAGAAATCAAAACCAAACAACCGATCGCATAGCTAAACATATAAACCATCACTAATAAAAAACAAATTATAAAGCATAAATATCCATCATAGGTACATGAAATCCATCATAAACACAAATAATAAAAATAGACACATCATAAGAGCCGCAACAATATACATCTCACATATATACATCACAAAATATATGATTTCGAGTATAAAAAACTGGTCCCCGACCATCATGTCAACCAAAAATATACATGTCATCAAAATAGGGAAGCATCCTCATAATGGTGGATTTTCCTAACCATACGAAAATCTCTAGGGATGAGCCCCACCTAGTGGGTCCTCTGGACACACGGCTGCACCAGGTGCCAGTATAGGTGCAACAACCAAAACTGCAAGTGCTGCCTGGCGTAAAATTGGGCGATGCGCCCTCTCTCGAGCCATCACTATCTCAAGCCATACATAATCCAAGTCATCAAAGAAACCCTAAGTCGGTGCACCTCGGTTCAAGCTCTCTAAAAAACTACATGAGCTAGCTAGAGCTGCTACATATGTGTCATTAGCCTTAGCTCGAGCCTTTGCTAGCATAACTCTAAGGTCAGTAGCAACCAATGGCTCCTTGACCACCGCTACCTATGCCTCAAATATCGCTACCCATGCCTTGGCCACCTCAGCACAGGAAAGGAGAGCATCATCCCCAACGGCAGCTGCAGTGCTACTGCCCTCCTGTGAAAGGACTCCTACACCACCCTATCCCCCAACTAGTGCCTGACGAACACGAGGTGGGACCCTCCTCAAAGGCTGATGACCCACCAAGTGGGCGGTAGGATGCCCTGCCGAAACCAAATATTTAAGAGAAAACAAAAATAGTATCAGTGTCACCATCAAACACATATAGATCTATATATAATAAAAATCCTCAAATGAAAAAAAGCATCAAAATTCATACCTATTTGGCCCCATGCATAACCTATAGAAAGACCCATCTTCGGGTCCCCATGGAAATCCATAGCAAAGTACAGGTAGTCCAAAAACATCTATGGGTTCAACTCAAACCGCACCTCAACCTTCACATCCCAGTAGTGACCCGCCTCTCCTCTTCCACCACAGGGCATCAGAGGTGCCCACCGACGCATCCTGGGATCCCTCGGACGACCCAAGGGCACTACCACAAAAGCTCAAAGAATCACAACCCTCTCATACATGATGCTGTAGAGAATACTCGCATAAGATAAGAACTTAATGGTCCCCCTATGGGCCTTGCCCAACTGTGTAACCATTCCCTAGTAGACATAGCAAGTTGATTTGAAGAAGTGACCAACCCGAAGCTGGCGAAAAAATCGCAATATGTGGGCCTGGCACTCGATGACATGGTGTCGACCTTGATAGGAAAACTATCATCTCCAAAGCATCCCTCTCAGCCAATTCCATCACAAAGCTCACACAAAGACATCCTTGAGTGATCACATCATAACTAGAGTGATCCTAGTCCCAGCGATAGTTGTTCACTCCCCCAGCTAGGAATGGATACATAAGAGCCTCCCCCTGAGGCAGTAGATCATTCACAAAGTAAACGTCGGTCTCCCATTGGAACATGACATCTCTGTGAAGTAACACTATAACACGTCGTCTCATGTTCTAGCAACAGACTAGGTATCGCAGTAACCCATCCTCCGATCTTAGTAGGTTTTTATCTAAGAAGTTAGTAACTCATACTGAGCCAAAAATCCCCAAACATTGGAATCATGGGCCACTATTGCACAGAGATCAGGCCAGTCTCTGTCCCCCCACAACATCCTGTCACTAGAGAAGAAACCAAAAATCAGTTTTTTAAAACCAAAAAGTTTTTTCTTTTCTAAATAGACTCTGTCGTGCCTGTGACAAGCTTAGGCATGATGACCACACGTCTGTATCAGAGACAGATGTGAGGTCCATTATGCACAATTTTTTCTGGGCATGAAGGCATCGCACAAAAGTTACCTTCTACACGAGGACCTTGTACAAATCCATATTTGTATGGACCCCCATGCATGAAAATGAAAAAAATTAAAAGAAGGGTATTTAGGGTCCTACCTGACACTGACGGCATGAATCCCGAGTACTCAAGCTAACCACAACAGCAAGAGAAGCTCAGGAACAAGCGCTCATCTCTAACCTCAGAACCTCAAAATACACAGATGAGTTTAAATGAGCAATATTGACCCGTATATTTCCCTTTTCTCATTATTCGACAGACCATAACTGGAGCTTAGAGTACCCTATCAAAAAACCACGAGAAACACAATGATAAATACTTCATCATGTTCAAACTAGACCCCATAAATCCACACCTCAGAAAAAGTAATTTTGAGTCACAACAGATATGCCCCTCTTATTGCTTTACATTTGAATTATTTCAAATATGTTTGTATGAAAAATATGCTTTTACTTTGGGTATTGGTTGCAGGTAGTACAAACATTCCAAATCATCATATGTCCCATCCAACAAAGGTAAAAGAGTAGGTATCATTCTAACCCTAGCATGATAAGTTCCCCAAAGAATATTTCCATACGCTGACATCATTTCTCTAAAGAAATCAACCATAGGTTTCATTCACCCAACCATGTTTATCATCACCCCACCTTGCACATGATAAACACCCTTGCAAGTCGATAGAGCCTGACCCTCCACTGTGTCCATCACTCATGTAGACTGTTAGTGTCCCGTGATTTGGTTGATTGGCAAGCCAAGTGATAGGGTAACATCAAACCAATCTTTGGAGCCCAAGGACCTAGCCTTCCTGGACTCAGAGAGGGCCCTCTCTATTTGTGTAAGGGATATCTATGTGTTTTGCTTCTTATGTTTCTGATTTTAGGCTAGTTGTGAAGTAGGATTTTGGTTTTTATTTTAGGTTTTTGAGGGAGGAACTGATAAAAGACTAAGATAGATAAAAATATTGTCAGATTAACTAGGCTATGGGGTCGAAAAGGTCTATAAAGCATCAGATGGTCATACAAGGTATGTTTAAGGGCCGATTTGATCAAGGTAAAATGGATCTTAAGGTAAAATGAAGTGAGATGGACACTAAATTTGTGAAGGACAAAGGCTTTCAAACATAAATAGTTCAATATATGACATTTATATGGTAGGGCTAACCATTAATCATGATAAACGTAACTTCAAAATGATAAATGCATAGAAATAAACATTCAAGAAATACATAGAGATATATGACTCTCTAACTTTAGGAAATTACTATCAGACTTTGGGGAAAGACAATTAAGACAAAAAAATAACTCAAACCACTATGAGGAAATGCCTAGACATAGTATTTCGGGCTATCGGGCACTTTGAACAAAGATTGCAGAGTTTTAGGCAAAGGGCAAGATCGATACAAGACCTCTTTAGTTCAACTAGGAAAATCAAACATTCAAAGAAAGGTTTCAGAGGTGGAGCTATGACTAGCCATGAGTAAGCAGGGCATACTATGAATCATACTTAGTATGCATAAAACCATAAATGAAACAAGCAAACAATTTCTTCAGTGATCAAAGAGCAATCAAGGATTCTTTGATATGACTAAGAAGGAAGAAAACATAGAAGCTATAATGAAACGGGAAATCTAAAGTGCCTCCAGAGGCATGTCTCAAATCTATTCTCTACTGTATTATAGCAATAAAGAGCATGAAATATGTATGAAAACTAAGAAACATAACAGAGAGGGACACTATACCATTTTACCAAGTCAAGGAATCCAACAACAGTCCTCTTTCATCATCCAAAAACATTCAAGAAACTATCCAATGCATGAGACAAGTATTTCTTCCAAGCTTTTATAACCATATATTGCTCTATATCATCAAGTTCAGCCTTGTTTACAATGAAGTCTCTTGGAATATATAGGCCAAGATGAAGGAGAACCTCCTAGTGCAACTAGCAATCTCATTGGCCCATCAAAAATATCTGATTTTTTCCTTGAGGCTTTGCAAAGCCCAAGGCACAAAATATCTATAAAAATATCCTAAAAATTCTAAAAAATGAAATTAAATTGACTTTTCCTAATTGACAATTACCAAAAAAGGCTAAACGCACATTAGGAAAATCCACTTCAAAAAACTGCATTTTTTACAAAAATACTTCAGAAATATATCAGCAGAAAATCCCCTGTATTGTGGGAAAATTTTGGAGGCCTTCCTGATGTCAAAACGAGGCTCGTGAAAGCTTGTTGGAAATATCTGGATGTCTAATTTCTAAAAATTCTTTGTTTTCTCCAAAATGATCACTGGAAGCCTGTGAAAAACTGACCTGTGTAGAAAAACCCAGAAAATAGCCTTTGCTGATATGCGGGGCAGAGTCTTGAAAAAGTGACTGTTTTTCGCCACTTTGGGGGACCAAATCATCTTCAATTGATCTGAAATTCGCTTAGTAGATGCCCCTAAAATTATGGTATCCAATGATACCATTTTCATCCTTTGAGGATGCTTCAAACAAAAATAGCGATGCCCATGATTTTTAGCAAAAAGCCCAAAATGTCAAAAAACCAAAACTTGTTGAATTTTGCCCAATTTTGGCGAGCATGACCCTCATGGGTTTTCAGAAGCATGATGAGAAGCAGAGGCCAAAATTTGAAGCCTTGATATGCCTTTCTTCATTTTTTGTGCCAGGCGCCTCTTTTGAGCCTCTTTGATCTTTTCTTGTGTGGCCTTCAATTTCCATTGGGCGAATTGATTAAGCTTCTTATAGTGCCTGGTCATTTTTCTTTAAAGGTACAAATCTCTATCGGCCTTTTCCAACTTCTTCTCCAAGTGTTAATTCACCCTTTCAAGCCATGCTTCTCTATTTTTTTCTATCTTTTGGATAAATAAAGTAGTAAGAGGAAAATATTGGAAAAAGGCAGCCTCTTCCTCTTTTTGTTTCTCCAAAGCTCTTCTGAGTCCCATGGTCCTTGGCATCTTTCTCCTTGGCTGATCTTCTTCTTCACTATCATTGAACTCGCCCATGAGTTCTTCCAACTTAATTTTCACTTTGGAGGCCTTTGTTTGATACTTGATAGCCCATGTCTCATATATCGTCATGTGGAAACTCATCTGCTTGTTTTTTGTTTGCAGAAAATGAATGAGGTTTTTAGACCTCTCTAGATCCGCTCTTAGATCATAAATTTGTTCTTCTCTATTTATCAAGAGAGACTCTAGGATTCTGGCCTCATTGTCGCTGTCATCACTATTTATCTGAATTATGTCAAAGTCCCTCTCTTTCTCATGGCTACTTTCTTCATGGTGTTCTTCTTCATCACTATGCTGCTTTTCATTACTATGCTTTTCTTCACTTTTCTCCTCTTCATTTTGCTTCCTTTTACTTTGATCCTCTTCACTATTTTTCTTTCTATCACTATGTTGCTTTTCCTCACTGTACTCCTTTTCATCACTATGTTGTCCTTCCTCACTGTGTTGTTCTTCCTCATCATGCTCTTCTTCTTGATTAATCATAGGAGATTTTTTCTTCTTAGGATTGGGTTTACTAGAAGAAGGAGAAAGAGGATGAGTGGAAGGTGAAGGAGATGCATGGGATGAAGAAGCAGTGGCGAAATCAGGATGTGAAATGAAATTTTGCTAGGAAATTCCCTTCTTCTCAAGTTGATGGAGAATGACAATATTGATAAGGGAATGATGGAAAAGACAAGCTGGTTGTTGAGAAGAAGGTCTCTTTTGAACAGTGGAAGCCATCTTTTCAATACTTCTATGGAGGAAAAAGGGGAGGTTTAGCAGTTGGGTTCTTGTGAAGTGCATGAGTAGCTGGACATGGTAAGCATAAACACGGGAAAACCTTCCCTCGCATGTGAAATATTTCATGATTATCTTCATGAGGAGAGAATAGCTAGTCAAAAAATATGAAAAAGGAAAGATGGATGGGCATGCATCCCGATGCTCTGGTTTCAAAAATGGTTTGTACTGATCTGAGTCTAAGTAACTCTACTTAAACCATTTTTCTCCAACATATGGAATTTTGGTAGCTCTAGAAATGGATCTAGGAGAAAGCTTGAAGTCTAAGCCTACTATATGAACATGTTTCCCTTGTAGTCTTAAAAAAAATAGATGTGTCAAGGGAAGATAACTTTTCAGCTCCTGAATCCTGATGCTATCAAACAAGTGTTTGTCAAATGAGAACCAAAATCACTTTGATCACTGTGTTTGAGCAAAGATCTTGAATAAGGTATGTTTGGGGTTCTTTTTTGAAAAAGGATCTCTTTTTTTTTTGGCACAAAATATCCTCCCCTCAAGCACTGATCCTTTGTTATCTCTGCCCTTTAAAAATTAAACAAGACATTTTTAAGGTAGTACAACATCTTGTAGAATTACTATGTTAATCCCTAAAACTCATAGCATGAACACTTTTGATTTGGCAAACAAAGTGTGTTTTTGGAATCTGCTATTGAAATTTCTCTTCAAACTGATTTTAAAATATTTTCAAAAGAAACTCTGTGTCTTTGATTATGGAGGTTTGAACACATTTCTCGATGTTTCATAACACAAAAGAAAACTATGTTAAATTGATCATGCCTCTTCACCAATCATTGTGTTGATTCTTGATATTAGCAAACAAGGTGTGCTTTCGGAAAACATTGTGATAACATACTTCTTCAAGCTGATTTGAAACTCTTCAAACAAACTCTGTTTTTCTTTCTAGAAACTGTGGGCAGTGTTAGCTATTTTTATAGCACAAAAAGAGATTTAAAATTGGCATAACAAACTTTCCTTCTTTGATTGTTTTATCATTTAATATCCATGATAAAAGAGACCTTTTTCAATTTGACAAACAACCTATCTCCTTTAATCACTGTGTTTGAGCAAAAGGTTTAAACAAGGTATGTTTGTGGTTTTTGTTTGAAGAGGAATCTCCCTTTTTTTTGGCACAAACACCTTTCCCTTCAAACACTGCTCTTTTTTTATCACTGTTTTTGAAAGGTAGTTAGGGATATTTCAAAACTGATAAAACACCTTCCCCTATCACTATATTAATCCTTGATACCCACAACAACAAAAATTCTTTGATTTTGACCAAAGGCTCAATCTCCTAATCAATATCTATCTCTGTTTTTTTAGGTGATGAATTGCTTTCAAAATCACTATTTCCTCTTGGGAAAACACAGCAAAAAACACCCCTTTTAACACCAAAATTTTCTAAGGAGTGAAGAAATACCTCGAAGATCAGTTCGTGGGCCTTTTTGATCATTGGAGCAGCTTTCATAAGAGTTTTTGGAAGCCGGGTGGGCGAGTGGGCCATTTGCAGTAGAAGGCGCCACGCAGAGGAGGCTGTCGGGTCGTTTTCGAGCACCGGTGACCGCAGGCACAGACGCACCATGTGCATCTACAGGCATGCCGCACATAGTTTGAGCACCGAACACCTTGAAATTTTTCCTGAAAATGCTTTGTTTCTTCAGTGAGCAGCCAATGAGGGTATGCTTCATGTTTTGAAAATGCTAATGGGCCTGTTAAACGATCTCTTCCGCCTTTTAAAATTTAAATAAGCTCAAATACCTTTGCAGTTTCTTTGGAAGGGTTTGGATGCTTTTTGAAAAGGTTTTTGTCATATAAAAATATAAATCACCGCCCTTAGTATTATATCACTTGAAAAATTTCAAAAAGACCCATTTTCTTAACTCTCCTCTTTGTATGCAATATGCAAAGGCTATTGTTAAATACTGAGGCTATTTTGTCCTTCAAAAAGGGAAATTTCTCAAGAACCATATTAAAGACTATTGATGCATCCTTTGCCTATCTTTTTGGAAGGAGGTGATATACAATCTTAGAAATTACTTTGAAAATTCAACTCTCTGGTGTTTGATGACTGATTTATGCCCACTGTTGAAGTTTGTCAAACACTATTAGGCACCTTTTAACATTTTCCTTTGACTGTGGATAAACCTTTATTTGTACTTACCAAGGCTTGACCTACATCTGTTCATCAGGGAGATGGCCTTTAAAAACCCTTAATGCAATCATATACAAACAACAGAGTTTGTTCTTATGTACGTTAAAAGGTCTTGTCTATGACTGTGGTATGTTTATTTCTTTGAATATTGTCTTGAACTTGAATCATTGTTTCATACCCTTCCTTATCCATATTGCCTCTGTGTATTCATTTGCAAAGGTATTTTTTAAGAAACAAGGCTAATCTACCTTCTTGTCATCTCGATGATATTGTTCCAAGTTTTGGACATTCTAGCCTCAGACTGCCTTTTGAAGAAGACCTTTATGGATAGAAGAAAAACAAAGCTTCTTGAACACCACAATATCACTGCTTGGCCTATATATAACACCAGACTTCAACTCATAAAGATTCAATTGCTTCCCACTAATTTTCAATTCTGTCCTTTAAATAGTGAACTCATTTAAACACTATTTGAAGCACTACTGATATATCAGTTGTTTCATCCTTTTGCAGGAAGTGGTGTAAACAAGTTTTTTAAATCATTTGAAACATTGTTAGTCTCGTGCTCTTTGAATGAGGCTATAACTCTATTCCTGACCCTCTAATTTTAAATTAAGGAGGCCCTTATCATGTTCCTAACCATCTGCTTTTAAATGAAGGAGGTTAACATAATATTTCCAAACCATCTGCTCTTTATACTGGAGGAGGTTAACATTTGTGACCCAACCATATGCTCTTGCTTGGAGGAGGTTTTCAACATGTCAACCAACCATCTGTTCTTACTTGGAGGAGGTTAACATATTCATGACATTTCATCCATTTCTCAAACTATGGCATCTTTCTTTGTAATACATATCTCTGCTTGGTATATCACAATAAGTAATAAAGTGAAAATTTGACAATATGCTATAAGAGGCATGTTCTGAGATATATATCTTGTTGTCAGCATATCCTTGTTAACCTTTAAACCAAGAGCCACATGACTTGTATTTGTAGAGTATTTTCTTGCTAGTCATTACTTACTAACCTTTCTTGACTGTGTTGCAAAGGTTTATTGATTTTGCTCTCTGACTACTATTCTTATCCTAGGCTCAAAAAAACATGAGAAGCAGTTGTCTTCTTATGTTTAGTTTGATGATGTCTTCTGGAATACTTGCATATCTACTTCTGAAAGAGACACTGAAACACTGTAGATCAACATTATATCAGTTTGGCTTTTGAAACATGTACTACTGAGACATCAAGACTTTTTAGTGGCGTGATGTATGGGTGTATCAAGCTTTTTTTTTTGCAGTTTAAGTGATAATTCAGGGTTGGCTAGTATTGAACAAAAAATTTTGGCTCAGGATGTTTTTGCCAAGGAAGGGATTCCCTAAAGTGCCAGTACCTAAATTAGGGGAGATCTTTGACATATTTTGAGCATTGTCTTTGGTATGATTAGATCTCAAAATGGCATATGACCAGAGGTAGGGTGGCTGACATTCTTATCAACATTTGGTTAATGAATGACTTGGGAATTAGGGTGAATGACATAAGATAACATTTATCTATGACAAATCATGGACAAGATTATATGACTGAAGCTGGATAGGACTTGACAACTAGGTTTTTTCTCATCATAGGCTGACTGGAAAAGGTAGGAGGACAAAAAATGTTTAGGGGTGTTTTCTAGATGACATATTTGACAAATTAGAGATCAGATTCTAGAAAACTTGTCTTTAAGAACTAGTCATCATAAACAGGTGAAAAATACTGATGACTAAAAGTGGCTCCATTTGGGGAGGGCAACTCCTTTTCAGGAGGTGTCCAGAATTTCAGATCTTTGGCCTTCGAAGACCACTGCCTTTATCCATTGGTGCAATTTTTTTTCTTTCTTGATGCTATTTCTGAAAATTGATAGCATGATTAGCATTAAAGTCATTTCTATGTACCTTGCTACATTTCCTAATATTTTTTCTTCTTTTGGGTGCATTTAGACTAGGAACCCTTTGGCAAAATATTTTTGAAAAATGACACCTAATTCTACACTTATATCCACTGGGAGTTCAAATTAAACTGATGAACTCCTTTGTTTCTCTACCTATGCTAGATCAACTATCAAGATTAAGCTATTTGACAAGATGTTATTCTCTAATCTAAAACATGAAATTGAAAAATGACCAAATCAGGATTATACAGTCTGATTTTTCATGTACTTGTGGCATGAAAGACAAGCTGCACATAAATATTATTTTGCATGAACATGAAATTTAGAAAAATCAGGGCTAAGATACACATTTTTTTTTTCATCCTTGTTTTCCTCTTTGGTTCTATTTTGAGCATGTGGAACTGGTATCTTTTCCTAATTTATCTTTTTCGACAAGTCAAGCTTACACAATATTGACTATCTCTTCTCTTACTAACTTATCAGCAAACAAATTTAAAACATGTTCAGTTATGATTAGGCTAGATAAATAAACAAGATATTTTGAGCACTAGTAGTGGCATTTAGACTTGTGCACTTTCAGAATGACTATTTTTTGAACATGGGGCTTTCTTTCTGTTTTTCAAACTGTCCTCTTTTTCTACTTTTCTATTGTTTTTGAATTTTCTGTTTTTGATTTATTCTTCAAACAATGATATATACAATGATTGAAAATGTTTAAAAGTGAAGATCTTGACAAAAATAATGCTTTAATGTCCTACCATTCACAGGACCTCCAAAAGTTTCAGTCCAATCAAGTTCTTGCAGGAAAAAGGCATTGTTTCCACTAACCGAACTAATGACGAAATGCCCCTTGCATAAGTTTTCAAACTTTCCATGTTTACCTTTGTCTTCTCTTCTGGAATCCCATTTTAACACTTTATCCCTAATCTGAAAATCATTTTCCTTGGTCCTTCTATCAAAAATCTATTTTATCTTGTCTTGCACTAACTGAGCCCTTTGGTAAACTTCTTCTCTTGCTTGCTGTAAATGGATAGTCTGATTTACCCTCCTTTGCATGTCATTTTCTTCTATTTTAAGTTCTTGCAATAGATTCATTATTGGAACCCCTAAAGATGTTGGGAAAATGGCATCCATGCCATACACTAGTTGGTAAGGAGACATACCGATTGATTTTTTGGTCGTTAGTCTATTAGCCCATAGTGCATGCACTAGTTTTCCGTGCCATGCCTTTTGATTTTATTCTAGAATTTTCTTGATGATGTTGACTAGGATTTTGTTAGAGGACTCGGCTAAACCATTACCTTGAGGGTAATAAGCTGTGTAAGTCAACCATTCTTTTGGAGGAAAAGGCAACGACGTTATCCATGATAATCTTCCTAGGAAAGCTGAATCTAGATAGAATGTTGGTTTCTAGGAACTTAATGATGACTGAATCGGTGAAATTCCTAGAGGGTATGGCTTCTATCCATTTGGTAAAGTAATTAGTGGTTGTAAGGATCCATTTATGTTGAGCGGATGAAGAAGGGTGAATCTCCCCAGTAAAATTTAAACCCCATTGCTGGAAAAGTCCTTCAACTATGATGGGATGTAAGGGCAAAGGTAAAAGATTTTTCTTGCCATAAAAAATTTGGCACTTATGGCATGTCATAAATAGTTTGTGAGTGTCAAGAAATAAGGTAGGCCAATAATAACCAGCTCTAAGGATTTTTTTAGTTGTGGCTTTCCAGTAGAGATGACCTCCACTTTCTCCTTCATGCATTTCGTGCCTAATTTTCTCTGCATCATACTCAAGAAAACAATTAAGAAACATACCAGTGGGATTTTTCCAATACAGAACTCCATCAACAATGCAAAACTTTAGGGATTTTTGTTTAAGGAACCTTGCTTTTGTTTTTGATAAAGTTAGAGGAGCATTTATATAAAATAATATATAAATAATATCCGCATACCAAGGTGAATTTAAAAACATTTCTTCAACATGAGGGGCTGTGCATTCTTCCTTTTCTTCTAAGGTGTCAACAAAATTTATATCTAATGCTTGGAGGTTAGTTTCAGCCATTAGTCTTGCGAGTCCTTGTCCTTTAACTAGTTTGATGGGTCGGATTTCTAAGTCATATTCTACGATGATAGCGATCCATTTTCCCCTTTTACCATCGGGATCTTGATTTAATATATCTTTGATGACGGTATTAGGAACGAAAGAAATGATATGAGAATGCAATATATAAACTCGGAAATATTTCAGTGCTTTTACCAATGCGAATGCCTATTTTTCCATGATGTTATATTTTAAGGGAGCATCTCTTAGGGATTTGCTAAAAAAGGAAATGGGCTATTCTTGCCCTACTGCATTCTTTTGTAACAACACGGAAGCTATCGTGTGTTCTGATGCAAATGAGAAAATTTAAAAATATTTGGTGAAATCAGGACTTATCAGTATTGGTGTTTCGGTTAGGGCTGTTTTAACCAATTCAAAAGATTTTTTGGCTTCTGTAGTCAATTTAACCCCAACCTCTTTTTTCAACATGTTTGTGATATCTCTCTGAAGTTCGGCAAGATTTGGGATGAATCTTCTTAAGAAATTAATTTTTCCAATAAAGGATTGCAAATCCTTTATGTTTCTGGAGTGACTTATTTGTAATATGTCTTCAATTCTCTGGGGGTCTATTTTTATTCCATCTTCCGAAATGATGTGACCTAGGAGTTTTCCTTCTTCAAGACAGAAAATTGTTTTCTTAGGGTTCAGAGATAAACCATATTTTCTACATTTGTTAAAACCCTTTCTCAAGTGAACCAGGTGCTATTCATCTGATTTGGAATATACTGTGATATCGTCAATATATATAAATATGAAATAACCTATGTCTTCTGAGAAGGCTATGTCCATGGCTCTTTGGAATATGGTTCCAGCATTCATTAATCCAAAAGGCATTTTAACATACATGAAAGTGCCCCAAGGTGTGGTGAAAGCCATTTTGTGTTGATCAGTGGGGTAAACCAGCACTTGGTTGTA
Organism: Pinus albicaulis; assembly: GCA_034641835.2. Classification (NCBI taxonomy): domain Eukaryota; kingdom Viridiplantae; phylum Streptophyta; class Pinopsida; order Pinales; family Pinaceae; genus Pinus; species Pinus albicaulis. Next base: position 824,954,492 of record CM076575.1, read on the forward strand.
ACCAGAAAAACCATCAACCAATGAGATCCTTTTAGCACCTAACATCTTTTAAAGTATCTGTTCCATTTTGGGCAATGGATAGTTGTCTTTCAAATAGGCTCCATTCAGATTTCAGAAATCGATACAAAGTCTGATCTCACCAGTTTTTTTCCTAACTAATACTAGATTTGAAACCCACTCAAAGTACCTGAGGGACACTATTATCCCAGGATCATACATCTTTTTGATTTCCTTTTCAACCAAAGGTAGTAATACTGGGTTTATTCTTCTCAACTTTTGTTTGAAAGGCTTCTTCTTTTCTTTGAGGGGGATTTTATGTTGAATTATGCTTGTGTCATATGATTTCAAATCTTGGTATCCCCATGCGATCACATCTTTAAATTCTTTAAACAACTTGATGTACTTCTGTTTTATGTGAGGAGGGAGGGTTTTGGATAGTTTGATCTTTCTTGGTTCTTCTGTGCTTCCTATGTTATATTTTTCTATGTTAACCTTGGTAGATTCCATTTTTGGCTTTTTGGCCACATCGTTAAAATCAAACAATTCCTCTAAAGGCGCAAGCCCTCTGGGTATGGTGTCATTTTCACAATGTAAGACTTCAAGCTCTCTTTGGTCTATGTCCTCTCCTGTATCAGCTTCATATGGATGATTTACCAAGTTTACATTTGTCCAAGAAGGTAAATTTGGCTCTTGATCTTGATTTTTTCCAAGATTATTTTCTTCATTTTCTAAGTCTATTTTGGTCACTTCAAATTCATTCCTAGATTGTAAAAAATCATCAATTTGATCGTCATCTTTGAATATTTTCCAATGGTCAATATTGTCTAGTTTTGTAGGGCGATGTTTGACCTGAATACTGTATTGCTCGTTTAAACATGGTATTTGGCCATTGCTTGCGGAAAAGGTGAGCTCATTGGCTAGGCTATTTTGAACCCTAGGAATATAAGTGAGTTCATATTTCTCAAAGGTTTTGAGGATGTCTAAAGCTCTATTCCTATATTTTCTTAGTCTTGGGTTTTTTGCCAAGTATTCACCTTTGATTTGTCTAATTACAAGTTCTGAGTCTCCCTGGGCTGATATTTTCTTAGTGCCTAACTCCTTAAGTATGTGCAGACCAAGGAGAAGGGCCTCATATTCCACAATGTTATTAGTACATTGGAATTCTAATTTGAAAGAATTACCTTCATTAGTATTGTGTATCTAGATGCTGGCCCCCGAACCAGTTTTTCCACAAGAACCGTCAAAGCTTATACTCCAAAGAGTCTCTTTTTCATACATGATACTAAGCTATTTTTCGGGTTTCTCGGAGCTTTGGTCATCAGTTTCTTTATTTGGGGATGGGAAATGTTGTTTTGATGGTTTGAAATCCTCTTCATTTTCTTTTATCTTCTCATTTATATCACTTTCATTGTATAAGATCAAAGAATATAAATTAGAATGAATGGAATAAATGGGAGTGTTGTTTGGCCTATCCCGGTTGCTAACCATGTATTTCATGTGAGTCTCTTGGTACAACCTCCTAGTCTGGTTGAAAACTGGGATGGTAGCGAATGACATATCCATTTGAAGGTTACCTTGTATTTTGGCAGCCCATGATATTGATAATAGCATTCCATACTTGGAGGAATATCGGCCACTACTACGTCCATGACTAGGTTTTTTTACAGTATTTGTGTTAAAGAAAAACACAGGTTCTTTATTAGGCCTAAACATTTGACCCAACTTGAATCAAATGAATACAGGTCTTTGTAAGGTTTAGTTACCTGTAGACCCAGATTCTCCACGACTGCTTTAGGCATGAGGTTATGGGAGGCACCAAAATCTAACGTGGCATTATGTAATATCTTGTCCTGGATGTTTAAACTTACATAGAAAGGGGAAACAGTTCCTTCTTGGTATTAACCTTCTATTTCGGGACCGAATAAAAGCTCAAGTTTGTCATCGGTCAGATTTAAAGTATTTGCCTCATTTCATATGTTAAAAACTTTGAATATTTGAGATCTATACCTATATATAGTTATTAGCTTAGTAAGGGGTATGGTTATTTTTATTTTTGCAATTTCCCCTTCAAAAATAAATGGCACTTGTGGTTTAGATAGATTTTTTTCAGCTTTTTTAGCCATGACTTTCTCTATGCTCTTAATTTGCTGACTTTGGTTTGGGATTTTTTTCAACACAACCATCTTAGGTATCTTGGTAGAGGTACTAGGAAGATTTGGGCTAAGGCTTGTTTGAATAGCTTTATGTTTGTTTTGGTCAGTTTTCTTGACCACGATTTTGTTGCTATCCACTACTCTTTTAAGGATGGTATCAGGGGTTTTAGTAACAACAGTGTATGAGTTACCTTTCATGGAGTTGTCTTGGTTTTTTTTACTTCTAAGATCATACTGCCTGTGAGCTTCTGTTATGGCGTTCTGAAATCCTATAGTAGGATCTTCGGGGTCCTCATAGTTGGTTTCATTTTGATTCGGGGAGAAGAAAGCTTGTTCTTCTTCTGTGAGGTAAACCTCACCCTTGTTATCAGAACCTATTAGGTTTAAATGACTTTCATCAATGGGTTCTATATCTCTCTCTTCCTCATCAACATAGTTTTCATTGAGGGGTGGCTTGATTTGTTGGTCATTTTCCCTTAGTTTATTTTTAGGCTGGTCTCTCCTAAAGTTTTGGTTCCAGTTCTTGTTTTGAGGGTTTGGCTGGTTGTCCCTAAGAGGTGTCTTTTCACTTATTTTTTCCCACATTTTTGCCATGGTTTTAACCAGGCCATCTATTCTAGGATCTGAGGAAGATACTGAAGGGGCAACTTCGTCATGGTATGTGACTTTCTTCTCTGATCTCATCCTAGCTCTCTTTTCAGCAAAGTTGGCTTCTGCACTCATGGCCACTTTTTGCATTTCCTCTAAGGTTGCAGGGTCCTTGTCTCTTAGTTGATAAGTCATGTCTGGATCGAAACCTCCAGGAAAATTTGCTAAGGCTGAGCCAAGTGGAGGTTTGAAATGAGGTGGGAAGGCGTTATAAACACTGTCGAACCTAGTGTAGTAGTCTTGAACACTTTCCGCATTATCCCTTTTTAGATTGTTATACTGAGGAAGGATTTGAATGGGGTTTTTTCTGATTTCCCACCTATTTATGAAGGTTTGGTACAGTTCTAGGAGATCGTGTATACTATTTGGAGTTAAGCTCTTAAACCATTTTTTGGGTTCTCTGCCCAAACTTTGGGCGAACATCCTCATTCTTATGGTCTCGTCTTCTATTTCCATGTATTCAAAGGCATTGCTAATTTTATCTACATGTTGTTGGGAAGTAATAGCCTCAACTCCAGTGAAGTGCGAGATTTTGGATTGGTAGTCATGTTGTAATGGTTCCAAAGGTTGTGGCAACACCAAAGGTGCATACCAAGCTGCCATGGTGGGAGCTAATGGCTGATTTACAATATGAGGGCTTGTTGGATGAGCTGAGGTGATTTGAACAGTGGTGGTTTAAATGGGTGTGGCGAATGTGCTCGGACGTTTGAACTAATTTTGAGTAGATTTGGGATGGTAAGAGCCAAAGTTGTGGAGAAGCTGAAAGTCGGGAGGTGTAGTAGGTGAGGCTTCTCTACTAGGACTCTGTTGCAAATCTAAGGGTTCAAGGTTGTCAAAGTTAATTTTACTTTGTGACTTGCTTCTAAAAAGTGTTTTTGCTGATTTTAAGTCAAATGGGGAATCCTACAAGGATGTGAGATGTTCAGGTATAGATATTTCTTTACGGATGGACCTATCGGTAGCTAAGTTTTCAGTTTTGGAAGATTGCCACAAAATCTTCTTTGGGTTATCAACTATGATAGGGGGATTTGGGTCTGGATGAGATCTGGTATTGATTCTTCATGAAGCCAAATTTCAAATTCAGAGTTTATAGAGGATGATAGTTGTGATTTTTTTGGATGGATGGCCTCCCTAGGGATTTCGCTAATGTGAAGAATGGTCAAAAACAAAAATGAAGGCTAGTGGAGTCGCCAGGTGGATTTCTTTGAGATCTATGGTCCACCACCAATACTGTCAAAGATGCTTTCGGGAAAAAAGTTTTCTTTAGCAAACTTTGAGGTGGAGACTTGCAAGAAAGACTTATCACTTAGTTTCAATAGTTTGTTATACTGTTTGTACAAGCTAATGGTTCTATTTGCAAGTTTATTATGTTTATCTCCTATGTTTAGGTGAAGTTTTCTGAGTTGCTAAGTTATACTTAGTTTTTCACTGATCACAGAATTTGCACCATGAATTTTAAGCTTTGGAAAGGATGAGTCAACATAAAGGTATGGTTTATGGAATTTTTGGGTTTTATGAAGTTTTTAGGCCTACTGGAGGCTAGTGGAGTTTCTAGGTGGATTTTTGGTTGTTTTTATAGAGATTTACTTATAGTCCACCACCAATAACTAGGAAAAGAAAATCTGGGGATGTTTTTGGGGTTTTTTGAATTTTTATGTGTAGCCTATGGTTTATTAGAGTGTTTTAAACCTGATTCATCACTTTTCTAGGATGGTGAAACAAAAAGAGTTTACTCTAAATGATTCTATGGACTGTTTTCCTGCTTAAATTTTGAAAGACTAATGAATCTATAAGAGTTTTCTAGACTGTTATGTACTCAGTTGTGCCCACCGTGATCGCCATTATGTTATGGTCCCGTGATTTGGCTGATTGGCCAGCCAAGTGATAGGGTAACATCAAACCAATCTTTGGAGCCCAAGGACCTAGCCTTCCTGGACTCAGAGAGGGCTCTCTCTATTTGTGTAAGGGATATCTATGTGTTTTGCTTCTTATGTTTTTGATTTTAGGCTAGTTGTGAAGTAGGTTTATGGTTTTTCTTTTAGGTTTTTGAGGGAGGAACTGATCAAAGACTAAGATAGATAAAAATATTGTCAGATTAACTGGGCTATGGGGTCTAAAAGGTCTAGAAAGCCTCAGATGGTGATACAAGGGATGTTGAAGCGCCGATTTCATCAAGGTAAAATGGATCTTAAGGTAAAATGAAGTGAGATGGACACTAAATTTGTGAAGGAAAAAGGCTTGCAAACATAAATAGTTCAATAGTTGACATTTAATACTTTTATTTTGTTTTTGTTTTTATTTTTTTATTTCTATATATTTTGAAATTTTAATCTTTAAATTTTTTTATTTTTTTCTTAAATTTTAGGTTTTTTTGTAATGTTTGAATTAAAATTTTTATTTTGTTTTTATTTTTATTTTTTTATTCCTATATATTTTTAAATTTTAAGCTTTAAAATGTTTTTATTTTTTAAATTTATTTTTTCTTAAATTTTAGGTTTTTTTTAATGTTTGAATTTTAAAAATTAAAAAATGTTATTTCTATTTTTAAAAATGTCAAAAATATGACACAACTTTTTTTTTTTGTTATTCCAGCATCAACTGGTTTTGTTTTGAGGGTGTTTTTTCAATCCTTTTTTCAAGAAACAATTTTGTTTTTAGCATAATTTTATAAAATGTTGAAATTTGACCTTCAAAAAAAACCAAGTGCATTCTGGAATACACTTTTTTTGTTTTGGGGGTGTTTTTTCATGTTTTTTTAGTCTTTTTGGGTTAGAGTTCTTGTTTTCAGTTCAGGTTACCTATTTCATCGGTATCAGTGTTCTCACACAGAAAAACAAGTTGATGAAACCATTGAAAGATTGCAAAAATAAGCCAATGAAAATACCTTTGATCATTTTGAAGAAGAATCCACTTCATTTTCCAAAGACACAAGAGAAGACGAGAAAGAGCTGCAACTTAGCAAAATAAAAGAGTTGACAGATCAATTGGAGGTAAGCATAATTCTAGAGAGGCATTTGAAGAAAGAAAACAAAACATACAGGAAAAATAATGCAAAATTGATCAAGGAAAATGAAAAGTTGAATGAGAAATTTGGAAAATTAGAAACAAATAATACCCTTCTTTCCAAACAAGCTTACAAGTGGCTTAATGAGAGAAACACATCGAAATACAAGTATGAAAGACAAAAGGTCATGGCTTCAATCTACAAGGGAGAACAATATAAAGGGATATATTTTCTTTTGCAAGTAGCACAACAAGAGGCATCTGGATCAGGTACAGTGTCCACATCGGAGCTCAGAAAGTCCAAGAGAAAGAAGAAAGCATGAGGATATGCTTGTACATCAGGAAGGGGGAGATGTTGGCCCTTGTTTTTTATCCAAATTTTATTAATTAAATACACTTAATTTCCATTATATCCATCCATATACCATCCATATAAATCCTATTTTGAGCAAGTTATGCATATCCAGGTATATAAATTAAGTTTTGCAATTTTTAGATGTTTTTACAAAAAATGAATTTTAAGTGTATTTTTGGATAGGACTAAAAATTTCCATAATGGCTTCTTTGATGTGATACTTGAAGGAAACCTGGGCACAATCTGAGAACATTTATAGAAATATTTGGAACTAAGAATGGACGTGCACCTATTGGTTTGGTCAAACCGACCTAAAATAGGCCTGGTCAAAGTTGATCAAACAAGGCCTATCATTCAGGAAACCCCTAGGAAATAGGCCAAATTTAGCATTTTATGGGATTTTCCAAATTTTGAGTGGTTAGATGGATGATATCGACCAAAATATATGGGATAAGGATAGACATGGCTATTAGAGATAAACCAAGTTTGTTTCATATTTTTCTATTTAAGCCAAGAACATTGAAGGCATGGATATGTAGAATTTGTATGATTTCACTTTGATATTTCTGAACTTTGTGAGCTAATTCAAGAACCAGTTATATCTTCTTTTTTGTTCTTCTATAAGGTGAATGCTTGATTTATTTTCAGCAATAGATAAGTACTTTTAGTGTGTGAGTTAAGTGCACTTTCTAGTTAATTTAGTTGCAATTTCTAGAACTAGTTTTGTTTCATGGTTAACAATTGAATTAGATGTATGATGATATGTTATGATTTCTGATGAATCTTAATCTAATTTCCAATCTACATATGAAGGTTCAAACCATTGTTTAAGTTAAACTCTCCTTTTATCTGATTAGAGACTAGAAACCAGAATTCATCTTTCTTTCTTTTTTTTGAAGTGATTTTCTGAATTTCCAATGGACTTAATGATGAATGGATTTATAATGAAGGAAAGCAAGGACATCCCTAGTTAGGATCCTCTTCTATTATTCTTTTATGCATATTTAGCTATTATTCATTAGTGATTTTGATTTGCATTCATGAAGTAGTATTGTAGAGAAGGTCAACCAAGTTCTCCTAAGTTAGGAGCTTTTTCTTTTGCTTATTACATAATGAATTAGAAATTATTTAGTTATGTTTTATATTTGTAATTTGTATTTCCTTTAAATTCAATAATTCATCTTCTAAAATTGACTATAGTTGACATCCATATATTTTGGAGATGATTCCAAGTTTGACAAACCCGGATTGATAATAAAATACTTGTTTTAGTTTACCCAGTAAACATACCCAACACAGAGCTCCATGAGGAAAGGACCAGTGGCTTACTAAATTGCACTACCTATGACTTTGAAAGTCCATGATGTTTTCCATCTTCCATTATTTAATGGATATGTGAAAGATGATGATCATGTTATTGATTGGTCTTTATTGCAAGTGGATCCAGAACAATATTCCCACAAGAACCTTAGTGCATATTGTATTAGAAATAGCTCATGCTCTGGAAAAGAGCAATCTAGAAATTTAAAGTGCAGTGGATGCACTTTGGGCCCGATGAAACCACATTAGTGATGAATGATCAAATTCAAGTCATGTATCTTTCATTGTTGGTTGATGGAGGAAAATGATTTTTTGGTATATGTGCATATTTATGTATGGTTGATATTGTAAATATCATAATGAGATATTTTATAAAGCTCCAATAACTGGTATGGTTGTCATGTTTGTGATGACGATTTTTCTTTTGAGAAGTTTGTTCATTAAAATATTGCAACAAGCTGTGTTATAAAGGTCTATGGGTAGTATGATTTGGTTTCATTGGTATTGCTAGTTTTAAGTGTCATAGAACACCGAGGGCGATGTTCCCCTAAGGGGGAGAGGTTTGTAACAACCCCGGGCTAAAATTTCATTTAATAAGGCTAATAAAGGAAAAATAAGAACAAGATCATGGGACACACATTCCAAGCTGAATGTTTAAAAAATCATTGTAGTGGGCATCGCTTTTTGTTTATTTATGGCTATATCTAAGGGGAAATTGTCAAAGGTAATGGCTAAGGATTTGAGAAGGAAAAAATGCACTATTGACATTTAATTTATGAAAATAAAGTAAAATAGTAGAAAAGGGAGGTTAAAGGTCACAAGTTGCATGTGAGGAGGAAATTCAAGGAAAATAGAGGAAAAATGAAGAAATTAGAGGGATTAATAATAAAAAGACATCAAAGTATCAATTTGGGACCTTTTGTCAATTTTTTTTTGGAAGTAGTCTCAAAGAGGAAAGAGAACCAAGAGGAGAAAAGAATCAAGCAAGCAAAGGAAGGACAAGGAAAGAAAAGGGAGGACAAGAAATCAAAGGAAAGTAAGGATTAAGAAATGAAAGATTGGATCAAGTGACTTTAGTAGGAATACTTGTAGGAAACAGGTTGCATGTATAATTTCTTAACTGGTTTTGGCATGCATGGTATATACATATGTTTGTTTGGTTCATTTTTTGTCATTGGCATAGGTTTTCTCAGGTTTTGAAAGTGGTTTCAACCTTTCCTTGCCATTTTTGGATAATCATGGTGTGATGGGATACATTCTTGGTGGAGCTTTGGATTGTTGTAAGGTTTTGGATCCGAGTGAGGTGGCCTCAGGAAATCCCAAGGGTTGGGGGTGGAGATGGTTTTCTCCGAGAAGCCCTTAATAGGTGGGTGGAGACAAGAAAATTCCTCAACGGATGGTGAAGGAATAGTGATTCATCCAAGCTTGATTCGATTTTGTGATCTCAGGACCAGTTTAGGTGAGATCATAATAGTGTGAGGTTGGAGGTGGTTTAACCTCTGGATTCTCTCGATTATTTATTGATTTTTTTATCCTATGAGATCCCACATTCATGCTTGTAAAATGGCACGAGGGTGATTGGTTGAAATAAAGATTTGGTTCAGTCCAATCTATGGTCGGGTGGTACATGGAAGTCCTTGACTTCGTTTCCTTTGCATATGTCTATATGAGCTAAATTACTCTTGTATTTTATGAGAAAATGTACTTGTTATTATGTGGCTTTAATGGATGTTCTATCATTTTTATTTATTTGGTTATATGCTAGTTATAAGCATGGTTTTATTACAGATCCAAGTTATGACACTTATTAAGTTTGATGGATAAATGAATGGTTATTGAATTCATGACCTAATAGATTTTACTGTAGCTATTGGGAGAGGGCATTGGTCCTCCTTGGTAAACCTCAGATAAGTTTTAGATCTCTATGTTTAGATATGCATTCATGACCTGTATATTTCATATTCACTATGTGTTTGACGAAATTAATGTCATGATTAAATTATTTTAGGTCAAGTCCTTGTTTAATTTTTGTGTTAAAAAAATTGTCTGTTTCATTCTTCATTATGGAAAGTCTCATCAAGTTCCATGCAGTGGATTGGTGACTAGCCCTGAAAAGTGGCTTAGATATCGCGGTCTCTGGCACAAAACTAACTGAAAAAAACTGTAGTTACTAGGAAAGAGGCTCATGAGAGTGACTAGAGGGTTACAGTTGTTGGATTGCCTTTTCATGGGAGTGGATGAGGATCTAGGTAAGTGAAAAAGAAAGTTAACTCAGGCGTTGGGCACCTGGAGTAGTTGGTTAGCTCTTGAGGGTCCTATAGCACCTAAGCGAAGTCATTAAAGTCTTGGTTTGTTTACTCTATTTCCTTAAGGTGATCTAAGAGGTTCAGTCTTGTTCTTGGTTTTTTTACTCATATTTTTCACTTTAAAATATGTTTGTATCTCGATGTATTTGATCCCAAAAAATACATAGATTAGGGGTTAAGATGCATCTAAGCTGGTTTGATTTTATTTTTATTTTTATGTAATTTGACTTAGTTAAAATGTTAAAAATTACATTACAACTCCTCTACCATAGCTGGCCTCTTGGCACTATTAAACTGTATATTAAAATTTCAAAAATGTATTTGAATATAAATTTCACTTTATTTCAAAGTGAAAACTATATTAGTTTTTATGAGATCATGAAACAACTAGTATAGATCAATCTTAAGCATGAATTTAATACAATGCGTAATTTTTTATTGTTTAAATGGTATTCTAAATGCTATATAGAATATGCAGAGGACCAAACTATAAAATATTGAGACCAGTTCAAACATTTCAACACAAGCACACCTCATAACCAGCTCCTCACCTACTCCTACTGCTTAAAAAATATCTTGATAACAACATAAGCCAGGTAGGAACATTGAAGGTGTTTTTTACAATTACTTGGACAAGCATATTGGTAAAAATATATTTACATGGTTCTTTCAAAATAATTGAAATTATTAAAATAGAAAATAAAAGACCCTCGTATTTGGTTATTCAATTTTTTTCAAATTCTTGTTCTTGGAAGAGGTTATCTTGACACAGTTTGTAAATTTTAGAATATTTTTTTAATATTAAGTTGAACAAAATTGACCATTCACTTATGATCTTGGGATAAGATGGATTTAAGTTGGTTTAATTTCTCAGTTAAATAAGTTATATTTCACATCAATACCATGGGTTAATAACATGGACCATTTTCATTTTTATAACTATTTTATTTTTATTTTATTACTTTTAATTTGTTAATTTAATTTAATTTTTATTTTTATCTAGTTTTAAGCAGTGAAAATGTTAAACATTACATTATAACATCTCTAAGATACAAAGTTGGAGCAATTAAACTGCATATTAAAACTTCAAAAATATATTTGAATATAAAATTCATGTTATTTTCAAAGTGGAAACTAAACTAGTTTTTATAAGATGGAGCAACTAATACAAATCCATTTTAAGCATGAATTTAATACAATGTATAAGTTTTCATTGTTTAAATATAGAATATATAGAGGACCAAATTGTAAAATATTGATATCACTTCAAATAGTTTAACAGATGGAACTCCCTAAATTCATCAACTCCACCTGCCTAAAAAAATATCTTGACAATAACAGAAGCAAAACATATAAACAATATTTTTTAATGCTATATTGAATATATTGAGGACCAAATTGTAAAATATTGAAACCACTTCAAACCATTTAACCATTCAAAAAAAAATCCTAACTTTTTAAAAACAATATATATTTTTTTCTATTTAAATGTATTTTCATTTTATTTTGAAACACTTTTAACCACTTCAAACCATTTAACCACTGAACCGGATTCGATCACTGAACGTAGCATCGGATTCTGCAAATTGATTTAAAATAATTCATCCCTTGTAATTGTTTATTGTGCTTATTTTTATGTTAATGATAATCTTTGATCTCACAAATAGTATACATGTAATTTCTCTTAATTGAATATGTTACATAATGGTTATTCTTAATCATGGGAATCAGATTTCATAGTCTTCATGCGCCTTTTTGTCTTACAGGTCCGTGTTTCTTATATTAAGCGAGTATACATGTAATTTCTCTTAATTGAATATGTTACATAATGGTTATTTTTAATCATGGGAATCAGATTTCATAGTCTTCATGCGCCTTTTTGTCTTACAGGTCCGTGTTTCTTATATTAAGCGAGCCTGTTTTATCTTTTTTTTGGCGTGCAAGGATTTTGGTTTTGTCCAGCTCTGGTTTTCTTCTTCAAGCGAGCCTGTCAACATTCATCAAGTGTGCCGGATCACCATAATGTCAAGCGAGCATGATGATTTACAAGAAAGCCAGTATTTTTATACACGGGTTGTGTTTTGCAAGTGGGATATCGGAATCGCTCAAGTTTTCTAGTGATCCTGATTTGGTGTTTGCACAAGCGAGCCTGCCTCATATCTGTCTTGGAAGACACTATGGAACTCACCTTTTGTTAGCTTTTTTCTATACAATTATCTTTTATTTTCTTCATTAACATGAATATGATGCTGCTGTATTTTCCTTGAATGTTTACAGGGATGATCTCGTGGGTTGGTTTTATACCACCCGTAATGTTGTTGGCCATGAACATCGGATTACTTCTTTTCAGAAGTGCATTCTTGATGTATATGGGTTTATGGGGTTTTCTCGCTTTTTTTAATAACAATTTGAGAATGTATTGATGATCATGTACTGTCATATATTTCTTTTAATATATACAGCTTTTTTTTCTTCTGAAAAAAAAAAAGTAATATAGTTATTTGTTAATTCAACATTGACGCAATATTTCAGAGGCAAATCTGGATTAAAGCGCAATAAACTAGCTAGCAGTTTATTCCATACGCTTGGAGGGTCAATAGTGTGAAAAACATGAGTTATAGAGGTGCCCAAAGGGTTGAGTTTTCACCGAGGATGTCGAGAGAAGAGAGGATGTCGAGTTATAGAGGTGCCCAAAGGGTTGAGTTTTCACCGAGGGGTCCAAAGAAATTACCGCGGTGGCTTGGAACATTAGCGATTCAAATAGCCAAAAAATCGCGGTGGCAACTGCGGTTTCTTCTGCTGTGTCGAATGTTCCAAGCGACTGCGAATTTTTGGCTAATTTTTGCACCAAAACGACCAGACGAATTTCTTTTAATGCCTTTATATTTCCCTGCCCTTTTGCCTTCAATGAAATCTTCTTTGGACATCCTCTGTGAAAACTCAAGCTTTTGGTTACCTCTATAATTCATGTTTTTATCGCACTATTTGACCCTCCAAGCGTATTCAATAAACTTCTAACTGCTAGCTCGTTTATTGTACTGTAATAGAGATTTGCCTCTGAAATATTGTCTATCCTAACAATAAAATCAATGTTCAATTAACAGACAGATATATTAATTAACGAAAAAAGCTGAAAAAAATAACCCTTATGTAACATATTGAAATAAGAGAAATTGAGATAAAATATTATCATTAAAATAAAAATAAGCACTTACAAGAAATAAATTATTTTGAAGAATAAACGAGCAAATAATTTCAAGAGAAAGACTGGACTGAGAAAAATTTCTTTACTAAACCTGTTGAGCTGCCAGAAGCTATCCAAAATATTTTCTGGTTCACTGCAGGGCCACTTAATAGTTGGTTGTTTGGACATGAGAGAAAGTAAAGAAGCTAATTTGGACAAACTACTCACAGCTCGTCAAATATGTGGAGAGATAGCTGAGAGGTTGTATGCTATAACTTATTTGTAAAGAAATTACTACATAAATTCAAGAATCTATTGCATGTGAAGTGATATATCTTTCAGTCAAGATAGATTTAGGCTAGTTTAATTTATTTCTTTAAATAGGCTACATTCTACATGAATATCCCTCGTCAATACCATTATCATCAATACCAAGGGCTATTTTTATTTTTATTAATATTTTATTTCACAATACTGTGGGTGAATACCATGGGCTATTTTTATTTTACTCAAGATAGATCTAGGCAAGTTTAATTCCCCCTTTAAATATGCTACATTCCACATGAATACTACAAGTCAATAATTGTTATTCTCAATACCATAAATGAATACCATGAAACCAGGTTTGTTGGCCACCTGTAAGCATGGAAAGCATACAATTTGTAGAAACTTCTGGAATAAAAGAGCAAATAATTTCAAGAGAAAGATTGGACTCAGAGAAAAATTGCTTTACTAAACCAGAAGCTATACAACAGATTTTCTGGTTCACTGCAGGGCTAGTTAATAGTTTGTTGTTTGGACATGAGAGAAAGTAAAGAAGCTAATTCGGACAAACTACTCACATCTTGTCAAATATGTGGAGAGATCGCTGAGAGTTTGTAAGCTATAACTTATTTGTAAAGAAACTACCACATAAATTCAAGAATCTATTGCATGTGAAGTGATATGATCTTCTAGTCAAGATAGATTTAGGCTAGTTTAATTTCTTTCTTTAAATAGGCTACATTCTACATGAATATCGGTCAATACCATGATTATCAATACCAAGGGCTATTTTTATTTTTATTAATGTTTTATTTCACAATACTATGGGTGAATACCATGGGCTATTTTTATTTTAGTCAAGATAGATCTAGGCAAGTTTAATACCAGCTTTAAATATGCCACATTCGGCATGAATACTACAAGTCAATAATTGTTATTCTCAATACCATAAGTGAATACCATGGGCTATTTTTATTTTTATTAATATTTTATTTCTAAATACCAAAGGTCAATAGATTGGGTTATTTTTATTTTTTTAATATTTTATTTTTATAGGGTTATTTTGATTTATTTATTTTGATTCTCTTATTTTATTTTGACAACCTGAACATGCTTACATTATATTAATTTTTTTATTTCATTTCATTTTTATTTTTATTGAGTTTGACTTGGTCAAAATTTTAAACATTACATTACAACATCTCTACTTGGAATTGGATATATCTTGAATTTATTGGCAACGAGACACTCTCCAACCGAATATGGTAATGTTTAACATTTTGATTAAGTCAAATTACATTAGAATAAAAATAAAATTAAATAAAAAATAATAATAATGTAATGTAATGTAAACATTTTAACTTGACCAAAACAAAAATTTTAAAAAAAATTAAAAATGATGATGATCATGATGATGATTAATGTCCGCTAAGACTAGTGAGTTGTAACAGAACTTAAGAACAAAATTGATTGAGACTTTTTAAAATAATATTTCTATAATCAAATAGAAGGGCTAGTGCTCCGAGATCACTATAGTTATCCCATTTGAATAAGTCAAACTTGGAAAATATAATTCTTACTCGTCTTAGTTGTGATGGTTTCTAAGTAAATGAGTTTGTTCCTTTTCTTTAGGGGTTGCTTGGATGACTATTGCACTCCATCATCCTTCTATTTTACCCTAGTAACTTAGTGTGAGTATGATCTTTCTTTTAAGAAAAGTCTGATCTTTATTTTGAGAAAGTGTAATTATTTTACTGTGAATTTTCTTTTAAGGAAGTGTGGCTTTATTCTTTTGAGAAAGTATAGTGATTTTGGTTTGAAAATAGTATTTTTTAATCAAGTGTGATCACTTTAATTTTTGTTAAAGTGTGACATATTTACTTTCATATAAGAATGATAGTTGTTAAGAAAACATGTGCATAATTATATCTCAATTTAATCGATTCAACAATAAGGACTTATAGCACATACAATGCACATACATTTCATCAATACACTAGCCCAGGTTGACAATTTATGTAAGTAATTTAACATCATTTAAATTGACAAACATTTTGGCACTGCTGTCGGGGAAGTGTATATAGTAGTATTTTCCCTTCCATAATATCTTTTTATATAAAAATACTATGCATAGGGAAAGAGATTCTAGAGGTATATTTGTAAGAGGTAGGATTTTGATTCCAACATCATCATTAACCCCATGACAACCTCGTAGTTCAACAACATCCACCCAAACTCATATTCCATCAACTACATGGAGACATAGATTTCCTGAGGCACATATTTCTGAAATCCAACCTACAGATTCACCAACTTCCTCTACTAAATTCATAGTAGAAGAAGAGGATCAGATATCCCCAACAGAAGGATAAATCTTATTATCTTCAACTTGAGAATAAATTCTAAGACAAGAACTAGAAATCCCTAGAGAAGAGGAAGAAGAAGAAACCTATTTTAACATTCAATTGAAAGAAGAACCACAGGAGGAACTACAAAATTAAATTTCAGAACCTTCCATTAGCTCTAAGGAATCTACAATGACACGAGAAGGGGTAGAAGAAGTACATCATGTGAATGATGAACAACATAGGATTGGAGGTGGAAGAAGATGTATAAGGGTGGAGAAGGAGGAAGAGGAGGTGGTAGAGGAGATCCATAACCTTTTGGATTCCCCATCTTTGATGAGGATACCACAACCACAATGAAAAATATCTCACCCTCTATCCTCCATAATTTCCATGGATTAAGAAATGAGGGTCATGAAACATTTTTCTTTTAGTTTGAAGTATTGTGTAGATCCTATGACTACTTGCTTGATACTCAAAATTTGAAATTGTTTCTAGCCACTCTTAAAGATGCAACATTAAAATGGTTTATGGGCTTAGGAGCACATTTTATAAGAACATGAGAACTCGGAAAATATAAGAGATCATGTTATGTCTAGGATTAATAAATCTGCATCTCGAACAATAAGTAGGGCTAAAATAGGCAATTTGCTTGACAATTTCAAGACATATATTTTAGGGATTCTTAGTGCAAAAATAGATACCCTTAAAACACAAGACAAGAAAAAGGCTAAAAATGTTGCATTGTCTATCTTTTTTCCAAAATGTAGAAAGAACCATGCCTTGAGAAAATTCCCCATTGATTTAAAAAGTCTAGAAACCTATATTATATGTGCAGAAAATCATGATACAAAGGAATGTCCTTCAATACATGGTCTTAAAGTTGTTTATCAAGAGGAATTAATGCTAAATCAAGTAGATCCTATTTTTTTTATTGCTAGGAAGCCATGGAAAAATCCACAAACAAATATGAATCAAGGTTTCAAAACTCAAACATATGCACAAGTACCACAAAGTAATTCGACTGCACCCATGCCTTGGGAACCTTGGCCTCAACCTTAGGAAAACTGATGGAAAAATCATTATGGAAAATATCCTCAATATACTTAATTTCAACAACCTTTCCCTATTTTTGCACCAGAATATTTTCCTCAGCCCGTTCAACCCTCTCATCCTTAAAATCAAAACCCACAAATTTCATTACCATTTCCACAAAAGCTAAATCAACTACCTGCTGAGCCACTTCCAAATCAAAATAATAAAAATTCACAACATGTTTACAAAATATAATGATATAATTTCAAAACTTACATGATAACTCCATTAGATATAAACAATCTTCAACTTAGATCCCATAGAGTATTGGAAAAGAAGTCACCATTAGTTTTGGTCCATGAATTTGAGAAGGATGGCATATCAGAGAAAGAGACATCTCTTCATCAAGAGGAATATCCTCAAAGACAAACCACACATCTACATTATAATGATACTCCAACAAACTCAACTCCCATTATAGAACAACCTTCAGTTTCTATTCAAAACCAACATTTTCCTAAAAGATTGAAAATTGACAAAGGGGTAGAGAAACAAATTTTGTTTCCTAATGATGACATGATAGATGAATTGAAGAATGTTTGTATAAAAATTCCTTTGTTACAAGCTATCAAATAAATACCAATACATGAAAAAAAAAATCGATTTAAGGATTAAGAAACCATGAAGAAAAAGAAAATAAGTTAAAAGAATGCAGTTAGTTGGAAAAATTGTAGATATCGTGATCAAAAATAGTTCAAAAATATCTAGATCCGGGAAGTCCCATTTTGAAAATACACATTAATGGTGTTGAAATTCCAAATAAATTAATTAATTTATGAGCGGCCATAAATATCATGAGTAAAAAAACTATGGATCAATTGAAACTTCCTAATCTTCAATATACACCTACACTATTGAAATTAGTAGAAAGATATATTATCAAACCTGATGATGTGTTAGAAGATGTGTTTCTATCCTTAGATTATTGGAAATATCATGTTGATTTTATGATGTTAATAGCCAAAAAATAATCTAGGATGACATCCATTGATTCTAGGAAAACCATGGTTAATTATAGTCGATGCTTCTTAAGTTGTAGATATGCTCATATCTTCATCTCCGTCGGAAGTTCAACAAATAAAGTCACATTATATCCTTCGAAAAAAGAAGAAAAATTAGAAAGTGAATAATGGATAGATGATGATAATGAAAACTTTGATATACGACCAATTTTTTTTACTTCACAAATAGATGACAAAGATCAGATTTTAAATCTAACGGAAAATAATGAATCTCCCTCATATTGTGAAAACAATCAAAATTTTCAAGAAAAATGTAATATCAAATATCTATCATCTCGTCAAATGACTTTACATTCTATGGAGAAATTTGGCAATTCATTAATAGATTTTTTTCTAGGAAAAACTTTGAATATTAATGATAATATCGAAGAATATCAAAATAAAGAATTAGTGAAGATGCTACAAGAACATTCCTCTGCTTATGCATTGTAATATACTGATATGAAAAGAATTAATCCCAACACTTGTATGCCTCATATATATATTGAAGAAAAGTTCAGACCAATATGGAAACCCCTAAGGAGGATGAATCCAAACCTAAGGGAAATTGTTGAAGAACTACAAAAATTGTTGAATGTAAGTTTCATTGATCATATATCAGACATCCAGTGCGTTATGAGACCAACTCCAAAAATGGAAGAAAAGAGAGATCGACGCCTTAGAAATGGGCCACTTTGAGGGGGAAACCTCCAATACATTACATAAATGAACAATTCTTGGATGATAAAAATTACAAAACCTTCTTCTATATATAGGGGTCCATGGGGTCACAATATAATCCTATCTGACCTAACAATAATAATGCAAGTAAAAAATAATAACAATATGGGGGTTAGAGGGGTACAACAATAACAATAAGGGGGCTACACTAATAAAAATAAGGGACTACACTATGTTGCACTAAAAACTATCACCTTGACATTTTGTTGAATGTATGAGCTCGTTAACACTCATACATCCCTCCTGTGCAAGTCTTACAACCTTTACTCCTCATGTCAAGCCCTAAAACTAGAGGAAAAACCCTAAAAACTCAAAAAGCCTTGGGTACGCAGGTAACATGAAGCCTGCCTACATTCCTAGCTTAGGTACACAGGTAATACACTGCTTACCTACCTTCCAAAACACATTTTTCCTTTGCAATGCCTGTGTACCCTCCTCAAAGTCAAAAAAGTGAGAAAGTAAAGTAAAAAAACTAACTTGAGGTCAATTCTAGAAGGTTCTAGATGAAAATTTTTGGGGATGAGTATGCTTTAGTAAGGTGCATGTATCCCACAGCTTAAAGAACTAATCCCTTGATGTGAGGAGCCTATCCCTTTGAAGGATGATTCTATCCCTTCAAAGGTGGAACCTTAACATCCTCATCTGCTCTATAAAAGGAGGCATTGGGTAGCCTCAAAGGGAGTTCAAGCTTTATGGGTGATTGAGTTGAAGTGCTGTTGTGATTTAGACTTCTTTCTACTGATATTTTGAGAGGAAAGATCACATACCTCTATGTGCTCCTAGAGGAAGAGTGCAAGACTTATCAAAGTAGAGGAGACTCCTGCTTCGGACCCCGGGAAGGCCTTTCAAACATCAAGGCTATGGTTATAAGTTTTTTCTCTTATTTTAAGATTAATACAATCGAGTTTTGTTTTTCTCAATAAATTGTCATTCGATTGTTTATTTCAATAAGCCGTCATTTGATCATTTATTTCATAGATTCCTTGATCACTATGATAGGTATGTTTTATAATTATTTGTTATACAGGTGCTATTTAATATTTTCTTGTTTGTGATTGCAGGTCGACGAAAGAACTCTTGTTGCAATGAAAGAGCTACTGATGCGACGGAAGAACTACAGTTACAAATAAGCATTTGGATCTAAGGTAGGATCGACACCTTCATAGCATTTATTTGTAAAACGAATATATTTAGAGAAAGACAAACTTAGTTGTTCATTTTTTTCTAGATTGTCTTCTGACACTAGGGACATCGATCTTGTCCGCAAGATCGATTTATCCGGCCAAAAAATTGGCGAGTCTATAGGGGAAGGCCTTATAAATCGATCTTGCAGACAAGATCGATCTCCCTAGTGTTAGAAGACAATCTAAGTTTGTCTTTCTCTAAATATATTTGTTTTACAAATAAATGCTATGAAGGTGTCAATCCTACCTTAGATCCAAATGCTTATTTGTAACTGTAGTTCTTCCGTCGCATCAGTAGTTCTTTCGTCGCAACAAGAGTTCTTTCATCGACTTACAATCAAAAACAAGAAAATATTAAATAGCACCTGTATAAAAAATAATTATAAAACATACCTATCATAGTGATCAAGGAATCTATGAAATAAATGATCAAACGACGACTTATTGAAATAAACAATCGAACAACAATTTATTGAGAAAAACAAAACTTGATTGTTACATTAATCTTAAAATAATAGAAGAACCTTGAAGCCTTAGCCTTGATGTTTGAAAGGCCTTCCCGGGGTCCTAAGCAGGAGTCTCCTCTAATTTGATAAGTCTTGCACTCTTCCTCCAGGAGCACATAGAGGTATGTGATCTTTCCTCTCAAAACCTCAGGAGAAAGAAGTCTAAATCTCAACAGCACTTCAACTCAATCACCCATAAAGCTTGAACTCCCTTTGAGGCTACCCAATGCCTCCTTTTATAGAGCAGATGAGGAGGTTAAGGTTCCACCTTTGAAGGGATAGAATCCTCCTTCAAAGGGATAGGCTCCTCACATCAAGGGATTAGTTCCTTAAGCTGTGGGATACATGCACCTTACTAAAGCGTACTCATCCCCAAAAATTCTCATCTAAAACCTTCTAGAATTGACCTCAAGTCAGTTTTTTGACTTTACTTTCTTGATTTTTTGACTTTGAGGAGGGTACGTAGGCATTAAAAAGGAAAACTGCGTTCTGGAACATATGTAACAAGTGTATTAGCTGCATACCCAAGCTAGGAATGCATGTAGGCTTCATGTTACCTGCGTACCCAAGGATTTTTGAGTTTTTAGGACTTTAAATGAGGAGTAAAGGTTGTAAGACTTGCAAAGGAGGCATGTATGAGTGTTAATGAGCTCATACAGTCAGCAGAATTTCAAGGTGATAGTTCTTACTGCAACAGATTGCCCCCTAAAGTGCGAAGTCTGGAATAGATGAAGATGAAGTCTGTCATATATGAAGAGTGAAGTACTTTATCATTTCAAGGATCATCCTGTGGACACCCCATTTGGAACCTGTAAAAACATTCAATGCAAAATATATATATGTAAAAATATCATCACTGAGGTAGGCATTCCCATACTCAGATCAAAACTAACTTGAAAACTGATTTAAACTGTTCTGATACAGGAATGATTTCCAATACATCAACAATATAGACATATGTAGACACAGCATGGATGCATCCATTTGTTTATGAATAGTCTATTGTATAAATGAATAACAAAAATTCCTCGTAGCCTGGATGGTGGAAACTAGATCCAGGGTCTTGATTTCCACTTCTCGAACCAGTACAATTCTATCCATGTGAATGAATGTGTCGCAGTCGAACATGGTAGAAACCACTTGATTACCAGTCAATAATGTAAACTGTTAACAAGTGTGAGAGTAACCACCAGTAATTTAAATGGCTCTCAAAGTACTTAGTAAAATCCATGAAATTTGAATGAATGAGCTGAATTCGAACATGTCACAGAATCATTCGATCGAAGGTTAATGATGCAACCTGTCATCAAAGGCGAGAAAACTGCCATTAAGGCAGGCAAATTTCAAGGTACTGATGATTTCTGGATCAAATTCCTAGATAATGAGCTGTCGTCGATAGAAAGTGATCTGTCGTAGGCAAGCCCACAACACGAAATCATAGATCAAGTTTTGAAGAAATATATTGGCAAGGACTGACTCAGGGATGGTCCAAATGGAAGACAAATATCTCGCAAATGAATGGTTTGTTTGAACTGTCCTCTTGAACACATAACGACACTGCAGATGGTTTGGTGACAATTGACCCAAAGCTAATACCCAGAAACCGGCTGAAGACTTTCAATATGGTTTGATTAATTGTTAGGCAAAGGATTTCCCAACCCAGGTGAACAAAAGTGTCATGTTCAAGAGTGGTTAACGGCTTTCTGAATAATCAAAATGTAACAAACAGGTTCGTTTTTCTCTCTTTTCCCCCACCATTTCTGGCAAGTACCTCTTTATTTCTGACAAGCTTTGAGGAGGATAACATTTTCTTGTTTATAAGCTCATCCTTCGGATGAGTCCAACTTAGTTTAAAATTCGAACCCTAAGAAGGAGTGGTTCGTTCCTGTTAAGAATTGAACAGGTCCTTTACTGTTAAATTTTAACAAGTCTAGTATAGGATAAACTTGGTGTTTTTCAATTTTAGGGAGTCAGAAGAAAAAAATTAAGAAAACTCCATGGGTGTACTTTTTCGTAAATTTAGTCTCTCGAGCGCGAAAAAGGATAAAATAATGCAGGAGAGAACTCTATTGACCGTAATTAGTCAATGTATACATTTTTCATAAATATTCCATTTCATTCCGTAAAAGGGGTAAACTTATACTGAAGGGACGATCATTAATTTACTTTAACAAGTTCGAATAATCAAGTGCTCGGCAATATTTTCATTTTTAGGGAGTCTAAAAAGGGCTTAAAAGAGAACTCAAGATTTCACTTTTTCGTAAGTTTTAACGAGTTCGAAAAAGGGATAAAAATATACTCCTGTGGCCGACTTTCAATTTAATTTACGAGCAGGAAAAGACGGAAAGAACTTGGCATTTTCATGTGTTTTACAAGAATGAAAGATAGAAAAATAATCTCGGGATTTTTGTGAGTTTAACGAGTCTTGAAAATAACCGAAATTGACTCAAGATAGGTTTAATTTTTACAAAAGATTGAAACAGAGAAAAACTATGCTTCAGAGTGTTTTCATTTTTACACAAGCTTGAAACAGAGAGAAAATTGTGCCGGATGCCCCCTAAGCATAACTGCTAGAGCACATGCCCCCCCAGCTTCATTTCATTAAACTAAGTACACTACTGGTAATTAATGGTTGGATGGAATGAGGGTTTATTTACGAGATCATATGAAATACCTGACATACAACTGTAAGAAAATTATGCAAGAACTGAAATAACTAACCTAAATATATGACTTAACATTTACGAGATCTAGTCAAAGAATTGACTCAATTAGGGGAGGATTTGTTTCATTTTTAACGAGCTTGACACAGGAAAAGAACTATGCTCATGGCAACGTGTTTCATTTTTAAATGAGGTTGACACAGTAAAAGGAACTTTCCTCATACCTGGTTCATTGTTTTACGAGGTTGACTCAGTAACAGGAACCATCCTCAGAAACTACTTATTTCTAATCTATTAATATACTCTCTACAATCTATCTATTGATTCATTTTTTAATGAGGTTGACACAGGAAAAGAAGTTTCCTCTTACCAACTGATTCATTTTTTAACGAGGTTGACATAGTAAAAGGAACTCTCCTCACACTCACTGATTAATTTTTTAACAAGTTTGACACAGTAAAAGGAACTCTCCTCACTAACTGATTCATTTTTAATGAGGTTGACACAGTAAAAGGAACTATCCTCACACTCACTGATTCATTTTTTAATGAGGTTGACACAGTAAAAGGAACTATCCTCGCACCTGATTCATTTTTTAACGAGGTTGACTCAGTAACAGGAACTATCCTCACAAAATACTCTCTACAATCTACCTATATAACCTACTGATTCATTTTTTAATGAGGTTGACACAGGAAAATAACTGTCCTCATGGCCCACTGATTTATTTTTTAATGAGTTTGACATAGTAAAAGGAACTTTCCTCTTACCTGATTCATTTTTTTATGAGGTTGACTCAGCAAAAGGAACTTTCCTCAGACTCACTGATTCACTTTTTAATGAGGTTGACATAGGAAAAGGAACTATCCTCGGACCACTGATTCATTTTTTAATGAGGTTGACACAGTAAAAGGAAATATCCTCACAGAAGCTTGTTTCATTTTTTAATGAGCTTGACACAAGAAAAGGAACTATGCTCTCGACTAACTGATTCATTTTTTAACGAGGTTAACACAATAAAAGGAACTTTCCTCTTGCTCACTGATTGATTTTTTAATGAGGTTGACACAATAAAAGGAACTATCCTTGGCTCACTGATTCATTTTTTAATGAGGTTGACGCAGTAAAAGGAACTATCCTCGTATCTACTCTATACAATCTACCTATATTAAATAGCACCTGTATAACAAATAATTATAAAACATACCTATCATAGTGATCAAGGAATCTATGAAATAAATGATCAAACGACGGCTTATTGAAATAAACAATCGAATGACAATTTATTGAGAAAAACAAAACTTGATTGTATTAATCTTAAAATAACCGAAGAACCTTACAACCTTAGACTTGATGTTTGAAAGTCCTTCCCGGGGTCCGGAGGAGGAGTCTCCTCTACTTTGATAAGTCTTGCACTCTTCCTCCAAGAGCACATAGAGGTATGTGATCTTTCCTCTCAAAAGCTCAATAGAAAGAAGTCTAAATCTCAACAGCACTTCAACTCAATCACCCATAAATCTTGAACTCCCTTTGAGGCTACCCAATGCTTCCTTTTATAAAGTAGACGAGGAGGTTAAGGTTCCACCTTTGAAGGGATAGAATCCTCCTTCAAAGGGATAGGCTCCTCACATCAAGGGATTAGTTCCTTAAGGTGTGGGATACATGCACCTTACTAAAGCGTACTCATCCCCAAAAATTATCATCTATAACCTTCTAGAATTGACCTCAAGTTAGTTTTTTGACTTTACTTTCTCACATTTTTTACTTTGAGGAGGGTACGCAGGCATTGCAAAGGAAAACTACATTCTGGAATGCAAGTAAGTAGTGTATTACCTGCGTACCCAAGCTAGGAACCCAGGTAGGCTTCATGTTACCTGCGTGCCCAAGGATTTTTGAGTTTTTAGGGCTTGACATGAGGAGTAAAGGTTGTAAGACTTGCAGAGGAGGCATGTATGAGTGTTAATGAGCTCATACAGTCAATAAAATGTCAAGGTGACATTTTTTAGTGCAACACACTAGTAATATGGGGACCTAACATTCCCCTCTCCTTCAAAAAAGTGTTTTCTGCAACGCTTGAGTAGTTGTATATGCTTCTGTATAAAATTCTCATCCTCCCAGGTAGAATCTTCAGTGGGTAAGTTCTTCAACTTGATGAGATACTCCGAAATTGATCGATTTCGTAGCTATCAAGTTTTTGTTTCTGTGATTGTTTCAGGTTCCAATATGGCTTTTCCTTCCTCATCAAGTTCTGGAAATATTGTTTGAACTCGAATTTGCTCACCTATAACCTTATTTAAGCATGAAACATGGAAAAATAAATGCACTAGCGAAGAAGCAAGAAGCTCCAATTTGTATGCCATAGTACCCATCTTTTGCAACACCTTGTAAGGACCATAGTATTTTGGTGATAATTTATTATCCTTATTAGCTTTCTTGAGGCAAATTTTCTTGTATTATTGTAGCCGTAAATATACCCAATCTCCTACATCAAAACTTCTCTCGCTGCAATGTTAATATTCTTTTTGTTTCATTCGATTCTGTGCGAAATTTAGCTTATCCTTTAAGAGTTGGAGAACTTGTTGTTGATGCTCAATGTGATCTTCCACTTCTTGCACCTTAGACTTTTCTCTTAAAGATGATGTGATGGACGGTGGATGATATCCATAAAGTGCCATAAATGGGGTCATTTTTGTTGCAGTATGGAAGGAAGTGTTATACCACCATTTAGCCAGAGGTAATCGCTTGACCCATTGTATTTTTTTATCAGATACAAAACAACGAAGATATCCTTCCAAACATTTGTTCACTATCTCAGTTTGACGATCAAATTGAGGATGGTAAGATGAGCTATGAGCTAGTTGAGTACCCAAACAAGAAAATAATTCCGTCCAAAAATTTCCAGTAAAAATGGGATCTCTGTCGCTTACCATAATATTTGGGTTTCCATGCAGCTTTTGAATTGTTTCCATAAATGCAATAGCAACTGTACTTGATTTAAATGGATGAGATAATGCACAAAATTGTGCATACTTGGTAAATCAATCAACTACCACCATGATGACACTCTTTCCTTTAGACTTAGGTAAACCTGTTATAAAATCCATTGAAATATCCTCCGAGCATTGACTTGGAATGGATAAATGCTGTAGAGGACCCGGGGTCTTAATTTTCTCAACTTTATTTTGTTGGCAAACCAAACATTCTGCCACAAAATTTTGAATATAAGATTTAAGGCCATCCCAAAAAAAATATTTCTTCACCTTGTGGTAAGTTTTTAAAAATCCCGTGTGTCCTCATAAAGGATAAGTGTGCAATTCCAAAACAATATTTTTTTTTAGTTGGGAATTCTTACAAACATATAAGAAATATTTGTACCATAAGGAATCATTTTTACAACTAAATGTATCAGATGTACTAGGATATTGCTTCAAATTTTGAATGAGTTTCCACACTTCTTCATCCTTCTTCCATTCATCCCTTGCTTTGGTTATCCAATCTAGTTGGATAATATAAATTTCAAAAAACAATGCTTCCACCTCTTCATCCTTTCTTGAGAGTGCATCTCCAACAACATTTAGCTTCCCTTTTTTGTAGATGATTTCAAAGTCATAACCCAACATCTTTGTGAGCCATTTTTTCTTCTCTTTTGAAGATAGTGTTTGTTCCAAAAAGTGTTTAAGACTATCCTGATCATTTTTTACCTTGAAGTGCCTTCCCATTAGGTAAGGTTCCATTTATTTAGTGCATGTAGTATTGCCAATATTTCCTTCTCATAAATAGATTTATGTAAATACTTTCCTTTGATTGGACAACTTTGAAAAGTAATGGGTCTTCCTTCTTGCATTGAAACAACACCAAGTCCATTTCCTGAAGCATCACATTCCACAATAAAGGTTTTTGTGAAGTCTGGAGTAGCTAAGACTGGTGCTAGGCACATTGCCTCTTTAAGATGTTCAAAGGCCTTATTTTCTTCAGGAGTCCATGGAAATGCATCTTTCTTCAATAATGTTGTTACAAGTGCTGATATTCTCCCATAATTCTAAAAAAACTTGCGATAATACCCTGTTAACCTGAGAAATCATCACAACTACTTTATGGTTGTCTGGACTTTCCATTCCTTAATGGCTTTAATTTTTTTAGGGTCTACCTTAACACCCTCGTGAGATACAATATGACCCAGATATTCCACCTCTTTCACTCCAAAGAAACATTTGGATGTTTTTGCATATAATTGTTTCTCCTCCAATAGTTTGAGCACCATGTCAACATGTTGAACATGATCCTTCCAAGACTTGTTGTAGATTAGTATGTCATCAAAAAATACTAGCACAAATTTTTAAGGAAGGGTTTGAAAATGGAATTATTCAACCCTTGAAATGTAGAAGGTTCATCGGTAAGGCAAAAAGGCATGACCAAAAAATAATAATGACCCTAATGAGTTTGAGAATGTTGTTTTCTAAATATCTTCAGTCTTCATTCTAATTTGATAATATCCTGAATGAATATCCAACTTGGTAAAATAAATTGTGCCATGTAATTCATCCAATAATTCATCAATCACAGGAATGGGAAATTTATCTTTAATAGTGAGATTATTGAGCTCCCTATAATTGGGACACATGCGTCATGATCCATCCTTCTTGTGCACCAATACTACTGGAGCAGAGAAATAACTTTGACTAGGTTGAATTATACCAGCCTCTAACATGTCTGCAATCATACGTTCAATTTAACTATTTTGGACGTAAGGATATCTATAAGGCCTGATGTTTGGAGGAACACTTCCTGGAATCAAATGAATAGCATGATTATGATCATGAATAGGTGGGAGTTCTTTAGGAGTTTCAAATGCCTTGGAATGATTGTCCAAGACCTTTTGGAGATATGGAGAAATAGATGATTTTGATGTTGGAACTTCTAGTGAGCATAATTGTGCAATTATGCCTCGTTGTTATTTATTTAGAAGATTTGTCATGACATTAGTGCTTATTATCTTTCCCAGATTACCTACGATACCCCGTAATTTGATTTCCTTTCCTTCTGAAAAAAATTTCAAGAAAAGTTCTTGAAAATTAAAAGCTACTGTCCCTAAAAATTGTAACCATTGTACTCCTAGTACAACATGAGCACCTCCTATTGGAGTGGAAAGCATTGTACTATTCAATAAATATTCCCCTATGATTAGCTTGATATTATGGCATTTTCCAGAGAAATTTATAGTTCCTCCATTTTCAACCATCACTTGACATTTCGGTGCTGGGTATAGGAAACAATTCAATTCCTTGGCTACCTTACAATGAATTAAATTATGGGTATTACCCAAATCAATAAACACTATTACCTTTTTACTCTTGATATGTCCTTCTATCTCAAGAGTTTGAGGAGTGGTAATTCCTTTAAATGCATTGGTCAGAATCATTTATTCTTATTCTAGTGTTGGTTGCTGGTGTATATCCTCTTCTTTTGAAGTTTCTTGTTCATTTTCTTCCTCATCTTCGCAATCTATGTAAAATAATTTATTCTCAGCACACTTATTACATTTAGTGTATTTTCTATCACAACTATAGCAAATCCATTTTTCTCTTTTGTCTTCCAATTGTTATGATGCCAACCTTATAGGTTGTGGAATTCTAGGAGTAGCAACACTTCCATCTTTATAGATGTGAGTGGTAGGCTTCCTTGTCGCCATAATTTTACATTCAATTTTTCTTGCCAACCTGAATGCCTTCTCCAATGAATCAGGTTCCCAAACACGAACTTCATGTTGGATGTTATCCTTTAAATTCCCTATGAAGACATCAATCCTGTGTTCCTTTGGAATATTAGTTACCCTTATATTCATTTTTTGGAATTCCTCAATGTGATCCACCATTGAACCCTTTTGTTTGAGATTTATCATTTGGCTAAAGAAGGTGTTGCTCTTTTTATCCTCATAATGTGCTATCATTTCCTCCATAAAAATTGACCAAGTGACAATTTTATTACGGGAGAAAACCATCGATACCATAAAAATGTATTTTGTTCTAGATGTAAAGTTGCAATGTGTACCTTTTGTGTGTTTTTCACATTATTGAGATCAAAATATTCCTCCATATTTAGTATCCATGTTACAGGGTCCTTGCCATCAAAATTTCTCATATCCATCTTTGGAATATGATGGTTCTTCCAACCAACATTAGAGTTTACGAAATCACGATTAACATTTATTTTTTTCTCATCATGTGTTTCATCTACTATATTTTTGCCATTAGGAAAAATTTCTTGTATCAACTTTGTCAAACCTTATATGTCTGCTTTCAGATCATTGTTCATGTTTTCCATGTTGTCTTTCATTTTTTCTTCCATGTCATCCATCTTAGCTTTCATCCATTTCTTCAAACCATCCATATTATTCTTCAAACAATCCATCTTCGCTTCCACGCCTTTCTTAAAAACATGGTTCGTATTATTACAATAATTAAATATACTATTTTGGATAGACCTGGACAAAAAAACACAGTTGATGATTTTCTATCTAGAATCCAAAATGATAATAATTTTATTCTTGTAGAAGATGCTTTTCCTGATGAATATATATTTGCAGTATCTCTTAAATCTCCTTGGTTTGCAGATATTGCTAATTATTTGGCTACATGGAAGTCACCATCATATTTGTCTCCTTGAGAGAAAATGAAGGCTATTAAAACTAGTGCATCGTATTCATGGATAAATGAATAATTATACAAGATAGGATCTGACTTAATCATTCGAAGATGTGTTAGAGAAGATGAAGTACCAAAGATATTAAAATTTTGTTATGATGAAGCATGTGGAGGAAATTTTGCTGACAAAAGAACTTCTTACAAAATCTTTTTGTTAGGATATTATTACCATTTTTTTTTAAGGATGCCAAAGAATATGTTAAGATATGTGATTGTTATTCCTTCAGAATAAATGCCTCTACAACCTCAAGTAATTATTGAACCTTTTGAAAAATGGGCTCTGGATTTTGTTGGTCCAATCAATCCATCATCAAGACCAAAAAGGTGCATTTTTTTATTTTGTATAGATTATATCACAAAATGGGTAGAAACTAAAGTACTTCATTTTGCTACTGAAAATGTTGTAGTTTCATTTTGAGGATATTTTCACTCATTTTGTTGTTCTAAGGGAAACTGAGACAGATCAAGGTGTTCAATTTACATCCAAATTTATACAGAAGATAATGGAAGAATACAAAATTAAACATAGAAACTATACTCCATATAATCGACAAGAAAATGGAAAAGTTAAATCCACAAATAAAGTAATTGAAGAAATGATTACCGATATTGTGCATCTGCATAGAAGGGATTAGGGAAAACAAATTCTAGAAGCTTTATGGGCATACCATACCGCATGAAGAAATACAATAGGACACAGTCCTTATGAACTTGTTTATGGGAAGAAATTCCTATTTCCTATTCAATTCTAGATAAAAAACTTTAAAATGAAAATCAAACTGTCTTGGTCTATAAGAAGAAAAAAGACAACAAATGTAGAAATTTAATGAACTTGATGAGATAATAAAGGATTTTATTCATAGTACCAATATAGTTCAACAACAAAGATCGAGGTGGCATGATAAATTCATCAAAGAAAGAAAATTCCAGCCTCGTGATTGGACATTGCTTTTTTATTCAAAGTTTAAATATTTTCAAGGAAAATTTCAAACTTATTGGCTTAGTCCTTATGAGATTTAAAATTTCAATGATGATGGAGTAATGAGAATCATAACCATTGATGAAGAAAAATTAACTTTCCTTGTAAATGGTCATAGATTACAAATATATCATAAATCATTATGAGGGGAGGATTTCATAATAAATTTGCAAGCTCATCTGAATTTGAAGTTGGTCAAGGAGGCTTCTTCTTCCTCTCCAACTTTTCCTTTTCCTTTCTTTTTCAAAATAAAAATAATAAAAAAAAAAAATTGAAGAAAAAAATGAAATGAAAAAAAAAATATGATGAATCCTTTTTTTGTATAAACATGAAAAGAAACATCGTTGACATGTTTATACAGAAAATATAAGTTGAAAACCAAGAATTATTGGCAGCATAGATTTTATTTTTAATTTCCTATTGTTGTCCCATTTTATTTTTAATCCTCCTTGCTCTTTTTGAAAAATAGAGTAGCTACAGAAATGTCAAGAATCTGTAGCTCTCATGGAACTTTGCAGTTGACTTGACAGATTGTGACCAGGGAAAATGAAGATCATGGAAAAAAAAAATTGAATGAATATTACAAGCTAGATTAACCTGAATGCAACCTACGAAAAGATAAATAAAAAATAAGTAAGGAAAAGATATACGGTATGCAAATATTAGTTAGATAATAAAGGTAAAAATATTGAATTATGAAATCAAGAGATGATGATTGTTGCTATCACAATTTTGCATAATAATTATGACATGAATTTGAAATTAACTAAAATATCCATGTCATGTCAAATAAACTTGATATGAAAGCTTTCCATCATTTAAATTTATTCCCTTTTCTTCCGTGTATCATTCCACCTCATGCTCATATGATCATCATCATTAAATCATACACATTTCACGAAGTCCTATTCCATTTCCAAGAGCATCTCACCTACTACTCAAATTATGTCTCCCTGCCGTATTCCACCACCAAATTATTTCCATAACCTTGTCAAAAGAGAAATTAGGGAACTAAACTTCTCCAACATATGGGAGTCATTGTACGCTTAGACCTCAATGGGGTTAAATTCCTTGAAGGATGCCCACAAGTCAAAGAGTTTTTGCAAAAAGTGGAGTGGCTAGAATTCATGGAAAATGTTGATGGGCATGAGAAATAAGTGACAAAATATTTCTCTTGGGCATACGATGGCATAGAATCAAAGATGGGGGACGTGAAAGTAGTTTTGACATAGTCATTTGTAGCAGAGGCTACCAAATTTTTAAGAATCAAAGAGAGATGGTTTAGGAACATAGAGATTGAAGAGAAAGACATGAAATTATTCCTCAAGAATCGAGGTATGGACATTTATGTGTGTAATAAGGGATCCTAGTCTCAACTTTGAAAACCAAATGGAGAAATTTACTATTTATTATTCAGAAATTCATACTTGTGAAGTTAGATTTGGTAACATGTTTTTATACCATGCTCACCCGATAATGAATTTCCTTGAGGGTAATTAAATTAACTTACCATACTTCTTGCTTCATAGTTTGAGAAAAATGGTTGGAAATATACAGAGGAAAATACAATCCATAGATAATACCTTATACCATCATGGAATATTGAAAATGTTGATTGAAGACCATCTGAGAAACATAAGAGACAATAGGGAATATTTCATATTTACAAATCATTTTAATGAAGAATAACAAGGAAAACATAGTGGTAAAACAAGGAAGAGTATAAGGAAGCCACCTTCAAACCCTAAGGAAAACTCACATGTACAAGAAACACAATAAGAGAAGTATTCATAGGATGAAACTCCTATTGCAAGTCTGTTGGAGAATATTAAACAAAGAAATGTTAGAAGAAAAATAACTAGCAATAAAGGATAAAGTTCATCCAAAAGGAAAACAAAGCAAGAGGAAGTTAAGAAACAATACCTTACTACTGAAAAACCATCATCCACTATGAGAAGAAGTGCAAGGCTTAAAAAGGCAGTTCATGGATAGGATTCATCAACTTAGAGGAAGAAGAGGAATTGAGAGTTCCATCACCCATAGTTCCATTACCAGTTTCTAGTCCATCCACGAGAACTCCAGAAATAGATCCTTTCCAACAAGAGATATAAAACTACATAGAGTTTTTGGAGCAAAGAGATACAAGGAAAAATGTGGAATCATCCTGAAACCAAGAGGAAATTACTGATGCTGATCCTCCAGAAAAACCCCAAATTGTACGTACTCTTAAGGAATAAATTTATGAGTTGGAGGTATTAAATAAACATTTTAAGTAAGAACCTGAAACCGTGAAAGTATAAAATGAAATAAAAGAACTTAAAATTACAAAATCATGTTACATCTTGGTTTATGGTATGAAAAGAATAGGAAATTAAAAGCCAAAAACAAGTTTCTTAAGAATAATGTCATAAGTCTACAACACCGAAGTTTGATGAAGAAACTGAGGATGACAATCACTATCAAGAAAGAAAGAAGGAATAACTTGGATGTTCTTGCCCACGCATCTAAAAAATCGAATTGATAGAGAAGGTTCAAAAGTTTTGAAATTTTCCATGAGGACATGCATTGTCTTAAGTGTGGGGGAATTTTGAACCCAAAAATTACTTCTTTTTGACAAACCTATTTCACTCCATCATCCTTCTTTTTGAACCTAATAACTCAATTCTGGCATCATTTTATAAGGTTTATAGCATAGCAGGTACATACTCATTTTCTATTTCATAAATGTCATTATTCTTTATTATTTAACTCAATATTTACATCAACTACTGAATGACAGTGATTATGCAGCTAATGTCTAAGTCTGTAGCGAAGTCGAAGGTTCAATGGGTTCTGAAGCTCCAACCAAATAACAAGGAATATGGGTAGGTGAAAAATAGTTGGCACAATGAATTTTTCCTATTCTTCTAGCCTAGATTGATAGGGGAAGCACCGTAGGAGCTCATTCAAAGTGAATTTAACCACCATGGAAGGTGAACCACACAAGTGAGAATTAATGGATAAAAATATTTAGCCTCATGATTTTCTTTGTTGATAGCAAATCATGTGAAAATCACGACATATTATCTTTTTATGCTAATTATAGTCGTTGTCAAGTAGGGTAGGGTCATATTACTCTGAAACAATGATGTGTAAAAGATTATAAATTTTCCTCTCAGTATCAAAGTGACAGACTTGGATATTATTGTTTCAAAAAATCTATTTTTCAATTAAAACTCTATTTCACTTAATTCTCTTGATGTGTATGGTATCAATGCGTATATAGTCTTGTAGAGGAGTCATGATATTTCCTACATATTGGAAGAAGTTCTCCTTGAGTTGTAAAGTTTTCATTGTCTTTAATTAGCATATTTAATTCTCCATTTTATACATCATTTTACTAATTGGTTAGTTTTGATTTTGAATGAATGTTTAAATTGAGTTTGAAGAGGGATTTTTTAATCATTTTTTTGGTAGGAAGAATGAGTGAGCTAAGACCTCTTATGCACATGAAATTAGTTTGATAGAGTATAGGTTGATATATATTTCCAGTGTAGTTGTGTGAATATGATTTTAATTTGAATATAGAGTTAATATTTCTTTATAGTTTCATTATCAAGTTTTCATTTCAAGCAGTGTATGAAATTTCATTTCAAGAAAGTGTGATTTCATTTTATATAATAAAGTGTGAGTGTGATATTTCTTTTAAGCAAAGTGTGATCTTTATTTTGAGCAAGTATGATCACTTTCATTTTTGTTAAAGTCTGACATATTTACTTTCATAAAATAATGATATTTGTTAAGAAAACATGTGTATAACGATATCTCAATTTAATCTCTTGAATAATAAGGACTTCTAGCACATACAATGCACATACACTTCATGAGTATACTAGCCCTCGTTGACAATTTATGTAAGTAATTTAAAATCAATTAAATGAGCACACAACTAGTTTAGTGTTTTAATGAGATACTTACTCAACTAAGTGATTGTGTGTTTAAGATATAATTTCTATCTTCAACCAATAATTGATGTATTCATCTGTGTGATTAATCTAATGTAAAGAGAGTAGATTTGATGTGCAAACTGGTTTCACAAATTGGTATGAGAGCCCTATGGGTCTAGGCCTTAGCCCCTTCAAGGTTAGGGAAATGGGGAGTAGATATTTATGTTATGAATTTTTTTGTGTGCATTTTTTTATGATTTTTTTATAGAAGTATGGTTATTTGCCCATCAGTTGAATATCTCTTTGTAATTATGTCAACAATATGAAATGCCACCATCTCTTAAAAAAAACTCGTTATCATACTGCAAATTCACTTACGAGCATAGATCATTGTCGCATTTTCGAGCTGGGTTGTTCTTGGATTCATTCACCATGGAATTGAATTTAGTAGAACTAGACCACTTGTCAGACTACACGAAAATTTGATGGGTATAGAAAGACCCTTCCTCATCTGCTGCGTCATCTCCGCCAAGTGGAAATTCAAATCCACAGAATGCATACGTCAAAAATAAATGGTAGAAAAGTGAATACTTTCAGAAGATTCATTTGCCTTGGGTGTAATATTTTGAGTCATCTCTTGCATTTGGCGGCTCTACATCTTAATCCAGGGAGAAGTAAAGGAGCGATGGAGGAATCTAGTTTTGTTTGTGATGCATGCAAGTCTGGAACGATGGGTATCGGCACACATGCACCATGTGCAGTAATTTTAGGTCAGTGGATCTTGTTTATTTATTCTAGGTCTCTTGTTAGGTTCTTTATTTGGATATTTAACAACATTTCATTCAATCATATAATTTCATAAAGGAGATACATATAACCAAGATCTTGTTTCTAGACTTGAACATCGACAACGGTTGGGATTAGAATTTGATGGATATACAAGCTGACGTATTCTTTAGGCATAGTTAACAGCAATGAAGAATGTGTTCTCCATGCAATGTTGTTTTTTACTAATCAAGATTGAACTACTTATACAAGCCTACATTTGGTCTCAGAGAAGAATTCAAAAAAAATTACTAGTTTGTTGTCAAATCCTTGGGCTACTTCCTCACCAGAGGTATTTCAATTAAATATTTCTAGTCCATGTACAGTTTAAGGGCTTCAACACTTTATAAAGGTTAAACTCTCTCGAGAAACCCTTATGGAGTAGAAATTCTTACCCTGTTCTCTCAGAGACATAGCTATATCTTTATGGGTATGCCTAGTGAGCAGTGCATTCAAGAAAGAGTTCTTAGTGAATTTCACATTTGATTTGGTACAAAGGGAAATGGTTAACAATGTTGGTGGTTTTAAATTGTCACTTTATTATATTAAGTCTTTGATATTTTGTGTGTATTTTTATGTAATAAACAATTATGTTCAATATTAATTTGGTTTGTAATATATAATGGGGAAGAAGTCAACAAATTGGTTTAATGGCCTGAAGTGATTTATAGAAAAAATGAAGTGCAGGTAAAAGTTCAACATGGATAGATGTCCAAGTAGCTTGGCAATTATGAATCTATGGAAATATCCCTAATTTGTTGAATACATGGGATTAATATTCTCAGAGGTTATGTGAGAACTTTGGATGCTGGTTAGTAATTGAATTTGGGAGATCTATGATTCAAGATTTCGAGAGTGGAACTCGGGAATGAAACTTTCCAACTAGAACTTACAAGGGTTATGAGACAACTTGATGGAGTTAGTAGCCTAGAAAATTTCGAATTGAAAATGGAGAGGTATGTAATTATAATGGTTAATAGAACCATGCATGTGAAGGACATTCTAGTAGACTGGTGGTTGGGAACCCATACATTATGGTGCAAGATGGTTTTTCCTTTATATAAACATCGACATATTCTTATTTATGTTTGTAAACATCAGGAGCACAACTAGAATTTGTTGATTTAGATTGAGACAATTAGTCATTAAGGTGGGGGGCATGGAAAATATAATTCCTACTTGTCTTAGTTGTGATGGTTTCTAAGGAAAGTAGCTTGTTCCTATTCTTTAGGAGTTGTTTAGGTGATTCCTAATTTAGCATTTGGTTGAGATACTTTCTCAAGTAAGTGATTATGTGGTTAAGATATAATTTTTATCTTCAACCAATAATTTATTCACTTATATTTATGATTAATCTAATGTAAAGAGATTAGTTTTGGTGTGCAATTTTTTTTCCCAAATTGGTATCAGAGCCCTATGGGTTGGAGCCTTGGGACCTGCAGGGTATGGAAATGGAGAGTAGATATTTTTGTTTTGATTGTTGTTGTGTGCATTATGCTATGATTTTTTTATAGCATTATGGTTTATTTTTCCATCAATTGATTATCTCTTTGTAATTTTGTCAATAATATGAAATTCCACCATCTGTTAAAGTGGTCTCATTATCAGATTGTAAAATCACTGATTAGTGTAGATCGCAGATGAAAAAATTAAATTTTGGGCATTTGTGTAAGTTAATTTGTTGCATATTCGAACCAGGTTGTTCTTGGATTCATTCACCATGGAATTGAATGCATTAGAAACAAACCACTTTCCAGCTACATGAAAATTCGATGCAAAGAAAAAGACCCTTCCTTGTGCACTATGTCATCTCTAGCAAGTGGAAATTCAGATGAGAAGAATGTGTACGTATAAACAAATGGGATAAAAGTGAATATTTTCAGAAGATGTGTTGGTCTTGGGGGTAATATTTCAAGTCATCTCTTCCATTTGGCCGCTCTACATCTTAATCCAAACAGAAGTAAAGGAGCGATGGAGGAATCTGATTGGGTTTGCAATGTGTGCAAGTATGGAATGATGGGAACCAGAATGTGTGCACCATGTGCGTGAATCTCAGGTCGATGGTTATTATTTTTTCATTCCAGGTCTCTTATTAGTTTCTCTTTTTGGATCTTTAACTGCCATTTCATTCAATTATATAATTTATTAGGGGAGATGCAAATCACCGAGATCTCGTTGCTAGACTTGAACATCAACAAGAGTCAAGTTTGGAATTTGATGAAGATAAAATTCGATGTCTACTTCAGGGGTGGTTGACAACTATGGAGAATGTGTTCTCCATGCAATTTTTTTTTTTTAATGAATCTCAAACTGCTACTTACCAGTTTGTTGTCGAATCCTTGGGTTGCTTATTGGATTTTTTTTTGGAAATTTGCAGCATTAGCATGGGGAATCAAGCCCCTATAAATCTCGACATAGGTATTTTAGTTAAATATCATTGGTTCACTTACAATTTAAGGGTTGCAATTCTCTGGATAAGTTGAATTATCCTAAGAAATCCACGAGGACAAAAAAATCCGACATTATTTTATCAGAGACAAATCTATATCTTCATGGGTAAGCCTAGTGAGGATTTCGTTCAAGAAAAAGTTCTTGGTGACTCTCAAAATTGGTTTGGCATAGAGGGAAATGGTTAAAATTATAGGTGATTCAAATTTTCACTTTATTATATTAATTATTTGATATTCTTTTGTATTTTTATATAATAAATATTATAATCATTATCACTTTGATCTATAATCTAGAATGTGGAAGAAGTCAACAAATTGGTTTAATGGTGTTAAGTGATTTATAGAAGAAATAAATTGTAGGTAAAATATCAACATGGATGGTTGTCGATATATTTTGGAAGTTGTAGATCTAGGGAAGTATTCATAATTTGTGGAAGACATGAGAATGACATTCTCATGAGGTTATGTGAAAACTTGGGATGTTGTTTAGTAATTGAATTCAAGAGATATATGATTCGAGTGTTTGAGAGTGCAACTCTAGAATTCAACTTTTAGACTACAACCTTACGAGGGTTATGAGATAACTTGATGGAGTTAGTAGCCTAGAATATTTCGAATTGATAATGATGGAGAGGTATGCAGTGATAATTGTTGACAAAACCATGTATGCGAAGGACATCCTAGTAGACTAGTGGTTGTAGCAGTTAGGTATCCATGTATTCTGGTGGATGGTTGTTCCTTTATATGGATGTCAACATATTATTCTTTATGTTTGTAAACAGCGAGACCATAGCTAGAATTTCCTAATTGAGATTCAGACAAGTAGTCAATAAGGGAGGGACTTGGAAAATATAATTCCTATTTGTCTTAGTTGTGATTATTTTTAAGTAAAGGAGCGTGTTCATATTCTTTAGGAATTTTTTAGGTGATTCCTAGTTTAGCATTTAGCTAAGATACTTTCTCAACTAAGTGATTATGTGGTTAAGATACAATTTATATCCTCAAACAATAATTGATGTATTTATCTATGTGATTAATATAATTTAAAGAGACTAATTTTTGTGTGGAAATTGGTTTCACAAATGTCAAGAAGGTTGGAATCATCGTAGATGTTTTAGAAATGAGAATGAATGTGAGTGAGGTTCAGACAATCTAATAAAAAGTTATTTTGATCTTCAATTCTCTTAGTGTCATACAACAGAAAAATTATATCTTCCCATGATGTTTTTGGGATATACCAATCCCTAATTTCACTTCAAAGCTCATGGAAGTTAGTTCTTATCTTCGCAATGTTCATTTGTTTCTTAGTCCTAGTCATCACTGTTGGACCACTAATTTGTATTATTATTATCACTTCTTAAAAACCATTTCATCCATTTATAATGTTCTTTTATCAACTTATTTATCATAATTTACTAAATAATTCCATTTTATAATTATTTATGCTCTTCTGGATAAGTAATACTTGCTCTCCTTTATTTTAATAAATTAATGATTATTATGAATAATTTTTCAAACAATGCTTTATTAATGAACTCGTTATAACATCACTCACAATTTTAGCGTCCAAGATCTCTTCCAGATTGCAGATTTGATCTTCAGCTGATAATTAAATATTCCAACTCAGAAATTCATTGGGATAACAAGAAGCAGTTTTATGTTGAATGTTTCGGGAAAATGAAGAAGAATCCTGAAAATCTGAAATATGAGTTTTGTGAAGAATGAAACAAATTAATTTTATTCCAATCATTTTTCCTAAATTAGGTCTTTATTGAGAGAAACACAAGGTTCTTCGAAGGACATACTCACAGATTTTTTGTTGTGGCCATTTTCCAAATTGCCCCAATTGTAATTTTCAGATTCTACTTGTGCCACATGAATCATAATGGAAAAATCTTTGAGATCTAATATTGGTTATTGAGATTTTGTAATCATTTTATTTCCCTTTGTTGTTTTTATATTTAAAAGGACACAAATTCGGGAGAAGGGGGATATAACGCAGATAGCGTTGGTAATGTAAGGATTTGAGTTGTGTAACTAAGCAGTATTTTATCAAGTTCATGGAAGTTTAATTTCTTGTTACTTATGTGATTTGTGAGCATATCGCAGCCCTGATCATAGAGTTGGGCCCACTCTCCGATCAGGTGCTGCGTATTTCCTATATATTGTTATTTCTATTTCCTGTTTTGTATAATTTACAATTGATGTGACAGTAGGCATAATTATTGATATTCTTATTGATGTGAATTCATTATAAGCTTTACGATTATTACTATTATTTCTTTATTAGCTATTACAGTGTTTATTGCTTTTCTTAATATCAAATCCATGATTCATCTAAAATTGTGATATTGTCATATGCATGTATTGTTCACATTAGCCTTGTAATAACCAACGCACTCGAATTTATAATTAATGTGGGAAAGGGTTTGAATATTCATTCACACTTGGATACCAACATTTTGGCGCTGTTTCCGAGGAAGCTAACAAATGTGCAATAACATGATTCATATTAATCTAACGATTAATATGTCTTCGGAGGGAGGGAAATTCTACCCTACTCTAGGTCCAGACCGTTTTCTTTTCTTTTCTTTATGCTGATTTCTTAGGAACCAATCTCTCGTCCTAGGGAGAGAAATGCTACCCTCATCTAGGTCCTTAGCGTTAGTCGTTTCTCTTTGCTTTTCTTTCTACTGATTTCTTAGGGCCCAATCTCTCATCCTTGGCAGGAAAATTCTACCCTGATCCAGGTCCCAAGATTAATATTTCATTGATTGGATTTCTTTATTTGTGTTTAAACACCCAATCTCTTGTCCTGGGGAGGGAAGTCTAACCCTGTTCTAGGTCCTAAGATTTATGAATTTTTTGAATTTTTTTCTACTCTGGTTCTATGAGCAGAGATATAAACAAAAACTCAGAGGAAGACCCCCAAAACTCATAGGATGAGGTCAAAGAAGAAAGCATCAACACAATATGGAACTCAATCGAGGAACTTCAGGATGCGAAAAATATGGGAAATCAAGACTATATTGAAGGCTAGTTTCACTTTGTTGTTTTCTTGCAGCATCACTCCACACTTCAACGACTCTTGGCACCATTCTTAACAGGGAAGCTAGTCTCTTATAACTGTGTATTTATTAACACACATCTTTCAATTATGGGTATGTGCATACTTGAAGCCTTATTTCAAAAATGGCTTCATTGGAGGCACTCTTATACGTAAGTATATTTTATTTTTCAAGGTAGAGTAGTGTAGTGTAGAAAATATAATAAATAAAGAGATAAATAAATAAATTTATTTATAGTTGTTTTTGTTGCAACACGTTGTGAAAATTAACAGCGGTGATCAATATTAAAATTTATTTATGTATGAAAATGTATTATATTGAAAATAAAATTTCTACAAACACTTATATTTATTTTGATCACCTTCCTGGAAAAATTCATTGATTATCATATCTTATGGCTTGTGGGCTTGATGACAATTCTCGAAAAACAACCGGGACAATCATATTTTGAGGGACCAAATGGGCATATTTTCAATACTTTTTTCTATCCTACGTAGCCATTTATGTCTACTTTCTAACTTGATTTTAATTACTCAATTTGATTTGAAATGAAAAATTTATGACCAAAACAATGATAGGATGTCTAGTAGGCAACTCAGGAACAGAGTTGGGACGGTCTGTTTTTGGAGGCATAAATGACTAGATTTTGGAAATTTGTTTCCATGGTATATTCCCCTATGAATCTAGTTTATAACGCAATTTGAATCACTTTATTTCGATATTTTATGAGAAATTTATGATCACAATACTGACTGTATATCTTAAATCGACATTCTTAAAAAAAAAAAAATCCAGTTGTTCACAAGAATATTAGACCCATCAATTATTTTTTCCTTCAAACCCTGTTACTCTTGGGCATAGCTACATGAATATAATTAAATCTCCAATTTGAATAAGTTCAATCCATCATCAAATGAGAAATTT
Organism: Pinus albicaulis; assembly: GCA_034641835.2. NCBI lineage: Eukaryota > Viridiplantae > Streptophyta > Pinopsida > Pinales > Pinaceae > Pinus > Pinus albicaulis. Next base: position 824,996,133 of record CM076575.1, read on the forward strand.
ATGCTTAAAATATCAATTGTTGGTCTGAGATGGAAAATTGAAAATGACTCTATTATGCAGGTTGTTCTAAGAAAATTTAAGATACCATTACATGGAATTTTGAAAACATGTTTCTATTGGAGACATCTCTCTAAATTAAATTTTATTTTTCTTTGGAATCACTCAAATCAAACTAAAAACAAAGAATTTATGATTGCAACACTGCTGGTTAGTATGGTTGGCCACCACTCTCCCGCATGTAATAAATTAATTTTACTTTGTTATTTTTTTCCATGGATTTTTTTTATAGAATAACTACTTGTTTTTTTTTTCTTGCATATTTTTTGGATAAGTAGAGCCCAATCACCTCTCTTGTTCCATTATTTCACGTTTTATTGCAGGTAGACACTCATTTTTTTGCAAGTCGCAGGAGAATAAATGAGGTCAATTTATGAACAAGTGATTCTTGAAGGCAATGATAATGAAATATAAAAAAATTAAAATATTTTTCCTCAGACGGAGAAAACAACATGAACAATTTTCATCAATTAACTGATTTATAACATGAGAAATGGAGAAATGATTTCTATTTGAAGATCCAAGTCATTTCTAAAAAAGCATTTTTCCATTCATTCACCATTCACAAACAACATTGCTGCAAAAAAAATCCTAACCATTGTAACTTAAGTTATTTAGTTATTTATTGATTTTCAATAAAGATTCATTTCTTTTCTGATTTCTCCTATGTTTTTATGCTTTAGGTATTGTTTAATTCAAAGTTACATTTTTTTGGTTTTGTTCTCAAAATTACAGAAGCTAGTTTTTAAGTTTCATAGTGCTGTTACTTTGGAGAATTTTCTAAGTTTCACAACGTTGTTACTATGGAAATTTTTTCTAAGTGTTGGATGTTGTTACTCCGTCGGTGTTGTGACTCCGTCATTGTTGTTACTCTATCACTATTTTTACACTGTCAGTGTTGTTACTCTGTTACTGTTGTGACTCTATCACTGTTGTTACAATGTCCTTGTTGTTACACCATCAGTGTTGTTACTCCGTTACTGTTGTTACTCTGTCAATGTTGTACTGTCAGTGTCGTGACTCCGTGACTGCTGTGACTCCCTCAGTGGTGTTACTCAATCAATGCTCTTAGTCTTGAAAATTTTTAGAGTGTCTCATGTTGTTACTCCTTTGGTGTTTCACTCATTCAATGTTGTTACTCCGTAAAATTTTTTATGTACCTGCTGTTGTTACTCCTCCGATGTTGTTACTCCAGAATTTATTTTTAAGTACCCAATGTTGTTACTCCTCTGGTTTTGTTACTCCATAAATTTTTCTAAGTATCTGATGTTGTTACTCCTTCGATGCTATTACTCCAGGAAATTTTCCAAGTGTCTAGTGTTGTTACTCCTCCGGTGCTATTACTCCAGAACATTTTCCAAGTATCCAGTGTTATTACTCCTTCGGTGATGTTACTCCTCTGGTGTTGTTACTCCAAAAAAAATTCTAAGTATCTAGTGCTGCTACTCCTCTCATGTTGTTACTCCAGGAAATTTTCTAAGTGTCCAGTGTTGTTACTTCTTTGGTGATGTTACTCCATAGTGATATTTTTCTAAGTACTTGGTGTTGTTACTCCTCTAGTGTTGTTACATTTCCAAGGTAGGTTGCCAAGTACATCCTCAAACAACTCCATGGATTTAATTGGCATTTTACTTATGACATGACCAACTATGATTGATGGCAGACATACTTTAGTTGGGGGGAGGTCTCGTATTTAAAGAATGATTATTATGTTAAGTCTTCTTAGGAATGATTCACTCTTAATTCCTCATTATCTTGTAAAGTGACTAATCCTCCTTCATGTCACCTTCCTAACATTTCTCTTTTTCCCCTTTCTGTGTTATTACCTAAGTCATGGTTGTTGTTACCTCAGTCACAACTATTGTTGTTGGCAAATTTTCACATTGAATTCAACATATGTAGGTATTTATGATTTGTTTTTCTCTTTGGCGAATGGTAAATACTTTTAATGGTCTAGGCCCTCTTTGATATAATGATTGGGTAGTCAATTATCTTTGTTTATCTATAAAAATAATCTTATTTTTAAGGAATAATTATGCAAAGATTATTTCATCATGCCAGCTTTCAAATTTCCTAATTGGTCAAGTCCCTGATCTTGTAAAATTTATGATGATTGTATTTAAATATTTCCACCATTATCTAATGAATTTATCCTCAACCCCAATCATATAAATGAAAAAAATATTTATCAGCAGTAATTTGAAGGTTATTAATTTATTAGAAGAAAAACTATCAAAGTTGAAAATAGTTACTACACAAATTTTTATGTCATTCCTAGCTCTTAAGGAGCTGACCTACCACCCCATCTATTAAGTAATATTTTGTTGATTAAAAATAACCATATTTGAATTATAAACATAAATAGTCAACTAGAGAATATGAGGTCTCATCATGAGCCAACCTACCATGATCATAGGTCCTAATAAAGTGACATTACCAATGATGCACCAAGCCATAGTAACGACCTTCGGTCATAAAACTGAAGGACAGGAGGTCTCATCACGAGCAAAATTTTCACTTTTGTTAGGTCTCGTGAATGGAATTTTTATTAAGTAGTTACCACGTCAGAACAATGACCTTTAGTTGACATCTAAGTAAACTAAAAGGCTTTTGTAACTATGTAATCATTTATAATATATGGGACACTAACATCTCAATGGGTTAAAAAGGCATCCCTGTCGAGGGTATGGATGCTTGCTGGGAGCAATGGCTATGCCTATGGTATAGAAGTTAATTTAATACTATAATCTACTTGGTTACCTTGTTTTCTCAAAGCTGATTTCTGATAAAGCTGATTTTTGCACATACAAGGTTTTCCAGAACTCATGGTTCGTGGGGTAATATTTAATCAGTTCTTAGATGATGGTGGTTATGGTTTATATCTATTATTGAGTTATAAATATTTACTTTACATGTCAGGATGAAAATTTTAGGATATTTGATATTTGACGTTTTGTATCATATAATCCAGCATTCCTTTATTCTACAAGTATTATATCTTTTACCAAAGATAGTTGCTTTGCCCAATCAGTCACAATTTATTTATAACTTAATGACACCACTATTGTTTTGAGGTGGAATAAAGAGGCCTAATTCTGATTTTGAATCCTAGGTAATTGGACAGACCTTGAGAAGCAAAGACAGAGATAAATAATTCTCATCATTTTTGTGTTGATAACAACCAAATATTATGGGTATAGGGAATGCCCTTTTTCTCTTATTATCAATTATTATCCAATGGCATTCACAATATGATTATATCACTTTTATATTTAATGAGGTAATTGAGGTGATGAATTACTGATTAAGGATAATCTTGAGATGTTTTATAGATGACAAGGAAACTAATTAGTTTGGTGGAAGGAATCCCTGCTACACTTTCTGATTACTTTTTTCAGCTTGCATGGCTTCCACCTTCCGCATCACTTTCAGCATCAGCTCAGCCTATATTAGCTTCAAGAAATGTCAATCCATACATGTCAATCCACATTTTTATGGAGGTAAAACTTGAGGTAAAATAACATAAGGTTTTGATTTATTAAAAGTTTAGGAGAATGTCATGAAAAACCATTGACCATTATTCACTCATATTTTTCAACCATTATTTCCCCTTCTTTACCACTTCCCATTTTTAGAGACACAAAATCTTTCAGTTTGGGGGAGTGTTATTTTCATTATCATGAACATGCCATTAATATTATTTATCATCCATTGATCTCCTTTTTCATTCTTAAAATCTCATTTATTCCATGTTGTTATACACCAAGCAAAGATTTTAGCCATGATTATAGCAACCACCTCAATTTTTCTTCTAGTGTAGCATGGGGGAATGGTAATTATCTATTTTGGGGGAAAGGTTGCTATGCATGATGAATGATTTCCCATTTCTTCCTCATTTTTGTATATCCTTAAAACTATAAACTGGATTATTGTGATTTTTGGATAACAAAGAGGCATCATTAAACCCATAAATTTTCAAGTTAAAGAAATTTGTAAATTCCAAAAATATCATGCATTATTACCTAAAAATATTTTTCTAATATATTGAAATATGTTCATTGCATTGATTTTATTTTCAGATTGGAGAATCATTGATATAGTATAAATTTGCTTGCGAAATTTTAGCAAAATCCGGTTTGTAATGAAGTTTATTTTCACTTGTACCATACTTTGTTGCAACTTCATATACATATGGTTGAAAATAAATATGAAAATTGTTTTAAGGAATCATTTGCAGAAGAAGCCTTCTCTTCCATCAATATCATGTGCGAGGGTGAGTATTTTGATTATTGTATTACAACTTGGTTAATACAAAGGCATTGGGGTGCATGGGGACATGAAACATGTTCAGTTTGGGGGAGATGTTGGGCCACTAATTTTTATCATTATTATGACTTATTAACATCCATTTCATACATTTCTAATGTTCTTTTCTCACATTATTTATCAAAATTTATTATATAATTCCATTTCATAATTATTTATGCTCTTTTGGATAAGTAATACTTGTTCTCCTTTATTTTAATAAATTAATGATTACTATGCATGATTTTGCCAATGATGGTTTATTAATGAATTCCTTATAACATCACTTACGATTTTGGCCTCCAAGATCTCTTCTAGATTGCAAATTTTATCTTCAGCTGATAATTAAATATTCCAGCTTAGAAATTCGTTGGGATAATAATAGAAGGTTTTTGCGTTGAACGTTTCAGGAAAACGAAGAAGAATCCTGAAAATTCGAAACATGGGTTTTGTCTAGAACAGACAAAATTCGTTTTTGGTTGAGATTTTTTTCCAAATTCGATCTTTATTGAGAGAAACTCAGGGTTCTTCGAGGGATAGATTCGTAGGTTTTCTGTTGTGGCTATTTTCCAAATTGCCCCAATTGTAATTTCCAGACTTGACTTGTTCCAGCTGAATCATGATGGAAAGATATTTCAAATCTCATCTTGTTTATTGAGATTTTGTAATCATTTTATTTCCATTTTTTGTTTGTATATTTAAAAGGACACAAATCAGAGAGAAGGGGGATATAACTGAGATAGGGTTGGTAATGTAAGGATTTGAGCTATGTAACAGAACATTATTTTATCCAGTTAATGAAAGTTTAATTTCATGTTACTTCTATGAGTTTTGAGAATATCACAACTTTGATCAGAGAGTTGGCCCCACTCTCCAATCAAGTATTGCGTATCTCCTGTATATTATTATTTATATTTCCTACTTTGCATAATTTTCAATTTTTGTGACAGTAGGAGTAATTTTTGATATTTTTATTGATATGAATGCATTAGAATCTTTAAGATTATTACTTATATTTATTTATTGGCCATTACAGTGATTTTTTATTTGCTTAATATTGAATCCATGATTAATCTAGAATGGCACTATTTTCATCTGCATATATTGTGCGTGTTAGCCTTGCAATAACCAATGCACCCAGATTGATAATTAATGTGGGAAAGGGTTTGAATATTCATTCACACTTGGACACCAAAAATAACACATGGATAATTATGGTTAGCGAGAGTGGGGTTTATCACCTCCTTATAGTACCTTAGCTTCCTTTTCCCCTCAAGGTCTTTATCATCCCACAATTTGTCCTTACATTTGGAAGTGATAGTATTTTTAATATTATCTCTATTCTCCATGATGATCTCCTCTACCCCTAATACTTGAGACATTCATCCAAATCCTTGTGCCAACCCCTATAAAAAAAAAAATAACAAAAAAAAAAAATCCCATGGTATTGAGAACCTATGGTAGTGACCAATGGTATTCATGTGGAATGTAACCTATTCAAAGAGAGAAATTGAAGCAGTGTAGATCCATATTAACTCTGGATATACTAACCATCGACAAGGATAAAATCTCTTGATATGCAAACATATTTTTGAAAAGAGATTTGATCCATCTCTACCCTTGGTAGATCCAGAGTTAAGATAAATCTAGGCTAGTAATTAGTTAAATCAATTTAAATTTTTATTAACTCTTAATTTATTAAAAGTGGATAAAAGTTTCACTAAATTAATATTATTAATAGTGAGATTTTTTACATTACTCTTTTGTATTAACCTTATAATATATAAATAGATTAAAAAAAGAAAAGGAAAGAAATTTTCAAATCGCATCTAAGGTTAGAAGTTTTTAGTTAGCTTCATTGGATAAGAGAGAGTTAGTCACTTTATGTTAAGTCTTGAATATTTCTCTATTTTAAAATATCTAAATGTTGATAGGTATCCATCTATAATAAACATCAAAATACTTCATAATACATCTAATATTGTTTTAAAAAAAAACAAAAAATTATTTAAATTATAACTTTATTATTATTATTATTATTATTATGCAAGTTAAATATGTATAATTTTTAAAAAACATGGGACAAGATTCTTGAAGATTTACTGCTACTTTATCATGGAGTTTTTTGTTCTATAAATACATGTTATAATTTCATTGGTCAATACTATGGGCTAGTACTATGTAGAATATCCATGTATATTCAAATTGAAAATTGTAATATGTTGAAACAATTGACATGAATATACTCTACAAATTACGGAAACCAATTAAGATTATGAAATCACAAAACAAGAAAGAGAAAGAATTTCAATCACACACAACACAAAAAAATTCTGGGGAAAGCCTTAACTAAAAACCCCACTATCTATATATTTCATAAGTCAGAAAATATGATAAGATTACAATGTTTCCTCAGAAATATCTACACTATCTCTATCATACTCATGGGTTTTGTCCAGAACATGGGTTTTGCTCGGAACAGACCAAATTTGTTTTCGTATGAGCAATTTTTCCAAATTTGATCTTGATTGAGAGAAACTCAGGGTTGTTCGAAGGACAGATTCGCAGGTTTTCTGTTGTGGCTGTTTTCCAAATTGCCCCAATTGTAATTTCCAGATTCAAATTGTGCCAGCTGAATCACGATGGAAATATATTTCAAATCTCATTTTGGTTATTGAGATTTTGTAATCATTCTATTTCCATTTGTTTTTTGTATATTTAAAAGGACACAAATCAGAGAGAAGGGGGATATAACGGAGATACCGTTGGTAAAGTAAGGATTTGAGCTGTGTAACATAACATTATTTTATCAAGTTAATGCAAGTTTAATTTCATGTTACTTCTATGAGTTGTGAGGATATCGTAAATAAAGGTTATCATTGATGTCAATATGGCATTGTTGGAGACTATAAATATTATTGCAATACATGAATATTCATTTTGCGATGCTACCCTATCCTCATGAAAGAATATCCTTATGCAAACCCTAACACTAGAAAACCCTAGTTGTGTTGAAGAAAATTCCAAGGAAGAGACATTTGTTGCCAAATATTGAAGATGAGTGAAATCATCAGTCTATAATAAAGGAGCTTAAAGCCTAATTGATGTCTAGCCCTAGTTAAACAAAACCCTTGCAATGTTGACCCTAACTTTATTGAAAAACCTAACCTTGCTACCTTAAGTCCTAAATTAAAAATATAACCAAACTCTAAATGCAAAAACATATACGAAATGTGAAGTACTTACATATATACCTTTACATATGATATAACATATATAATATATAATATATTGAACACATATATAATTGAATATTGGAAACAAAGAATATATTTAACATTTACATATCCACAACAACTTAGCTACGGTCCCACATCTCAATTGTTCACAACTCTTGGTCGTCCCCACACATCCATGTCATCACTACGCATTAAAGAATTAAAAAATTTATGGGAGACGTGAAAATGATATATAATATAACTTATTTCCTCGTTGAACATTGCATGCTTGATGAAAGTTGGATGTTGCATTATCATTGGACACTAGTCGACCCTATATTCATGATAGCTCCAAGCAGAGGTCGGCTCCATAACAATTCAAACTATTGCAAGAGATATAAATATTGCATAAAGTTCATTTCAATTGATTATTCCTCATCGCAGATAAAAACATATACATATACACAAATTGAAGATCAGGGTTTCGAAGAAGATCGTGAAAACTATTACACAGAGCTTCATGTAGAGATATGTTATCGAACTGCTTGGTCTATTAACTAGATAAAAGCTTGGAACTTTGACCACAAGACTCATAACCTCAAATTGTGAACCCGTGATTGGGTATCGTATTATTGACTATGGATTAGAAGCTTGGACCAATGGTATAGAACAGTCCAGTGAAAGTATCGCAGATTTCGACTTGAAGAACAGTTTCCTTGAAAACTCAGATTGCTGAAGGCTCAAAATTAATACCTCGAATATGAAGGTTATTGACTTGCAGCGGCTCGGAGCTACAACAAATTTGTGGAGGACTAAGACTGTTTCAACTCGAATTTGAAGCTCAAACAAGTGCATACTTCAAGTTCGGTTTTGTTGATTGAATCCTATGGAGACTCGAATTGCATAGACAACCAACATTCACCTGGAAGCTCCTACACCTGTGCACTTCGAACTCACTGTGGAATCTTCAAAACCATTCAACTTGAGGACATTCCTGTAGTCACAGTCACTTGTAGAAGCAAGCAACTGACTATGGAGCCAGGAGATACAATAGGTTTATGAAGTTCAGATTCCTACTTGCCCAGAATTGTAAAGCTCATATTAAGTAAGGACAGTCAAATATAAGAGCTCGGTATAGTGACCATATTGCTGCTCGGACCTTAGATAGCCACCTGTGGATAGTAGACCAATCTCTTCAGCTCAGATTTCTTCAAGGCTTGGATTCTAAACTCAGTTGAAGGCCCAGACTTGAAAATAGAAGGAGAAAAAACTTGTGGATTATCTTATGACACTTTTGGAGAAGAGTTTGGTTTTGTTTAAGATACTATTTTGAGCAAGCTCTCCATTGAAGGAATTGTAAGAGAATTCATTGAAATTTTTTTGAAACAAGTAATCCTAAAGACTTTCTGGAGATTTTTTGAAAGCATCATTTAGAACTAATATTTGAAGCAACTAGGAGAAACCTCATTGAAGAGCCTATGTGTTGACTTGAGAAATTTTAGTACAGAATTTGAAGACACTTTTGGAGAAGAAATTTTGGTCTATGTTTGGAGCAGTATCGTGACAGACATAAATTTTTAAAGGAAGTGCTTTGGTTCACTTGAAGGCAAAATTGAAGCTTTGTTGGAACCTCTTTTGAGAGCAGGGGTTTGAACCTAATTGTGTCAACTTGAGTCTTGTTGAAGTTAAGACTTCTAAAGGAGTTTATATCATCCTTTGAAGTCAACATGAAGAAGCTTGTTAAAGATATTGTGAAGACATGTTGAGAAAGAAGTATTGAAGACTTAAATTGATCTTGAAGGCACCCTTGGAGATCATGATGCATTGAAGCCATAATGAGGTAACATTGGGAGAATTTTTTTGGGTAACATGAAGTGCAGTGGTGACACCTTCTAAAGAGGACAAGGTTGTAATTGATGATGTGACACGGAGACTAAGATTGACAGGGCTCACTGAAGAATACTTTGGGAGTCGTGAAGTATAACCAAATATATCTTGAAAAATTGAAGCAAGAGGTTGGAGCCTCATAGAGACAAGGTTGGTGCCCTGGAAGATAGGGTTGGAGCCCTAGAGGATAGGAGTCCTCAAGAGACTAGGTTGAAGCCTGTACCAGATATAGGGTTGGTGCCTCAGAATTGGCAAGGTTGGAGCCTTGGAAGTCCGAGTCGGTGCTTGGAAAATACAGGTTCGAGCCTGGGGGATTGAAGATCGGTGTCTTCATATAGGGTTGGAGCCCTACAAATATTGTACTTGATTTATTGTAAAGAAGAAATTAATAAAATAATTTATTCTTATTGTTCATTTTGTGTTCTAAATATAAGTGATCTAACTGGTAAAAATAGCAATTGAAAAGAAGTATTGATTCACCCCCTCTCATTATTTCCAACAATCGCAACTCTGATCAAAGAGTTGGCCCCACTCTCCAATCAAGGGTTGCATATTTCCTATATATTGTTATTTCTATTTCCTGCTTTGTATAATTTGTAATTTTTGTGACATTAGGAGTAATTTTTGATATTATTATTGATGTGAATGCATTAGAATCTTTAATATTATTACTTCTATTTCTTTATTGGCTGTTACAATGATTTTTTCTTTGCTTAATATCGAATCCACAATTAATCTATAATGGTGCTATTTTCATCTTCATATATTGTGCGTGTTAGCCTTGCAATAACCAATGCACCCAGATTGATAATTAATGTATGGAAGGGTTTGAATATTCATTCACACTTAGACACCAACAATGACACATGGATAATTCTTGTTAGCGAGAGTGGGGTTGATCACCTCCTTATAGTACCTTAGCTTCCTTTTCCCCTCAAGGTCTTTATCATCCCACAATTTTTCCTTACATTTGGAAGTGATAGTATTTTTAATATTATCTCTATTCTCATGATGATCTCCTCTACCCATAATAGTTGAGACATTTGTCCAAATCCTTGTGCCAACCGCTATAAACATAAAAAATAATAGAAAATAAATTCCCATGGTATTGAGAAACTATGATAGTGACCAATGGTATTCATGTGGAATATAACCTATTCAAAGAGAGAAATTGAACCAACGTAGATCCATCTTAACTCTACATATACCACCCATTGACAGGGATAAAATATCTTAATATGTAGAATTATTTTTGTGTCACCATACTACCTAATTGGTCAAGTCCCCGATCTTGTAAAATTTATGATGATTGTATTTAAACCTTTTCGGCATTATCTAATGAATTTTTCCTCAACCCCAATCTCAAAAATGAAAAAAATATTTATCAGTAATTATTTGAAGGTTATTAATTTTTGAGAAGAAAAATTATCAAAGTTGAAAATAGTTACTACACAAATTTTTACGTCATTCCTAGCTCTTAAGGAGCTCACCTGCCACCCCATCTGTTAAGTAATATTTTATTGATTAACAATAACCATAGTTGAATTATAAACATAAATAGTCAACTAGAGGATATGAGGTCTCATCACGAGCTGACCTACCATGATCATAGGTCCTAATAAAGTGACATTACCACTACTCATCACCAAGCCACAATAACTGCCTTCAACCATAAAACTGAAGGACAAGAGGTCTCATCATGAGCCAACTTTTTCACTTTTGTTAGCTCCCGTGAATGGAATTTTTATTAATTGGTTACCACGTCAGAACAATGATATTTATTTAACATCTAAGTAAACTAAAAGGATTTTGTAACTATGTACTCATTTATAATATATGGGAAACTAACATCTCAATGAGTTAAAAAGGCATCCCTATCGAGGCTATGGATGCCTGCTGGCAACAGTGGCTATGCCTATGGTATAGAAGTTAATTTAATACTATAATCTACTTGGTTATCTTGTTTTCTCAAAGCTGATTTCTGATAAAGCTGATTGTTGCATATACAAGGTTTTCCGGAACTCATGGTTCATGGGGTAATATTTAATCAGTTCTTAGAGGATGGTGGTTATGGTTTATATCTATTATTGAGTTATAAATATTTACTTTACATGTCAGGGATGAAAATTTTAGGATATTTGATATTTGACATTTTGTATCATATAATCCAACATTCCTTTATTATACAAGTATTATATCTTTAACCAAAGATAGTTTCTTTGCCCAATCAGTCCCCATTTATTCATAGCTTAATGACACCACTATTGTTTTGAGGTGGAATAAAGAGGCCTAATTATGATTTTGAATCCCAGGTAATTGGACGGACCTTGAGAAGCAAAGACTGAGATAACTAATTCTCATCATTTCTTTGTTGATAACAACCAAATATTATGGGTATAGGGAATGCATTTTTTCTCTTCTTATCCATTATTATCCATTATTAATTTTTTCAACTTGCATGGCTTCCACCTACCGCATCACTTTCAACATCAACTCGGCCTACATCAGCTTCAAGAAATGTCAATCCATACATGTCATTCCACATTTTTATGGAGCTAAGACTTGAGGTAAAATAGCATAAGGTTTTGATTTATTAAAAGTTTAGGAGAATGTCATGAAAAACCATTGAGCATTATTCACTCATACTTTTCTACAATTATTTCCCCTTCTTTACCACTTCCCATGTTTCAGAGACACAAAATCTTTTAGTATGGGGGTGTGTTATTTTCATTATCATGAACATGCCATTAATATTCTTTATTATCCATCGATCTCCTTATTCATTCTTAAAATCTCATTTATTCCATGTTGTCATACACCAAGCAAAGATTTAGCCATGATTATAGCAACAACCTCAATTTGTCTTCTAGTGTAGCATGGGGGCATGCTAATTATCTAGTTTGGGGGAATGGCTTCTATGCATGATGAATGATTTCCCATTTCTTCCTCATTTTTGTATATCCTTAAAATTGTCAACAAGATTCTTGTGATTTTCGGATAACAAAGAGGTATCATTAAACCCAGAAATTTTCAAGCTAAACCAATTTGTAAATTCCAAAAAAATCATGCATTATTACCTACAACCATTTTTCGGATATATTGAAAAATTTTCATTGCATTGATTTGATTTTTTGATTCGAGAATCTTTGATATAGTATAAATTTTCTTGCGAAATTTCAAGAAAATCCGGTTTGTAATCAAATTTGTTTTTACTTGTATCATACTTTGTTGCAACTTCATATACATATGTTTGAAAATAAATATGAAAATTGTTTTAAGGAAGAATTTGGGGAAGAAGCCTTCTCTTCCATCAATATCATGTGTGGGGGTGAGCATTTTGATTATTGTATTACAACTTGGTTAATACAAAGGCATTGGGGTGCATGGGGACTTGCAACATGTTCAGTTTGGGGGAGATGTTTGGCCACTAATTTGTATCATTATTATGACTTATTAACATCCATTTTATCCATTTCTAATGTTCTTTTATCACATTATTTATCATAATTTATTATATAATTCCATTTCATAATTATTTATGCTCTTTTGGATAAGTAATACTTGTTCTCCTTTATTTTAATAAATTAATGATTATTATGCATGGTTTTGCCGATGATGGTTTATTAATGAATTCCTTATAACATCACTCATGATTTTAGCCTCCATGATCTCTTCCAGATTGCAGATTTGATCTTCAGCTGATAATTAAATATTGTAGCTCAGAAATTCTTTGAGATGACAAGAGAAGGATTTTGCGTTGAAAGTTTCCGAAAAACAAAGAAGAAACCTGAAATTCCAAAACATGGGTTTTGTCCAAAATGGACCAAATTTGTTTTCTTATGAGTATTTTTCCCAAATTTGATCTTTATTGAGAGAAACTTAGGGTTCTTTGAAGGACATATTAGCAGATTTTCTGTTGTGGCCATTTTCCAAATTGCCCCAATTGTAATTTGCAGATTTGACTTGTGCCAGTTGAGTCATGATGGAAAGATATTTCAGATCTCATCTTGTTTATTGAGAGTTTGTAATCATTTTATTTCCATTTGTTGTTTCTATATTTAAAAGGACACAAATCAAAGAGAAGGGGGATATAACGGAGATAGGGTTGGTAATGTAAGGATTTCAGCTATGTAACAAAACATTATCTTATCAAGTTAATGCAAGTTTAATTTCATGTTTCTTCTATGAGTTGTGAGCATTTCACAACTCTGATCAGAGAGTTGGCCCCACTCTCCGATCAAGTGCTACGTATTTCGTGTATATTGTTATTTCTATTTCCTGCTATGTATAATTTGCAATTGCAGTCACAATAGGTGTAATTTTTGATATCCTTATTGATGTGAATGGATTATAATATTTAATATTATTAATTCTATTTCTTTATTGGCTATTACAGTGATTTTTTATTTTCTTAATATCGAATCCACGATTAATCTGGAATGGTGCTATTTTCATTTGCATATATTGTGGGTGTTAGCCTTGTAATAACCAATGCACCCAGTTTGATAATTAATGTTGGAAAGGGTTTGAATATTCATTCATACTTGGACACCAACAATCACACATGGATAATTCTGGTTAGCGACAGTGGGGTTGATAACCTCCTTATAGTACCTTATCTTCCTTTTCCCCTCAAGGTCTTTATCATCCCACAATTTGTCCTTACATTTGGAAGTGATAGTATTTTTAATATTATCTCTATTCTCTAGGATGATCTCCTCTACCCCTAACAGTTGAGACATTCATCCAAATCCTTGTGCCAACCCCTATAGAAAATAAAAAATAACAAAAAAAAAAATTTCCCATGGTATTGAGAACCTATGGTAGTGACCAATGGTATTCATGTGGAATGTAACCTAGTCAAAGAGAGAAATTCAACCAGTGTATATCCATATTAACTCTCGATATACGAACCATCGATAGGGATAAAATCTCTTGATATGCAAACTTATTTTTTTAAAAATATTTGATCCATATCTACCTTTGGTAGATCGAGAGTTAAGATAAATCTAGGCTAGTTAATAATTAAATCGATTTGATTTTTTATTAAGAATTAATTTATTAAAAGTGGATAAAATTTTTACTAAATTAATATTATTAATAGTGAGATTTTTTACATTACTCTTTTGTATTAACCTTACAATATATAAATAGATTAAAAAAAGAAAAGGAAAGAAATTTTGAAATTGCATCTAAGATTAGAAGCTTTTAGTTAGCTTATTGAATAAGAGAAAGTTAGTCACTTTATGTTAAGTCTTGAATATTTCTCTATTTTAAACTATATAAATGTTGATAGGTATCGATCTGTAATAAACATCAAAACACTTCATAATACATCTAATATTGTTTTTAAGAAAATAAAAAAATAATTTAAATTATAACTTTATTATTATTATTATTCAAGTTAAATATGCATAATTTTTAAAAAACATGGAACAAGATTCTTGAATATTTACTTCTACTTCATCATGGATTTTTTTGATCTATAAATACATGTTACAATATCATGGGTCAATAATATGGGTTAGTACTATGTAGAAAATCCACGTATATTTAAATTGAAAATTGTAATATGTTAAAACAATTGACTTGAATATACTCTTCAAATTACGAAAACTAATTAAGATTATGAAATAACAAAAAAGGAAAGAGAAAGAATTTCAATCATACACAACACAAAAAAATTCCAGGGAAAGCCTTAGCTAAAAACCCCACTATCTGTATATTTCATAAGTCAGAAAATATGATAAGATTACAATGTTTTTTCCCTTCCTGATAAATATCTACACTATCTCTATCAGTCTCACTAATTCCTAAACAAGTTTAGTTCAACAATTAACCAATTTTATTCCCTCTAGGATCCCTATTTCCTTTTGTTGTTTCCTTCAGTAATTAGGTCCTATTAGTTAGGTAAATTCCCAATCCATATTGTGAAAACCATTAAGGACCTTCCTCTTACTGCATGCACCACATGTACAATTTGTATAATTATACAACTGACAGTGCACTGCCCTTGAACTCTACTCTAAACTGGGTATTTCTTTGAAATGAAATGCATGAGTTATTTATGAGTGAATTATTAGTGAAATGGTTGAACACATGAAAAAACACCCAAATGTATAACCTCCTACTACCTCAAATAAACTGAGTTAATTAATTACAACTCAAAATAAACTCAAACAAGTCCCCTGTAATGTAGAAGATTCTCTACATGCCTCTAATTTGTCCCCAAACTTGAATTAACTAAAACAACTAGGTCATCCTAACTTAGTTAACTCGTACAAGCTGTCATGTAATGTGGAATTACAATTTTATTCTTGTTTAATCGAGTAAAAATTAAATAAGAATCTTTTCTTCTTTCCATTTTCAACACTCACTCTCAACAAGAAATGGATTTTCTACTACCCCGATCCTGTCGCAGTGGAACTCGAATTTTCCTCTTGACAGTGCCTTCATCAAGATGTCTCCATCCTTCTCCTATGTAGGAATGTACTATAACAACATAATCTGCATCTACACACAATATCTGAGATGGTTGTACGAGATGTCAATATTCTTGGACCTATCTTGATAAATTGG
Source organism: Pinus albicaulis (assembly GCA_034641835.2). Classification (NCBI taxonomy): domain Eukaryota; kingdom Viridiplantae; phylum Streptophyta; class Pinopsida; order Pinales; family Pinaceae; genus Pinus; species Pinus albicaulis. The sequence continues at coordinate 825,012,179 of CM076575.1, forward strand.
TTTGACCGGGAGTTTTACATAACTCTATTTATCATAGTAAATCCTTGTCAAATCCATCTGGTGACCAAACAACCCAACACAGATATTTCTCATCCAAATCGTCTCACATGCTTCTTGCTTCACCTTATAGATCCACCTGGATCCTACAACTGACTTTCCCTTGGGCCTTAGGACAACTTCCCATGCACTATTCCTAATAACGGAGTCATACTCCTCTACCATGATATCAACCCATATGGGCTGCTAAATTGCTTCCTAGAATGAGGATGGATTAGTCTCTACACTCTCGCTCATAAGAGCCTCTAACTAGTGTATCGATTTGGGACCTCCTTTTCCTACGTTGTGATGTGGGTGCTCCCACATTCTCTCTAGAATCATCCATCAACCTTTCAGCATCTATTTTTCGCTTCCTTCTATCTCTGGATGTATATGAATGAGTGGGTTCTTCCACTCTCTGCTCCTCTTCTTGTGGCTGATCCACATCTTGAGGTTCTTCTTTTGCAGATAAGAGCTCCTCAACTGCATGCACTTGAAGCTCAATTTCAAGGGAAATTTTCATGGCCTTCTCTTCATCAAATTTGACATATGTAAAAACCAATGTCATCTTCTGATATGGAAGGTACACCTGATAGTTGTGAGGTGTATCAGGGTACCTCACAAAAATGTCCAACTCAGTTATTGGTTCTAGTTTTTACCATGCATATTTTTTCACATGACAGCAAATTGATGAACAAAAAAATATAAAGTACCTTCTCATGGGGGATGCCATTTATCGAAGATGTGTTGACATTGTTTTACGCCGATGTCTCACACATGACCAAGCTGAGCAAGCCCTAAACGACTACCATAGTGGGGCTTGTGGTGGTCACCTCTCAGGGATGGCCACCACCAAAAAATTCCCACGGGCTAGTTATTTTTGGCCCACCCTATTCCACAATTTCATTCAAGCAGTCAAACGGTGTGAGCGATGCCAATGCTTTGCCCACAAGGCAAGGGAAACTCTCGCTCCTCTGCACCCAATCATTGTAACAGGTCCCTTTTTAAAATGGGGAATCAACTTGATTACTTTCAACCCTGCATCATCTAGAAACCACAAATAAATTATTTTATTCTTCAACTATTTCACCAAGTGGGAAAAATCGATGCCTATATAGGGCAACACGGTAGAAACCGCAACTCGATTTCTCTTCAACCATGTCATCGCACGATTCAGTGTGCTTAAGGAGTTAGTCTTCGACCACAGAAATAATTTTGAAAATGAAATATTCCAGGAACTGTCCCATCATCTAGGATTCACACATGAGTTTGTGTCACCATAATACCTAATTGGTCAAGTCCCTGATCTTGTAAAATTTATGATGACTGTATTTAAATATTTTCACCATTATCTAATGAATTTTTCCTCAACCCCAATCTCAGAAATGAAAAAAATATTTATCAGCAGTCATTTGAAGGTTATTAATTTTTTAGAAGAAAAAATATCAAAGTTTAAAATATTTACTACACAACTTTTTACGTCATTCCTAGCTCTTAAGGAGCTGACCTGTCACCCCATCTATTAAGTAATATTTTATTGATTAATAATAACCATAGTTGAATTATAAACATAAATATTCAACTAGAGGATATGAGGTCTCATCACGAGCCGAATGTTTCACTTTTGGTAGCTCCCATGAATGGAATTGTTATTAATTAGTTACCATGTCAGAACAATGATCATTAGTTAGCATCTAGGTAAACTAAAAGGCTTTTGTAACTATGTACTCATTTATAATATATGGGACAATAACATCTCAATGCGCTAAAGAGGCATGTGAGGCTATGGACGCCTGCTGGTAGCAGTGTCTTTGCCTATGGTATAGAATTTAATTTAATACTATAATCTACTTGGTTACCTTGTTTTCTCAAAGTTGATTTCAGATAAAGCTGATTGTTGCATATACAAGGTTTTCCGAAACTCATGGTTCATGGGGTAATATTTAATTTGTTCTTAGATGATGGTGGTTATGGTTTACATCTATTATTGATTTATAAATATTTACTTTACATGTTAGGGATCAAAATTTTAGGATATTTGATATTTGACGTTTTGTATCATATAATCCAACATTACTTTATTCTACAAGTATTATATCTTTAACCAAAGATAGTTGCTTTACCCAATCAGTCACCATTTATTCATATCTTAACGACACCACTATTATTTTGAGGTGGAATGAAGAGGCCTAATGCTGATTTTGAATGCCGGGTAATTGGACAGACCTTGAGAAGCAAAGATTGAGATAACTAATTCTCATCATTTTTGTGTTGATAACAACCAAATATTATGGATATAGGGAATGCATTTTTTCTCTTCTTATCCATTATTATCCAATTCCATTCTCAATATGATTATATCACTTTTATATGTAATGAGGTAATTGAGACGATGAATTACTGATTAAGGATAATCATGAGATGTTTTATAGATGACAGGGAAGCTAATTAGTTTGGTGGAAGGAATCCCTGCTACACTTTCTGATTACTTTTTTCATCTTGCATGGCTTCCACCTTCCACATCACTTTCAACATCAGCTCAGCCTACATCAGCTTCAAGAAATGTCAATCCATACGTCATTCCACATTTTTATGGAGGTGAAACTTGAGGTAAAATAGCATAAGGTTTTGATTTATTAAAAGTTTAGGAGAATGTCATGAAAAACCATTGAGCATTATTCACTCATATTTTTCAACCATTATTTCCCCTTCTGTACCACTTCCCATTTTTCAGAGACACAAAATCTTTCAGTTTGAGGGTGTGTTATTTTCATTATCATGAACATGCCATTAATATTCTTTATCATCCATCGATCTACTTATTCATTCTTAAAATCTCATTTATTCCATGTTGTTATGCACCAAGCAAAGATTTTAGCCATGATTATAGAAACCACCTCAATTTGTCTTCTCGTGTAGCATGGGGGCATGCTAATTATCTAGTTTGGGGGAAGGGTTGCTATGCATGATGAATGATTTCCCATTTCTTCCTTGTTTTTTCATATCCTTAAAACTATCAACTAGATTCTTGTGATTTTTGGATAACAAAGAGGTGTCATTAAACCCAGAAATTTTCAAGCTAAACCAATTTGTAAATTCCAAAAAAATCATGCATTATTACCTACAACCGTTTTTCTGATATATTGAAATATGTTCATTGCATTAATTTGATTTTCAGATTCAAGAATCATTGATATAGTATAAATTTTCTTGTGAAATTTCAGCAAAATCCGGTTTGTAATGAAGTTTGTTTTTACTTGTATCATACTTTGTGGCAACTTCATATACATATGGTTGAAAATAAATATGAAAATTGTTTTAAGGAAGCATTTAGAGAAGAAGCCTTCTCTTCCATCAATACCATGTGCGGGGGTGAGAATTTTGGTTATTGTATTATTACTTGGTTAATACAAAGGCATTTGGGTGCATGGGGACATGCAACATGTTCAATTTGGGGGAGATTTTGGGCCACTAATTTGTATCATTATTATGAATTCTTAACATCCATTTCATCCATTTCTAATTTTCTTTTATCACATTATTTATCATAATCTATTATATAATTCCATTTCATAATTATTTATGCTCTTTTGGATAAGTAATACTTGTTCTCCTTTATTTTAATAAATTAATGATTATTATGCATGATTTTGCCAATGATGGTTTATTAATGAATTCCTTATAACATCACTCACGATTTTAGCCTCCAAGATCTCTCCACATTGCAGATTTGATCTTCAGCTAATAATTAAATATTCTAGCTCAGAAATTCGTTGGGATAACAAGAGAAGGTTTTTGCGTTAAACGTTTCGAGAAAACGAGGAAGAATCCCGAAAATCTGAAATATGGGTTTTTTCCAGAACAAACCAAATTCGTTTTCATATGAGCATTTTTCCCAAATTCGATATTGATTGAGAGAAACTCTGGGTTCTTTCAAGGACAGATTCGTAGATTTTCTGTTGTGGCCGTTTTCTAAATTTACACAATTGTAATTTCGGGATTTGACTTGTGTCAGCTGAATCATGATGGAAATATATTTCAGATCTCATCTTGGTTATTAATATTTTGTGATCATTTTATTTCCATTTGTTGTTTGTATATTTAAAAGGACACAAATCAGAGAGAAGGGGGATATAACGGAGATAGGGTTGGTAATGTAAGGATTTTAGCTGTGTAACAGAACATTATTTTATCAAGTTAAAGCTATTTTAATTTCATGTTACTTCTGTGAGTTGTGAGCATATTGCAACTCTGATAAGATATTTGACCCCACTCTCCAATCAAGTGCTGCGTATTTCCTATATATTGTTATTTCTATTTCTTGCTATGTATAATTTGCAATTGTTGTGAAGGTAGGAGTAATTTTTTATATTCTTATTGGTGTGAATGCATTAGAATCTTTAAGATTATTACTTATATTTCTTTATTGGTTGTTACAGTGATTTTTTATTTTCTTAATATCGAATCCACTTTTAATCTAGAATGGTGCTATTGTCATCTGCATATATTTTGTGTGTTAGCCTTGCAATAACCAATGCACCCATAATTAATGTGGGAAAGGGTTTTAATATTCATTCACACTTGGACACCAACAATGACACATGGATAATTCTGGTTATCGAGAGTGGGGCTGATCACCTCCTTATAGTACCTTAGCTTCCTTTTCCCCTCAAGGTCTTTATCATCCCACAATTTGTCCTTACATTTGGAAGTGATAATATTTTTAATATTATCTCTATTCTCCAAGATGATCTCCTCTACCCCTAATAGTTGAGACATTCCTCCAAATCATTATGCTAACCCCTATAAAAAAAAATAACAAAAAAAAAAAATCTCATGGTATTGAGAACCTATGGTAGCAACCAATGGTATTCATGTGGAATGTAACCTATTCAAAGAGAGAAATTGAACCACCGTAGATCCATCTTAACTCTGGATAACCAACCATCGATAGGAATAAAATCTCTTGATATGAAAACTTATTTTTGAAAAGAGATATGATCCATCTCTACCTTTGGTAGATCTAGAGTTAACATAAATCAAGGCTAGTTAATAATTAAATCAATTTAAATTTTTATTAACTCTTAATTTATTAAAAGTGGATAAAAGTTTCACTAAATTAATATTATTAATAGTGAGATTTTTACATTACTCTTTAGTATTAAACTTATAATATATAAATAGATTATTTAAAGGAAAGGAAATAAATTTTCAAATTCCATCTAAGATTAGAATTTTTTAGTTTGATTCATTGGATAAGAGAGAGTTAGTCACTTTATGTTAAGTCTTGAATATTTCTCTTTTTAAAAATATATAAATGTTGATAGGTATCCATCTATAATAAACATCAAAACACTTCATAATACATCTAATATTGTTTTAAAAAAAACTAAAATATTACTTAAATTATAAATTTATTATTATTATTATTATTATTCAAGTTAAATATGTATAATTTTTAAAAAACATGGAACAAGATTCTTGAAGATTTATTGCTACTTTATCATGGAGTTTTTTGATCTATAAATACATGTTACAATATCATGGGTCAATGCTATGGGCTAATATTATGTAGAAGATCCACGTATATTCAAATTGAAAAGTGTAACATGTTAAAACAATTGACTTGAATAAGTCTACAAATTACAGAAACCAATTAAGATTATGAAATCACAAAGCAAGAAAGAGAAAGAATTTCAATCACACACAACACAAAAAAAAAAATCAGGGGAAATCCTCAGCTAAAAACCCCACTATCTATATATTTCATAAGTCAGAATACAATGTTTTTTCTCTTCCTGAGAAATCTCTACGCTATCTCTATCAGTCTCACTAATTCCCAGACAATTTTAGTTCAGTAATTAAGCAATTTTATGCCCTCTAGGATCCCTATTTTCTTGTGTTGTTTCCTTCAGTAATTAGGTCCTATTAGTTAGGGAAATTCCCAATCCGTACTGCGAAATCCATTAAGGACCTTCCTCTTACTGCATGCACCACATGTAAAATTTGTATAATTATACAACTGATAGTGCACTGCCCTTGAACTCCAATCTAAACTAGGTATTTCTTCGAACTGAAATGCATGAGTTATTTATGAGTGAATTATTAGTTAAATGGTTGAACACATGAAGAAACATCCCACTGTATAACCTCCTACCAGTTCTTCCATCAATTAGAACTATTTTAACCAACTTTAACTAAAATAAACTGAGTTAATTAATTACAACTCGAAATAAACTCAAACAGGGCCCCTGTAATGTACGAGATGCTCTACATGCCTCTAATTTGTCCCTAAACTTGAATTAAATAAACCAACTATGTCATCCTAACTTAGTTAACTCGTACAAGCTATCATGTAATGGGGAATTACAATTTATTCTATTTTAATCAAGTAAAAATTAAATAAGAATCTTTTCTTGTTTCCATTTTCAACACTCACTCTCAACAAGAACGGATTTTCTGCTACCCCGATCCTGCCTCTATGGAACTCAATTTTCCTCTTGACAGTGCCTTCATTAAGATGTCTCCATCCTGCCCCTATGTAGGAATGTACTCTAACAACATAATCTACCTCTACACACAATATCTGAGATGGTTGTATGAGATGTCAATATTCCTAGACCTATCTTGAAAAATTGGATTGACCAAGAGTTTTACATAACTCTATTTATAATAGTAAATAATTGTCAAATTCATCTAGTGACAGAACAAACCAACATAGTTATTCCTCATCCAGATCGCCTCACACACTTCTTGCTTCACCTTATACATCCAGCTTGATCCTACAACTGACTTGTCCTCAGGCCTTGGGACAACTTCCCATGCACTATTCCTAATAATGGAGTCATACTCCTATACCATGGAATCAACCCATATGGACTGCTAAATTGCTTCCTAGAATGAGGATGGATTAGTCTCTACACTCTCGCTCATAAGAGCCTGTATCTAGTGTATCACTTTGGGGACCTCCTTTTCCTACATTGTGATGTGGGTACTCCCACATTCTCTCTAGAATCATCCATCAACCTGTCACCCTCTCTTGTGCACTTCCTTCTATCTCTCGATGTATATGAATAAGTGGGTTCTTCCACTCTCTGCTCCTCTTCTTGTGGCTTCTCCACATCTTGAGGTTCTTCCTTTGGAGATAAAAGCTCCTCAACTGCATGCACTTGAAGCTCGTTGTCAAGGGAAATTTGCATGGCCTTTTCTTCATCAAATTTGACATATGTAAAAACCAATGTCATCCTGTGATATGGAAGGTAGACCCGATAGTTGTGAGGTGTATTATTTTACCTCACAAAAATTTCCAACTCAGCTATTGGTTCTGGATTTTTCCATGCATATTTTGTTACATGACAGCAAATTGATGAACAAAAAAATATAAAGTAAATTCTCATTGGGGATGCCATTTATCGAAGAGGTGTTGACACTGTTTTACACTGATGTCTCACACATGACAAGTTGAGCAAGCCCTAAATGACTGCCATAGTGGGGCTTGTGGTAGTCACCTCTGAGGGATGGCCACCACCCAAAAAGTCCCAAGGGCTAGTTGTTTTTGGCCCACCCTCTTCCATGATTTCATTCAAGCAGTCAAACTATGTGAGCGATGCCAACGCTTCGTCCACAAGGCAAGAGAAACTCTCACTCCTCTACACCTGATCATTGTAGTAGGTCTTTATGACTTGCAACCCTTCATTGTCTATAAACCACAAATAAATTAGTTTAGTCATCGACTATTTCACCAAGTGGGAAAAATCCATGCCTACATATGACAACACGGAAAAAACCGCAACTCGGTTTCTCTTCAACCATGTCATCACACGATTCGGTGTGCCTAAGGAGTTAGTCTCCGACCACGGAAATCATTTCGGAAATGAAATATTCCAGGAACTGTCCCATCATCTAGGATTCACACACGAGTTTGTGTCACCATACTACCCCAAATCGAATGGCAAGGTAGAAGCTGTTAACAAAGTAATCAAAATGATGTTACAACATATGGTCAATAACCATAAAAATAATTGGCACCATATGGTATTTTCAGCCTTATGTGCATATCTCATATCGGTTAAATCTTCAACAAGATTCACACCTTTCCAATTGGTATATGGAGTGGAGGCTATGATTCACATTAACCACAAAATCCCCAACTTACACATAGCTATCGAACTCCTCGATGATATCCATGTTAGGTCCCTATATTGCTAGTATTGTCCCTTATTGCTGTTTTTTTTTTCTAAGTATGACTAATTCTATTATGTATAAAAATTACTGGTACAAAACTGCCATAGTGTCACCTGGGTGAGCCTGAACACTGGGCTTGATAAACAAGCTAGTCAAAGAGTGTCTGGACTACCCTGAATGGGAAACTAGTCCTTTTAACCACAAAGTCTGAACCGCCCTTGAGAGGGAAACCAGTTTTAAGTTTACACAAGCCAAACAAACATGAAAATAAATACTGAAATTAGAAAGCTGCTTTTTTAGCTGAGCTGTAAAGCATGATATCCTAAGATTCCTACAGTGACTAAGCAAAAAAACCTATATAGATTTGCAGAGGCTATTCATGAGTTGGAGAAGGAGGTTCCTCGATGATCCTGCAGGCGAAAGCGTCACTGTTGTCCTCTTGCCTAGCGTTGAGAGCGCCCTCCCTGCCGGTGCGCACCATCTCCATGCAATGCTCGTTCTGAGGAAGGGGAGCAGAAGTAGCTGGAGCCGCACAGGGAAAACCAGAGCTCGGAGGGGAGAGAGGATTGACAGAACGGGCCGAAGCCAGATTAGGGATTTCTTCACGAAGAGTCACAGTAATAAAAGCAGTGAGGATGGAGTCGTTCGAGGTGCAATCGAATTGGAGTTCAGCTCGCTGGGAAGTTTGTCGAATGGAGGGAAGAGCGGGACGAGGAGAGACAGGAGGGGGAGAAACGCAGGGAGGCTCACGAGCTAAGGGAGGGGGGGCAGAAGCATCGACAGAAGCATCATGAGAGGCAAGAGCTTGAGCGCCGTCTTCATCTGTCGAGGTGGGGACAGAGCCATGGCTCAGAGGAGGGCGACGGTGATAGGTGTGACCTCGACTGAGTCCACGCCTGCACCGCATGCGTTCGCGGAGACGGGGCATGGTGACAGGCGCTTGACGAGGAGGACCAGGGCAAGAAAGGCAGACAGGAAGAGCAGGGGGGGAGAATATGGACGGGACACCACAGGGATTAGCGGAAGGAGCCGGAAAAGGACAATTGAGACCGCTACCAGAGGGAGAATTGACCCTGCACAAAGGACTGTGAGATAAATGAAACTCCGGATGAGGTTCGAAGCAAGCAAATAAAGAACAATGCCGCCCAGTGTTCATTCTCACACTGGCATCTGCAACACCTGGAGAGAAAATCCCTTGCAGAGGAGAAGGGAAACCATCCCAGCCTACCTTACCATTCGAACTGTCTCGAATGTGCTCCATATCCCAGAGAACTGCCATAATCAAATGCATGGTCAGCAGACTGAGAGAATTAACAGTCACGCGAGGTGGTGAGTTATGATCGCCATTAATGCAGGTACAGGGAGCCATATGGGCTGCCCATGTAAACACCATTGGAAACAGCACAGGGTGCCACGTCCCAACCAGCCCATTAAGCATCCGCATCCGTAGTAGCGCAATGTTTGTGCACCTACATGGTGCAATTCTGTAGCAATTCTTCATCATGGATACTGTGGAGAGGGCGATGAGTAAGAGTGCTAGTGCTTTCTGTTCCAAAATTGGCCAAGAGGTCTGCAACTTTGTTTCCTACCCTCCTAACATGCGTGAAGGAGATAGCCCTGTTAGTAGTTAACCAGTTGTTTAACCTGTTTATTCGAGCAGCCAAACGCCAGCTGTGGGACACCTTTGCTGGGTTGGTACCCCATAGTAGCCGGTTAGCTATGTTGATGATAACTTGAGAATCTCCCTCTATTATGACAGGAAGAAATTTGTAATTTTGGATAAGACAGAGGCCCTGCCAGAGGCCTTCTAATTCAGCCGAGTTATTAGTGTCCCATCCTACGGAACCATAGAAGATGATTTGAATTTCTCCCTTTGAGTTTCTGACAACGCCACCGAAACCTGCTGGACCGGGATTTCCTCTGGAAGCTCCGTCGAAATTTAGTTTGAAGACCCCATCAGGAGGAGGAGACCACTGCATGGGAGGATCGGAGACGGCTCGGTTCCTGTTGGTTAAAGAGAGATAAATTTTGAGATTCCAATTTTTCCAGATGGAGATTTCTTTGGGGTCTTTAGGAAAATCATCTTCCTTCCAGGAGTGGAGAGCAATAGTTTCCTGAAGGTTGTTGCAGATTGAGGACCATAGGGTGTCCAGAGAGGAGGCCTGATTTTTGAAAATACGTTTATTTCTTTCTTTCCATAGAGACCAAAACACTAGACGAGGAAGAAGCAACCAGAGAGAATTGAGAAGGGAGGAATTTTATGGGCGTTTAGGCCAAGTGTGAAGAATATTGGTTATATCTCCCAAGGGTTTGATCCTTTGGCATCGAAAGCTGCATTTTTCCCAAATATTGTTGGCTAAAGGGCAAAACAGCATGAGGTGTTGGATGGTTTCAGCGTTTTGAAGGCAGTTAGGACATTGGGAAGGGCCGGTGAAACCCCGTTTAACCAAATTGTCCCAGGTAATAATTCTTCTATGACTAAGGAGCCAGAGAAAAGTGGAAATCTTGGGCCAAGAGATCCTGTTCCATATAAAAAGCCAGAGAGAATCGTGAGGGAACGGGATGGGGTGCAACAAAGAGAAGGCCTCTTTCTTTGAGAACGTACCTTTGGTAGAATAACCCCATCTGAGAATCTCTGGCTCCTCCGAGCTTCTAATTTGCCTTCTCTGAAGCTCATAGCTGAGAGCTTCCAAATCAATGCCTTGGGCTTGAGGCGCTATAAGATGAGGAGGTTTCCAGTGCCTGAAACCGTTACTGTTGGAGGGCGTCCACTGATGGAAAACTTTGACTGCAGAAGAATTTTTGTTGTCTCCTATATTTATTTGAGGAAAAGTATCAAGAAGCTTTGGGTTTTGCTACCAGGAGTCAGACCAGAACCTTGCTGAGTTGCCATTACGAACTTCCCAGAAACTGTGTTGTTGAATGAGCAAATGATGTTGTTTGGCTGCATTCCAAATAAGAGAACCTGATTGCTTAGGAATAATCCTTATTAAGTCTGTTGGAGATCTGTTATTGGCATATTTGGCTGTCCATAGTTTAGCCCAAGGGGTGAGAGGGTTGGACATCCATTTCCACCAAATGCAAGTAGCCATAACCTCATTACTGTGCATGGGATCGCGAAGACCAAGACCAGCAGCTTCTTTTGGGGTGCAGATAGTGTTCCAATTACCTAGAGCCCACTTACGATTACGGCCAGAGGAGCCCCAAAGAAAGTTGCTTTGCAAGGATTTTATTTGCTTGAGAGCCCATTTTTGGGCTGCCAGAACTGAAAACAGGTAAAGGGGCATCGATTGCAGAACAACTTTAATGAGAGTGAGTCTATTGACCAAATTGAGAGCTCTGAAGGTCCAAGAGGAAAGCCTGGATTCAAGTTTTTCGAGGAGCTTGCGCCAGGAGGAATGCCTGATAGCAGAGTCAATGAGAGGGGCACCCAGGTATTTATCAGGGAGAGAGGCGATGGAAAACCCAAGGATGCGAGCAATATTAGTTTGAGTGAGAGGAGGGGTGTGGAAGAAAAAAACTCTGAGATTTAGAATCATTGATGGATAACCCAGAGGCCAGAGAGAAAAGGTTGAGAATGGATTTGAAGGAACATGCTTCCTGAACTGAGGGATGACCAAAGAGCATATTGCCATCCACAAATTGCTGATGGGTAGAGATAGGGGCGCCATGAAGGGAGATACCACGCAAATGGTGAGAACTGACCTCCTTGTGAATTAAACGACCCAGACCTTCGACCATTAGGACAAAGAGAAAAGGGGAAAGAGGATCCCCCTGCATAATCCCTCGAGAAGGATAGATAGGGGGAGAAGGAATCCCATTGACAAGAATAGAGAAAGAAGAGGAGGCAATGAGGCTCATAATCCATCTGATCCACATTTGATCAAAACCAAAAGAACTTAAAATTTGTTGTATGTAATTCCAATTTAGCTTATCAAAGGCTTTGGAGAGATCAATCTTGAGAAGCATACCTGGCTTTTTGCAGACTTTTAATGAGTGTATGATCTCATGAGTTAGGATTATGCCATCCAAAATTTGTCGTCCTTCCACATATCCAGTTTGTTCCGGAGAGATCAGCAGCAGTAGGAGCGGCTTGAGTCTGTTTGCTATAACTTTAGAGATGACTTTGTAGATCACGTTGCAGAGAGAAATAGGTATAAATTTTTCCGGGTTGCTGGGTTGTTCTTCTTTAGGTACCAGTGCAATGAAAGTGGCATTGAGTGAGGGCAAGAGCCAATGCATGGTTCTTGATTCCTCCACCAGTAGCCAGACTACATATTTGATGAGATCCCAAAAATGGTGAAAGAAATTGGAAGTAAAGCCATCAGGTCTCGGGGCCTTACCATCCTTGAATTGCGCCATGGCTTCATCCACTTCTTGGGGGGAGACTGGGTGAAGTAACATTTGGTTATGCTCAGCAGTGACCAAGTTAGGGATGAGCTGCTTGATTTGATCTATAGTTGCCTGTCTGTTTATCTGAGGTTCTTGCTGAATGCCCTTAAAGTAGTCCACTAGTTCCTGTTCCATATCTTCATGACTCTCCAAACGCTCTCCTTGCTGATTGATGATATGAATGATTCTGTTTTGCATTCTTCGCTGAATGGTAGAGCTGTGAAACAATTTGGTATTTCTTTCGCCTTCCTTTAACCAACGAATTCTTGATTTTTGCCTCCAGAGGATCTCTTCCTGCTTATATCTCTCCTCCAGCTGTTTTTGAAGGTCTTGCTTGATCCTAAAACTGACTTGTCCTCAGGCCTTGGGACAACTTCCCATGCACTATTCCTAATAATGGAGTCATACTCCTATACCATGGAATCAACCCATATGGACTGCTAAATTGCTTCCTAGAATGAGGATGGATTAGTCTCTACACTCTCGCTCATAAGAGCCTGTATCTAGTGTATCACTTTGGGGACCTCCTTTTCCTACATTGTGATGTGGGTACTCCCACATTCTCTCTAGAATCATCCATCAACCTTTCACCCTCTCTTGTGCGCTTCCTTCTATCTCTGGATGTATATGAATAAGTGGGTTCTTCCACTCTCTGCTCCTCTTCTTGTGGCTTCTCCACATCTTGAGGTTCTTCCTTTGGAGATAAGAGCTCCTCAACTGCATGCACTTGAAGCTCGTTGTCAAGGGAAATTTGCATGGCCTTCTCTTCATCAAATTTGACATATGTAAAAACCAATGTCATCCTGTGATATGGAAGGTAGACCCGATAGTTGTGAGGTGTATTAGTTTACCTCACAAAAATTTCCAACTCAGCTATTGGTTCTGGATTTTTCCATGCATATTTTGTTACATGACAACAAATTGATGAACAAAAAAATATAAAGTAAATTCTCATTGGAGATGCCATTTATCGAAGAGGTGTTGACACTATTTTACACTGATGTCTCACACATGACAAGTTGAGCAAGCCCTAAATGACTGCCATAGTGGGGCTTGTGGTAGTCACCTCTGAGGGATGGCCACCACCCAAAAAGTCCCATGGGCTGGTTGTTTTTGGCCCACCCTATTCCATGATTTCATTCAAGCAGTCAAACTGTGTGAGCGATGCCAACGCTTCGTCCACAAGGCAAGAGAAACTCTCACTCCTCTACACCTAATCATTGTAGTAGGTCTTTATGACTTGCAACCCTTCATTGTCTATAAACCACAAATAAATTATTTTAGTCGTCGACTATTTCACCAAGTGGGAAAAATCCATGCCTACATATGACAACACGGAAAAAACCGCAACTCGGTTTCTCTTCAACCATGTCATCACATGATTCGGTGTGCCTAAGGAGTTAGTCTCCGACCACGGAAATCATTTCGGAAATGAAATATTCTAGGAACTGTCCCATCATCTAGGATTCACACACGAGTTTGTGTCACCATACTACCCCAAATCGAATGGCAAGGTACAAGTTGTTAACAAAGTACTCAAAATTATGTTACAACATATGGTCAATAACCATAAAAATAATTGGCACCATATGGTATTTTCAGCCTTATGTGCATATCTCATATCGGTTAAATCTTCAACAATATTCACACCTTTCCAATTGGTATATGGAGTGGAGGCTATGATTCCCATTAACCACGAAATCCCCAACTTACACATAGCTATCGAATTCCTCGATGATATCCATGTTAGGTCCCTATATTACTAGTATTGTCCCTTATTGCTGTTAGTGTAACCCACTTATTGTTATTGTTGTACCCATGTAACCCCAATATTGTTATTATTGTGGCCTTACATTATTATTGTTAGGTCGTCTAGGATTATATTTTGACCCCATGGACTCCTATATATAGAAGGAGGTTTTGGTCATTTGTGTCATCCAAGAATTGTTAATTTATGTAATGTATTGGAGGTTTTCCCCTCGAAGTGGCTTATTTATAAGGCATTGATATCTCTTTTCTTCTATTTTTGGAGCTGGTTTCATAACATTTGGCATCAGAGCTTTGGATTCTAGGGTTTCGCTGCTCCAAACAGATCATCATGGCATGTTCTCTATAGCTTTGTTTCTAAAAAGGTTTACAATCTGAAATTTATACAGAACGAAGCTAAAATCCTAAGAAACATCGTGTAAAAATTTTAGATCTTGGTTCAAAATATTTTCAGAGATATGATCTGTGGAATTTAGGGATTTTTCAAGCTCCCGAATTTCACCTAAAACAGGTCATTGTGGAATTTTCACTATAAATTTATTTCTATTAAGTTTCAGAAGCTAAAGCATTTACAAAGTGAATCCACAATCCTGAGGAACCTCCTGTAAAAATTTCAGATCTTGGTTCACAATATTTTTGGATATATGATCTGTGGATGTTAGGGTTTTTTCAGTCTCCCAAAGTTTTTAGAAGGAAAGAAAATTGAATTACGGAGTATAGTAGGGAAGTTGGGAAAGATAATAAGCTCTAATGTCATGAAAAATATTTTGAATAAATAAGAATGACGTGTATTTGCACAATTATGCTCGTTGGAAGTTCCAACATCAAAATCAATTATTTATCTAGATCTCCAAAAAGTCTTCGAAAATCATTCCAAGGTGTTTGAAACTTCCAAAGGACTGCCACCTATTCATGATCTTAATAATGTTATTCATTTGATTCCAAGAAGTGTCCCTCCAAACATTAGGCCTTACATATATCCTTATGTCCAAAAGAGTGAAATTGAATGTATGATTGCATAAATGTTAGAGGCTAGTATAATTCAACCTAGTCAAAGTTATTTTATGCTCTAGTAGTATTGGTGCACAAGAAGGATGGATCATGGCGCATGTGTCTGAATTATAAGGAGATAAATAAGATCACTATTAAAGATAAATTTCCCATTAATGTGATTGATGAATTATTGGATGAATTACATGGAGAAAATTATTTTACCAAGTTGGATCTTCGTTCAGGATATCATCAAATTAGAATGAAGACTGAAGATATTCCGAAAACAACATTTCAAACTCATGAGGGTCATTATGAAATTTTTGTCATTCCTTTTTGCCTTACCAATGCACCTTCTACATTTCAAGGGTTGATGAATTCCATTTTCAAACCCTTCCTTAGAAAATTTGTGCTAGTATTTTTTTATGGCATACTCAGTTACATCAGGTCTTGGAAGGATCATGTTCAACATGTTGACATGGTGCTCAAACTATTAGAGGAGAAACAATTATATGAAAAAACATCCAAATGTTTCTTTGGAGTACATGAGGTGGATTATCTAGGTCATATTGTATCTCACAAGGGTGTTAAGGTAGACCCTAACAAAATTAAAGCCATTAAGGAATGGAAAGTCCCCACAACCATAAAGCAGTTGCGAGGATTTCTCAGGTTAATACGGTATTATCGCAAGTTTGTTACGAATTATGGGATAATAGCAACACCTCTAAAAACATTATTGAAAAAAGAAGCATTTTCATGGACTCCTGAAGCAACTAAATCCTTTGAACATCTTAAAGAGGCAATGTGCCTAGCACCAGTCTTAGCTACGCCAAAATTCACAAAAACCTTTATTGTGGAATGTGATGGCTCAGGAAATGGAATTGGTGTTGTCTTAATGCAAGAAGGAAGACCCATTGATTTTTAAAGTCATCCAATCAAAGGAAAGTATTTACAAAAAGATATTTATGAGAAGGAAATGTTTTCAATGCTACATGCACTAAAGAAATGGAAAACTTTACTAATGGGAAGACACTTCAAGGTGAAAAATGATCATAATAGTCTTAAACACTTTTTGGAAAAAATACTATCTTCAGAAGAGCGGAAAAAATGGGTCACAAAGATGTTGGGTTATGATTTTGAAATCATCCTCAAAAAATGGAAGCTAAATGTTGTTGCAGATGCACTCTCAAGAAAGGATGAAGAGGTGGAAGCATTGCTTTGTGCCATTTCTAATATCCAACCAGATTGGATAACCGAAGCAAGGGATGAATGGAAGAAGGAAGAAGAAGTGTGGACACTCATTCAAAAGTTGCAGGAAGATCCTAGTACATCTGATACATTTGTTGGGTGTGTGTTATATTCTTTCCACGACTAGCCCTATGCATTGTACCTTGCGCCGGGCGCAACAAGGGGGTCACAGGGGGGGCGACAGCGCCCTGGTGAAATTTTTTTTGGTGTGCGGTCCGACTCATAGGCGGACCCGCCCATGTTTTGTGCATGAGTTTGCACATGGTTTTTTGGGGTACGATGGTTTTAGACCCCTCGTATTTTGTAGATCCGGTCAAGGGAACTACGGTTATGTTCTAATCCAGGGTTAATGGATTGGGGTTTATGTATGCTTCGGCATGTATATATATGTGTTGTAACACTAAAAAGAATATAATGAAAAATCAAGCTGGTCATCTCGATTTGGGATCCAGGGGAAAATCTTTGTGTTTATCTGTTTTATGTTTTATTCTCTCGCTATTGTTTATTTTCTGTTATAAGGTTCATGTGTAGATAATTTTTGTTCAGGGTTAAAACCTACAACATTTAGTTGCAAAAGTGATTCCTCATGGTACAAAGATCAGTTATATATTTGCAAGAATTCCCAACTAAAACAAAAGATTCTTTTGGAATTGCACACTTCTCCTTCAGGAGGACACTCAGGCTTTTTAAAAACTTACCACAGGGTAAAGAAAGCATTTTTTTTGGGATGGCCTTAAATATGATATTCAAAATTTGGTGGCAGAATTTTTTGTTTGCTAGAAAAATAAAGTTGAGACAATTAAGACCCTAGGTCTTCTACAACCTTTATCCATTCCAAGTCAACGTTGGGAGAAGATTTCAATGTATTTTATCACAGGTTTACATAATTCCAAAGGAAAGAGTGCCATCATGGTGGTAGTTGATAAACTTACCAAGTATGCACACTTTTGCGCATTATCTCATCCATTGAAAGAAAGTACAGTTGCTACTACATTTATGGAAACAATTGAAAATTTACATGGAAACCCAACGATTATTGTAAGTGACAGAGATCCCATTTTTACTAAAAATTTTTGGACGGAATTATTTTCTTGTTTGGGTACTCAACTAGCTCATAGATCATCTTATCATCCTCAATCCGATGGTCAAACTAAGATAGTTAATAAATGTTTGGAAGGATATATTTGTTGTTTTTTATCTGATAAGAAAACACAATGGGTCAAGTGGTTACCTCTCGCTGAATGGTGGTATAACACTTCCTTCCATATTGCAGCAAAAATGACCCCATTTATGGCACTTAATGGATATCATCCATTGTCCATCACATCTTATTTAAGAGAAAATTCTAAGGTTCAAGCAGTGGAAGATCACATCGACTATGAACAAGAAGTTCTCAAAATCTTAAAGGATAGCCTATATTTGGCACAAAATTGAATGAAATAATAGGCAGACCAACATCAAAACGAGAGATGCTTTGATATAAGAGATTGGGTATATTTACGGCTAAAACCATACAAACAAATGTCCCTCAAGCAAGCTAAGAAGGATAATAAATTATCGCCAAAGTACTATGGTCCTTACAAGGTGTTACAAAAGATTGGTACTATGGCATACAAATTGGAGCTTCCTGCTTCTTTGCGAGTGCATCCAATTTTCCATGTTTCGTGCTTAAAGAAGGTTATAGGAGACAAAATTCTAGTTCAAAAAATATTTCTATAACTTGACGAGAAAGAAAAATCATATTGGAACCTGAAGCAGTCATGGAAACAAGAACTCAACATCTACGAAATCGATCAATTTCAGAGTATCTCATCAAATGGAAGAACTTACCCACTGAAATTTCTACATGGGACGATGAGAATTTTATACAAAAGCATCCAGATCTACTCAAGCATTGAGGACAACACTTTTTTGAAGGAGAGGGGCATGTTAGGTCCCTATATTACTAGTATAGTCCCATATTGTTGTTAGTGTGACCCCCTTATTGTTATTTTTTTACCCCTGTAACCCCAAAATTGTTATTATTGTGCCCTTACATTATTATTGTTAGGTAATATAGGATTATATTGTGACCCCATGGACTCCTATATATAGAAGGAGGTTTTGGTCATTTGTATCATCCAAGAATTGTTCATTTATGTAATGTATTGGAGGTTTCCCCCTCGAAGTGGCTTATTTCTAAGGCGTTGATCTATCTTTTCTTCTATTTTTGAGCTTGTTTCATAACAATCTAGCCTTTAGAGCGATGTTTTTTATAGTTATAACTCGTTGATTAAAATCAACAAGAGTCTCTCCAACATAACATGGCACACAAGAAAAGGGTAAAAGCATCATTCGTTTGCAACATCACCCCTCACTCATTTTCAGAGGGGGAGTTAGTCCTCCCCTACGATGTGGAAAAATAAGCCTTAGGACCTGAACAGTTTGAAACATTATGGAAGGGTCCTTACATCATAAAATGTTTCCTCCTCGAAGGAGCATACATATTTTCTGAGCCCGATGGTACATGCCTAGATAATCCCGTCAATGGGCTTTACCTCGAAACATTTCACCCATAAGGGCAAGAAGTATTATTCTTAGATATAAGATGCATGTAACATAAATTTTGGAGATGATCACAATCATCGAGGACTTGTTGTAAAAAATTATCTTGTTTCACAGATGGATCGCCCCCCCATCCACTATTTTGGATTCGTTGATGGAGCCTCGTGATGGTTGCAAATCTAGCAATAGCCACCTGGGCCATATACTCCCCTGACCAGTCATCCTTCCTTACCAACAGAGCATCTATCAGATCAGCTACCAATAATCAAGAATAATATGATGCATTCATCGGGCTGTTGAGTGATGCCTCCAACCAGGCTATTTGCCATCTACATGTCTATCTTGATTCCAATCTATTGGTATTGCAGTTAAACCAATATTTTGAAGGAAGAGATTCACACATATTTAGGAAATACTTGCATGCATGATGGTTTAGTCGTCATTTTGATCACATTAAATTTACTCATATATAAAGAAATCAAAACCAAACAACCGATCACATAGCTAAACATATAAACCATCACTAATAAAAAACAAAGCATAAAGCATAAATATCCATCATAGGTACTTGAAATCCATCATAAACACAAATAATAAACATAGACACATCATAAGAGTTGCAACAATATACATCTCACATATATACATCACAAAATATATGAGTTCCAGTATAAAAAACTGGTCCCCAACCATCATGTCAACCAAAAATATACATGTCATCAAAATAGGGAAGCATCCTCATAATGGTGGATTTTCCTAACAATACAAAAATCTCTAGGGATGAGCCCCACCTAGTGGGTCCCAGGTGCCAGTATAGGTGCAATAGCCAAAACTACAAGTGTCACCTGGCGTAAAGTTGGGCGATGCGCCCTCTCTCAAGCCATCACTATCTCCAGCCGAACATAATCCAAGCCATCAAAGAAACCCTGAGTCAGCGCACCTCGGTTCAACCTCTCTAAAAAATTACATGAGCTAGCTAGAGCTACTACATACGTGTCAGTAGCCTTAGCTCGAGCCTTTGCTAGCATCACTCTAAGGTCGGTAGCAACCAATGGCTCCTTGACCACCACAACCCATGCCTCAACTATCGCTACCCATGCCTTGGACACCTCAGCATAGGAAAGGAGAGCAGCATCCCCACCGGCAGCTGCAGTGCTACTTCCCTCCCATGAAAGGACTCCTACACCACCCTATCCCCCAACTAGTGCCTAAAGAACATGAGGTGGGACCCTCCTCAAAGGCTGATGACCCACCAAGCAGGCAGTAGGACGCCCTGCCGAACCCAAATCTTTAAGAGAAACCAAAAATAGTATCAGTGTCACCATCAAAGACATATAGATCTATATATAATAAAAATCATCAAAATGAAAAAAAACATCAAAATTCATACCTGTTGGTCCCCATGCATAACCTATAGGAAGACCCATCTTCGGGTCCCCATGGAAATCCATAGAAAAGTACAGGTAGTCCAAAAACATCTATGGGTTCGACTTGAACCACACCTCAACCTTCACATCCTAGTAGTGACCCGCCTCTCCTCTTCCACCACGGGGCATCAGAGGTGCCCACCGAGGCATCCTGGGATCCCTCGGAGGACCCAAGGGCACTACTGCAAAAGGTCGAAGCATCACAACCCTCTCATACATGATGCTGTAGAGAATACTCGCATAATATAAGACCTTAATGGTCCCCCTATGGGCCTTGCCCAACTGTGTAACCATTCCCTAGTAGACATAGCAAGCTGATTTGAAGAAGTGACCAACCCGAAGCTGGCGCAAAACCGAAATATGTGGGCCTGGCACTCGATGACATGGTGTCGGCCTTGATAGGAAAATTATCATTGCCAAAGCATCCCTCTCAGCCAATTCCATCACAAAGCTCACACAGAGACATCCTTGAGTGATCACATCATAACTAGAGTGATCCTAGGCCCAGCGGTAGATGTTCACTCCCCCAGCTAGGAATGGATACATAAGAGCCTCCCCCTGAGGCAGTAGATCATTCACAAAGTAAACGTCGGTCTCCCATTGGATCATGAAATCTCTGTGAAGTAACATTATAACACATCGTCTCATGTTCCAGCAACAGACTAGGTATCGCAGTAACCAATCCTGCGGTCTTAGTAGGTTTTTCTCTAAGAAGTTAGTAACTCATACTGAGCAAAAAATCCCCGAACACCGGGATCATGGGCCAATATTACACAGAGATCAGGCCAATCTCTGTCCTGCCACAACACCCTGTCACTAGAGAAGAAACCAAAAATCAGTTTCTTAAAACCAAAAAGTTTTTTCTTTTCTAAATAGACTCTGTCATGCCTGTGACAAGCTTAGGCATGATGACCACACGTCTGTATCAGAGACAGATGTTAGGTCCATTATGAAAAATTTTTCCTTGGCATCAATGCATCGCACAAAATTTACCTTCTGCACGAGGACCTTGTACAAATCCATATTTGTATGGACCCCCATGCATGAAAATGAAAAAAATTAAAAGAAGGGTATTTAGGGTCCTACCTGACGCTGACGGCACGAATCTCGGGTACTCAAGCTAACCACAACAGCAAGAGAAGCTCAGGAACAAGGGCTCATCTCTAACCTCAGAACCTCAAAATACACAGATGAGTTTAAATGAGCAATATTGGCCCGTATATTTCCGTTTTCTCATTATTCAACAGACCATAACTGGAGCTTAGAGTACCCTATCAAAAAACCGTGAGAAACACAATGATAAACACTTCATCATGTTCAAACTAGACCCCATAAATCCACGTCTTAGAAAAAGTAATTTTTAGTCACAACAGATATGCCCCTCTTATTGCTTTAGATTTAAATTATTTCAAATATGTTTGTATGAAAAAGATGCTTTTACTTTGGGTATTGGTTGGAGGTAGTAAAAACATTCCAAATCATCATATGTCCCATCCAAAAAAGGTAAAAGAGTAGGTATCATTCTACCCCTAGCATGATAGGTTCCCCAAAGAATATTTCCATATGCTAACATCATTTCTCTAAAGAAATCAACCATAGGTTTCATTCACCCAACCATGTTTATCATCACCCCACCTTGCAGATGATAAACACCCTTGCAAGTCGATAGAGCCTGACCCTCCATTGTGTCCATCACTCATGTAGACTATTAGTGTCCCGTGATTTGGCTGATTGGAAAGCCAAGTGACAGGGTAACATCAAACCAATCTTTGGAGCCCAAGGACCTAGCCTTCCTGGACTCAGAGAGGGCTCTCTCTATTTGTGTAAGGGATATCTATGTGTTTTTCTTCTTATGTTTCTAATTTTAGGCTAGTTGTGAAGTAGGTATTTGGTTTTACTTTTAGGTTTTTGAGGGAGGAACTGATCAAAGACTAAGATAGATAAAAACATTGTCAGATTAACTGGGCTATGGGGTCGAAAAGGTCTAGAAAGCATCAGATGGTGATACAAGGTATGTTGATGGGCCAATTTGATGAAGGTAAAATGGATCTTAAGGTAAAATGAAGTGAGATGAACACTAAATTTGTGAAGGACAAAGGCTTTCAAACATAAATATTTCAATAGCTAACATTTATATGGTAGGTCTAACCATTAATCATGATAAACGTAACTTCAAATTGATAAATGCATAGAAATAAACATTCAAGCAATACATATAGATATATGACTCTCTAACTTTATGAAATTACTCTCAAATTTTGGGGAAAGACAATTAAGACAAACAAATAACTCAAACCACTATGAGGAAATGCCTAGACATAGTATTTCGGGCTATCAGGCACTTTGAACAAAGATTGCAGAGTTTTAGGCAAAGGGCAAGATCGATACAAGACCTATTTGGTTCAACTAGGACAATCAAACATTCAAATAAATGTTTCAGAGGTGGAGCTATGACTAGCCATGAGTAAGCAGGGCATACTTTGTATCATACTTAGTATGCATAAAACCATAAATGAAACAAACAAACAATTTCTTCAATGATAAAAGAGCAATCAAGGATTCTTTGATATGACTAAGACGGAAGAAAACATAGAAGCTATAATGAAACAGGAAATCTGAGGTGCCTCCAAAGGCATGTCTCAAATTTATTCTCTACTGTCTTATAACAAGCAAGAGCATGAAATATGTATGAAAACTAAGAAACATAACAGAGAGGGACACTATACCATTTTACCAAGTCAAGGAATCCAACAACAGTCCTCTTTCATCATCCAAAAACATTCAAGAAACTATCCAATGCATGAGACAAGTATTTCTTCCAAGCTTATATAACCATATATTGCTCTATATCATCAAGTTCAGCCTTTTTTACAATTAAGTCTCTTGGAATATATAGGCCAAGATGAAGGAGAACCTCCTAGTGCAACTAGCAACCTCATTGGCCCATCAAAAATATCTGATTTTGTCCTTGAGGCTTTGCAAAGCCCAAGGCACAAAATATCTATAAAAATATCCTAAAAATTCTAAAAAATGAAATTAAATTTACTTTTCCTAACTGACAATGACCAAAAAAGGCTAAATTCACATTAGGAAAAGCCACTTCAAAATACTGCATTTTTTACAAAAATACTTCAGAAATATATCAGCAGAAAATCCCCTGTATTGTGGGAAAATTTTGGAGGCCTTCCCGATGTCAAAACAAGGCCCGTGACAGCTTGTTGGAAAGCTCTGGATGTCTAATTTCTAAAAACTCTTTGTTTTCTCCAAAATTATCACTGGAAGCCTGTGAAAAACTGACCTGTCTAGAAAAACCCAGAAAATAGCCTTTGCTGATATGCGAGGCAGAGTGTTGGAAAAGTGACTGTTTTTCGCCACTTTGAGGGACTAAATCATCTTCAATTGATCTGAAATTCACTGAGTAGATGCCCCTAAAATTATGGCATACAATTATACCATTTTCATCCTTTGAGGATGCTTCAAACAAAAATAGTGATGCCCATTATTTTTAGCAAAAAGCCCAAAATGTCAAAAAACCAAAACTTGTTGAATTTTGCCCATTTTTGGCGAGAATGACCCTCATGGGGTTTCAGAAGCATGATGAGAAGCGGAGGCCAAAATTTGAAGCCTTGATATTCCTTTCTTCATTTTTGGTGCCAGGCACCTCTTTTGAGCCTGTTTGAGCTTTTCTTGTCTGGCCTTCAATTTTCGTCGGGTGAATTGATTAAGCTTCTTATAGTGCCCGGTCATTTTTCTTTGAAGGTCCAAATCTCTATCAACCTTTTCCAACTTCTTCTCTCAAGAGTCCCATGGTCCTTGGTCTCTTTCTCCTTGGCTGATCTTTTTCTTCACTATCATTGAACTCGCCCATGAGTTCTTCCAACATAATTTGCACTTTGGAGGCCTTTTTTTGATACTTGATAGCCCGTGTCTCATATATTGCCATCTGGACACTCATCTGCTTGTTTTGTGTTTGCAGAAAATGAATGAGGTTTTTAGAACTCTCTAGATCCGCTGTTAGATCATAAATTTGTTCTTCTCTATTTATCAAGAGAGACTCTATTATTCTGGCCTCATTGTCGCTGTCATCATTGTTTATCTGAATTATGTCAAAGTCCCTCTCTTTCTCATGGCTACTTTCTTCATGGTGTTCTTCTTCATCACTATGTTTCTTTTCATTACTATGCTTTTCTTCACTTTTCTCCTCTTCATTTTGCTTCCTTTGACTTTGATCCTCTTCACTGTTTTGCTTTCTATCACTATGTTTCTTTTCCTCACTGTACTCCTTTTCATCACTATGCTTTCCTTCCTCACTGTTTTGTTCTTCCTCATCATGCTCTTCTTCTTGATAAATCATAGGAGATTTTTTCTTCTTAGGAGTGGGTTTACTAGAAGAAGGAGAAAGAGGATGAGTGTAAGGTGAAGGAGATGCATGGGATGAAGAAGCAGTGGTGAAATCAGGATGTGAAATGAAAGTGTCCTAGGAAATTCCCTTCTTCTCAAGTTTATGGAGAATGACAATCTTGATAAGGGAATGATGGAAAAGACAAGTTGGTTGTTGAGAAGAAGGTCTCTTTTGAACAGTGGAAGCCATCTTTTCAATACTTCTATGGAGGAAAAAGAGGAGGTTTTGCAGTTGGGTTCTTGTGAAATGCATGAGTAGCCAGACATGGTAAGCATAAACCCGAGAAAACCTTCCCTCGCATGTGAAGTAGTTCATGATTATCTTCATGAGGAGAGCATAGCTAGTCAAAAAATATGAAAAAGGAAAGATGGATGGGCATGCATCCCGATGCTCCGGTTTCAAAAAGGGTTTGTACTGATCTGAGTCTAAGTAACTCTGCTTAAACCATTTTTCTCCGACATATGGAATTTTGGTAGCTCTGGAAATGGATCTAGGATAAAGCTTGAAGTCTAAGCCTGCTAGATGAACATGTTTCCCTTGAAGTCTTAAAGCAAATAGATGTGTCAAGGAAAGATAACTTTTCACCTCCTGAATCCTTTGACAAAACTCCAAACATCCTACTTCATGAAATTTAAAAAACACTAAAGGATGGGCATTTAATTCCTTAGTTGAAAAAGGTTCACACCTTTTGTGAGGGCCACTTCTGCTATCTTGCCTGGGAGGAATTTTGCTTTGGATACTCTTTGCTAGCTGACCAAGACAGGCTGATTCAAATGGTCTTTGAAATAGTTTCCTAACACCACACCTTTTCCTCCTTGCAAGTCACTGTGTTTCTTTGATGCTATCAAACAAGTGTTTGTCAAATGAGAACCAAAATCACTTTGATCACTGTGTTTGAGAAAAGATCTTGAATAAGGTATGATTGGGGTTCTTTGTTGAAAAAGGATCTCTTTTGTTTTGGCACAAAAGATCCTCCCCTCAAGCACTGCTCCTTTGTTATAACTACCCTTTAAAAATTAAACAAGACATCTTTAAGCTGGTACAACATCTTGTAGAATTACTATGTTAATCCATGAAACTCATAGTAGGAACACTTTTGATTTGGAAAACAAAGTGTGTTTTTGGAATCTGCTATTCAAATTTCTCTTCAAACTAATTTTAAAAGATTTTCGAAAGAAACTCTATGTCTTTGATTATGGAGGTTTGCACACATTTTTTGATGTTTCATAACACAAAATAAAACTATGTTAAATTGATCAGGCCTCTTCACCAATCACTGTGTTGATTCTTGATATTAGCAAACAAGGTGTGCTTTCGGAAAACACTGTGATAACATACTTCTTCAAGCTGATTTGAAACCCTTCAAACAAACTCTGTTTTTCTTTCTAGCAACTGTGGGTAGTCTTAGCTATTTTTATAGCACAAAAAGAGCTTTAAAATTGGCATAACAAACCTTCCTTCTTTCACTATTTTATCATTTACTATCTATGATAAAAGAGACCTTTTCCAATTTGACAAACAACCTATCTCTTTTAATCACTGTGTTTGAGCAAAAGGTTTAATTAAGGTATGTTTGTGGTTTTTTTTTGAAGTGGAATCTCCCTTTGTTTTGGCACAAACACCTTTCCCTTCAAACACTGCTCTTTTTTTATCACTGTTTTTGAAAGGTAGTTAGGGATTTTTCAAAACTGATAAAACACCTTCCCCTATCACTATATTAGTCCTTGATACCCACAGTAACAAAACTTCTTTGATTTTGACCAAAGGCTCAATCTCCTCATCACTGTCTATCTCTGTGTTTTTAGGTGATGAAATGCTTTCAAAATCACTATTTCCTCTTGGGAAAACACAGCAAAAAACACCCCTTTTAACCCGAAAATTCGACAAGGAGTGAAGAAATACCTCGAAGATAAGTTTGTGGGCCTTGTTGATCATTGGAGCAGCTTTCATAAGAGTTTTTGGAAGCCTGGTGGGTGAGCGGGCCGTTTGCAGTAGAAGGCGCCACGCAGAGGAGGTTGTCGAGTCGTTTTCGGGCACCGGTGACTGCAGGCACAGGCACCGTGTGCATCTACAAGCATGCCGCACAGAGTTTGAGCATTGAACACCTTGAAATTTTTCCTGAAAATGATTTGTTTCTTCAGTGAGCATCCAATGAGGGTATGATTCATGTTTTGAAAATGCTAATGGGCCTCTTAAACGGTCTCTTCTGCCTTTTAAAATTTAAATAAGCTCAAATACCTTTGCAGTTGCTTTGGAAGTGTTTGGATGCTTTTTGAAAAGGTTTTTGTCATATAAAAATACAAATCACCGCCCTCATTATTATATCACTTTAAAATTTCCAAAAAGACCCATTTTCTTAACTGTCCTCTTTGTATGCAATATGCAGAGGCTATTGTTAAATACTGAGGCTATTCTGTCCTTAAAAAAGGAAAATTGCTCAAGAACAATATTAAAGACTGTTGATGCATCTTTTGCCTATCTTTTTGGAAGGAGGTGATTTACAATCTTAGAAATTACTTTGACAATTCAAATCTCTAGTGTTTGATGATTGATTTATGCCCATTGTTGAAGTTTTTCAAACACTGTTAGGCACCTTTTAACATTTTCCTTTGACTGTGGATAAACCTTTATTTGTACTTACCAAGGCTTGACCTACATCTGTTCATCAGGGAGATGGCCTTTAAAAACCCTTAATGCAATCATATACAAACAACAAAGTTTGTTCTTATGTACATTAAAAGGTCTTTTCTATGACTGTGGTATGTTTATTTCTTTGAATATTGTCTTGAACTTGAATCATTGTGTCATACCCTTCCTTATCCATACTGCCTCTGTGTATTCATTTGCAAACGTATTTTTTAAGAAACAAGGCTAATCTACCTTCTTGTCATCTTGATGACATTGTTCCAAGTTTTGGACATTCTAGCCTCAAACTGCCTTTTGAAGAAGACCTTTATGAATAGAAGGAAAAAAAAGCTTCTTGAACACCATAATATCACTTCTTGGCCTATATTTAACACCAGACTTCAACTCATAAACATTCAATTGCTTCCCACTGATTTTCAATTCTGTCCTTTAAACAGTGAACTCATTTAAACACTATTTGAAGCACTACTGATATATCAGTTGTTTCATCCTTTTGGAGGAAGTGGTGTAAACAAGTTTTTTAAATCATTTGAAACACTATTAGTCTCATGCGCTTTGAATGAGGCTATACCTTTGTTCCTGACCCTCTGCTTTTAAATTAAGGAGGCCCTTATCATGTTCCTAACCATTTGCTTTTAAATGAAGGATGTTAACATAATATTTCCAAACCATCTACTCTTTATACTGGAGGAGGTTAACATATGTGACCCAACCATCTATTCTTGCTTGAAGGAGGTTTTCAACATGTCAACCAACCATCTGTTCTTACTTGGAGGAGGTTAACGTAGTCATGACATTTCATCCATTTCTCAAACTGTGTCATCTTTCTTTGTAATACATATCTCTACTTGGTATATCACAATAAGTAATAAAGTGAAAATTTGACAGTATGCTATAAGAGGCATGTTCTAAGATATTTATCCTATTGTCAGCATATCCTTGTGAACCTTTAAACCAAGAGCCACATGACTTGTATTTGTAGAGTATTTTCTTGCTAGTCATTACTTACTAACCTTTCTTGACTGTGTTGCAAAGGTTTATTGATTTTTCTCTCTGACTACTATTCTTATCCCAGGCTCAAAACAACATGAGAAGAAGTTGTCTTCTTATGTTCAGTTTGATGATGTCTTCTGGAATACTTGCATCTCTGCTTCTGAAAGAGACACTGAAACACTGTAGATCAACATTATATCAGTTTGGCTTTTGAAACATGTACTACTGAGACATCAAGACCTTTTAGTGGCGTGACCTATGGGTGTATCAAGCTTCTTTTTTTTGTAGTTTAAGTGCTAATTCAGGGTTGGCTCGTATTGAACAAAATATTTTGGCTCAGGATGTTTTTGCCAAGGAATGGATTCCCTAAAGTGCCAGTACCTAAATTAGGGGAGATCTTTGACATATTTTGAGTATTCTCTTTGGTATGATTAGATCTCAAAATGGCATATGACTAGAGGTAGGGTGGCTGACATTCTTATCAACAGTTGGTTAATGAATGACTTGGGAATTAGGGTAAATGAAACCATATAACCTTTAGCTATAACAACTCATGGACAAGATTATATGACTAAAACTGGATAAGACTTGACAACTAGGTTTTTTCTTATCATAGGCTGACTAGAAAAGGTAGGAGGACAAAAATTGTTTAGGGGTGTTTTCTAGATGACATGTTTGACAAATTAGAGATCATCTTCTAGAAAACTTGTCTTTAAAAACTAGTCATCATCAACAGGTGAAAAATATTGATGACTAATAGTGGCTCCATTTGGGGAGGGAAACTCCTTTTTAGGAGGTGTCCAGAATTTCAGATCTCTAGCCTTCGAAGACCAGTGCCTTTATCCATTGGTGCAAATTTTTTTCTTCCTTGATGCTATTTCTGAAAATTGACAACATGATTAGCATTAAAGTCATTTCTACCTACCTCGCTACATTTCCTAATATTTTTTCTTCTTTTGGGTGCATTTAGACTAGGAACCCTTTAGAAAAATATTTTTGAAAAATGAAACCTAATTCTACACTTATATCCGCCAGGAGTTTAGATTCAACTGATGAACTCCTTTGTTTCTCTACCTATGCTAGATGGACTGTCAAGATTAAGTTGTTTGACAAGATGTTATTCTCTAATCTAAAACATGAAATTGAAAAATGACCAAATCAGGATTAGAAAGTCTGATTTGTCATGTACTTGTGGCATGAAAGACAAGCTGCACACAAATATTATTTTGCATGAACATGAAATTTAGAAAAATTAGGGCTAAGATACACAGTTTTTTTTCATCCTTGTTTTCCTCTTTGGTTCTGTTTTGAGCATGTGGAACTGGTATCTTTTCCTAATTTATCTTTTTCGACAAGTCAAGCTTACACAATATTGACTATCTCTTCTCTCACTAACTTATCAGCAAACAAATTTAAAACATGTTCAGTTATGATTAGGCTAGATAACTGAACAAGATATTTTGAGCACTATTAGTGGAATTTAGACTTGCGCACTTTCAGAATGACTATTTTTTGAACATGGGGCTTTCTTTTTGTTTTTCAAACTGCCCTCTTTTTCTACTTTTCTATTGTTTTTGAATTTTCTGTTTTTGATTTATTCTTCAAACAATGATACATACAATGATTGAAAATGTTTAAAGGTGGAGCTCTTGACAAAAATAATGCTTTAATATCCTACCATTCACAGGACCTCCAAAAGTTTCAGTCCCATCAAGTTCTTGTAGGAAAAAGGCATTGTTTCCGCTAACCGAACTGATGATGAAATGCCCCTTGCATAAGTTTTCAAACTTTCCATGTTTACCTTTGTCTTCTCTTCTGGAATCCCATTTTAACACTTTACCCTAATCTGAAAATCATTTTCCTTGGTCCTTCTGTCAAAAATCTGTTTTATCTTGTCTTGCACTAACTGAGCCCTTTGGTAAACTTCTTCTCTTGCTTGCTGTAAATGGATAGTCTAATTTACCCTCCTTTGCATGTCATTTTCTTCTATTTGAACTTCTTGCAATAGCTTCATTACTGGAACCCCAAAAGATGTTGGGAAAATGGCATCCATGCCATACACTAGTTGGTAAGGAGACATACCGATTGATATTTTGGTGGTTAGTCTATCAGCCCATAGTGCATGCACTAGTTTTCCGTGCCATGCCTTTTGATTTTGTTCTAGAATTTTCTTGATGATGTTGACTAGGATTTTGTTAGAGGACTCGGCTAAACCATTACCTTGAGGGTAATAAGCTGTGGAATGTCCTAATGAAATGTGATATTTGTAACAGAAGTCAACCATTATTTTGGAGGAAAAGGCAACGACGTTATCCGTGATAATCTTCCTAGGACAGCCGAATCTAGATAGAATGTTGGTTTCTAGGAATTAATGATGACTGAATCGGTGGCATTCCTGGAGGGTATGGCTTCTATCCATTTGGTAAAGTAATCAGTGGCTGTAAGGATCCATTTATGTTGAGCGGATGAAGAAGGGTGAATCTCCCCAATAAAATCTAAACCCCATTGCTGGAAAGGTCCTTCAACTATGATGGGATGTAAGGGAAAAGGTAAAAGCTTTTTCTTGCCATCAAAAATTTGGCACTTATGGCATGTCATAACTAGTTTGTGAGTGTCAAGAAATAAGGTAGGCTAATAATAACCAGCTCTAAGGATTTTTTTAGCTGTGGTTTTCCAGTAGAGATGACCTCCACATTCTCCTTCATGCATTTCGTGCATAATTTTCTCTGCATCATACTCAAGAAAACATTTAAGCAGCATATCAGTGGGATTTTTCCAATACAGAACTCCATCAACAATGCAAAACTTTAGGGATTTTTGTTTAAGGAACCTTGCTTTTGTTTTTGATAAAGTTAGAGGAGCATTTAGATAAAATAATACATAAATAATATCCCCATACCAAGGTGAATTTAAAAACATTTCTTCAACATGAGGGGTTGTGCTTTCTTCCTTTTCTTCTAAGGTGTCAACAAATTTTATATCTAATGCTTGGAGGTTAGTTTCAGCCATTAGTCTTGCGGGTCCTTGTCCTTTAACGAGTTTGGTGGGTTGGATTTCTAAGTCATATTCTAAGATGATAGCGATCCATTTTCCCCTTTTACCATCGGGATCTTGATTTAATATATCTTTGATGAGGGTATTAGGAACGAAAGCAATGATATGAGAATGCAAAATATAAAATCAGAAATTTTTCAGTGCTTTTACCAATGTGAATGCCTATTTTTCCATGATGTTATATTTTAAGGGAGCATCTCTTAGGGATTTTCTAAAAAAGGCAATGGGCTATTATTGCCCTGCTGCGTTCTTTTGTAACAACACGGTAGCTATCACATGTTCCGATGCAAATGAGAAAATGTGAAAATATTTGGTGAAATCAGGACTTATGAGTACTGGTGTTTCGGTTAGGGATGTTTTAACCAATTCAAAATATTTTTTGGCTTCTGTAGTCCATTTAATGCCAACCTCTTTTTTCAACATGTTTGTGATATATCTCAGAAGTTCGGTAAGATTTGGGATGAATCTTCTTAAGAAATTAATTTTTCCAATAAAGGATTGCAAATCCTTTATGTTTCTGGAGTGACTTATTTGTAATATGTCTTCAATTCTCTGGGGGTATATTTTTATTCCATCTTCCGAAATGATGTGACCTAGGAGTTTTCCTTCTTCAAGACTGAAAAGTGTTTTCTTGGGGTTCAGAGATAAACCATATTTTCTACATTTGTTAAAAACCTTTTTCAAGTGAACCAGGTGCTATTCATCTGATTTAGAATACATTGTGATATCGTCGAGATATATGACTATGAAATAAACTATGTCTTCTGAGAAGGCTATTTCCATGGCTCTTTGGAATGTGGAGCCAGCATTCATTAATCCAAAAGGCATTTTAACGTACATGAAAGTGCCCCAAGGTGTGGTGAAAGCCGTTTTGTGTTGATCAGTGGGGTAAACCAACACTTGGTTGTAACTAGAAAAACCATCAAGCAATGAGATCCTTTTAGCACCTAACATCTTTTGAAGTATGTGTTCCATTTTGGGCAATGGATAGTTGTCTTTCAAATAGGCTCTATTCAGATTTCAGAAATCGATACAAAGTCTGATCTCACCAGTTTTTTTCCTAACTGATACTAGATTTGAAACCCACTCAGAGTACGTGAGGGTCACTATTATCCCAGCATCACACATCTTTTTGATTTCCTTTTCAACCAAAGGTAGTAAGACATGATTTATTCTTCTCAACTTCTATTTGAAAGGCTTCTGGTTTTCTTTTAGGGGGATTTTATGTTGAATGATTTGGCTCTTGATCTTGATTTTTTCCAAGATTCTTTTCTTCATTTTCTAAGTCTGTTTTGGTCACTTCAAATTCATTCCTAGATTGTAAAAATCATCAATTTGATCATCATCTTTAAATATTTGCCAATGGTCAATATTTTCTAGTACTGTAGGGCGATGTTTGACCTGAATACTGTATTCCTCGTTTAAACATGGTATTTGGCCATTGCTTGCGGAAAAGGTGAGCTCATTGGCTAGGCTATTTTGAACCCTAGGAATATAAGTGAGTTCATATTTCTCGAAGGTTTTGAGGATGTCTAAAGCTACATTACTATATTCTCTGTCTTGGGTTTTTTGACGAGTATTCACCTTTGATTTGTCTAATTACAAGTTCTGAATCTCCCTGGGCTGATATTTTCTTAGTGCCTAACTCCTTAAGTATGTGCAGACCAAGGAGAAGGGCCTCATATTCCACAATGTTATTAGTACATTGGAATTCTAATCTGAAAGAATGACCTTCATTAGTATTGTGTATCTAGATGTTAGCCCCCGAACCAGTTTTGCCACAAGAACCGTCAAAGCTTATACTCCAAAGAGTCTCTTTTTCATACATGATACTAAGCTATTTTTCAGGTTTCTTGGAGCTTCGGTCATTAGTTTCTTTATTTGGGGATGGGAAATGTTGTTTTGATGGTTTGAAATCCTCTTCATTTTCTTTTATCTGCTCATTTATATCACTTTCATTGTATAAGATAAAATAATCTAAATTGGAATGAATGGAATAAATGGGAGTGTTGTTTGGCCTATCCCGGTTGCTAACCGTGTATTTCATGTGAGTCTCTCGGTACAACCTCCTAGTCTGGTTGAAAACTGGGATGGTAGCAAATGACATATCCATTTGAAGGTTACCTTGTATTTTGGCAGCCCATGATCTTGATAATAGCATTCCATACTTCGAGGAATATCGGCCACTACTACGTCCATGACTAGGTTTTTTGACAGTATTTGTGTTAAAGCAAAACATAGGTTCTTTATTAGGCCTAAGCATTTGACCCAACTTGAATCAAATGAATACAGGTCTTTGTAAGGTTTAGTTACCTCTAGACCCAGATTCTCCATGACTGCTTTAGGCATGAGGTTATGGGAGGCACCATAATCTGACATGGCTTTATGTAATATCTTGTCCTGGATGTTTAAACTTACATAGAAAGGGGAAACAGTTCCTTCTTGGTATTCAGCTTCTATTTCGGGACCGAATAAAAGCTCGGGTTTGTTATCGGTTAGATTTAAAGTATCTGCCTCATTTCCTATGTTAAAAACTTTGAAGATTTGATATCTATACCTATATATAGTTATTAGCTCAGTAAGGGGTATGGTTATTTTTATTTTTGCAATTTCCCCTTCAAAAATAAATGGCACTTGTGGTTTAGATAGATTTGTTTCAGCTTTTTCAGCCATGACTTTCTCTATGCTCTTAATTTGCTGACTTTGGTTTGGGATTTTGTTCAACACAACCATCTCACGAATCTTGGTAGAGGTACTAGGAAGATCTGGGCTAAGGCTTGTTTGAATAGCTTTATCTTTGTTTTGGTCAGTTTTCTTGACCATGATTTTGTTGCTATCCACTACTCTTTTAAGGATGGTATCAGGGATTTTAGTAATAGCAGTGTCTGAGTTACCTTTCTTGGAGTTGTCTTGGTTTTCTCTACTTCTAATATCATACTTCCTGTGAGCTTCTGTTATGGCATTATGAAATCCTATAGCAGGATCTTCGGGGTCCTCATAGTTGGTTTCATTTTGATTCGGGGAGAAGAAAGCTTGTTCTTCTTCTGTGAGGTAAACCTCACCCTCATTATCAGTACCTATTAGGTTTAAATGACTTTCATCAATGGGTTCTATATCTCTCTCTTCCTCATCAACATAGTTTTCATTGAGGGGTGGCCTGATTTGTTGGTCATTTTCCCTTGGTTTATTTTTAGGCTGGTCTCTCCTAAAGTTTTGGTTCAGGTTCCTGTTTTGAGGATTTGGCTGGTTGTCCCTAAGTGGTGTCTTTTCACTTATTTTTTTCCACATTTTCGCCATGGTTTTAACCAGGCCATCTATTCTAGGATCTGAGGAAGATACTGAAGGGGAAACTTCGTCACGGTATGTGACTTTCTTCTCTGATCTCATCCTAGCTCTCTTTTCAGCTAAGTTGGCTTTTACGCTCATGGCCAATTTTTGCATTTCCTCTAAGGTTGCGGGGTCCTTGTCTCTTAGTTGATAAGGGAAGTTTCGTGAAGCTCGGTTACACTTTTGTGAGAATCGGGGGCAAAAAATATTTTTCGGCAATAGTTCGGCCGAACATTGTATAAAGTTCGGCCGAACTTTTTAATAGTTCGGCCGAACTGTCTTATCACGTTCGGCCGAACTTTTGAGTCCGTTTAGATTGACGGCACAGTGATGGCGCAGCAAACAGAATTTTTGCTGGAGTTTTGGAAAACCGGCAATGGTAGTTCGGCCGAACTCAGTTAGAAGTTCGGCCGAACTATGAGTTCGGCCGAACTTTGAAGTTCGGCCGAACTACATTTTAATAAATAAATCGCCCGCGAAAGGATTTGGTTTACTGTTTTGATTGTTTTCGCGCGACTTCTGCTGGTTCTGTTGGTGGTCGAGGTTCTGCTCATCGTCACGTCCAGAAGAACGGCAGCGTATGTTCTGTTACGTCCGGACCATTTTTGAATGTTTTTAGCTTACGGGGATTTCTATTGCAAACGCTGACGTTTTTCTATCTCATATCTGTTACAGGTTCTTGTTACAGGTTCTTGGGCGAGTTGCTGGTCGAGGTTCTGCTGGTTGAGGTTCTGCTGGTCTCATTGCCGCATCTGGTCGAGGTTCTGCTGGTCGTTAGGGGCACCACCGTTAAAATCTGCCGGGTACGTTCTGTTACGTCCGCCATCGTTAAAATCTGCGGGTATGTTCTGTTACGTCCGCCATGTCTACGCTTAACACATTAATATATAATTAATTTAAATTTTAACAAAAACGTTTAAATTTTACAATAATTTTCTTTGTAGTATCCCTTCACTTATTATAACATTAATAAAATATTGTTACAGCTAATTTTTTTTTTTTCCACTGGAAAAATCCGTAATTTTCATTATTAAGGAAAATTACATATTGTAGATGCTTTTACACATATGCCGATGTTCACTTTGTACATTGTACCCTTTGCAAAAAGATTCTGTATGAGTTTTCAGTTCAGATTTGCCACGCAGGGCATTCTGTTGAGCTGTTACAGTATGCCTTTTCGGCAACACATCTTATTGTTCAACAAAAATATGTTAAGCTTATCAAAATTTCATCTGTCATATACATGCAAAAAACTTTAGATTGTTTGATGACCCGGTGTAGTCTGGTATCCCGGGTCTATGTATGGACGGTGATAATATTTGTGTTCCTGCTGGCCTTGAATTTCTGTGATCTCCCAAATACCTTTGTCCATCAACGCAACCTCCTTGGAATGTTCACTTTGTACATTGTACCCTTTGAAAAAAGATTCTGTATGAGTTTTCAGTTCAGATTTGCCACGCAGGGCATTCTGTTGAGCTGTTACAGTATGCCTTTTCGGCAACACATCTTACTGTTCAACAAAAATATGTTAAGCTTATCAAAATTTCATCTGTCATATACATGCAAAAAACTTTAGATTGTTTGATGACCCGATGTAGTCTGGTATCCCGGGTCTATGTATGGACGGTGATAATATTTGTGTTCCTGCTGGCCTTGAATTTCTGTGATCTCCCAAATACCTTTGTCCATCAACGCAGCCTCCTTGGATAATTTGTCAGCGCCTTTGTTATGTTCCCTGTAGATATGAGAACATGTAATATTGTTAAAACTATGACTTTTAAAGACTACAATGGAGATTATTTTGTTTATCAGATGTTCAAATTGAATATCCTTTCATTCATCAACCTTATATGATTTTTTTTTTTTTTTTTGAGAATTCAGGTTAAAGGAAGCAATGTTAATATTCTACAAACCCATACCATATGAATTCATTTTTTTTAGAACTGCAACAACCACCCAGTTAAAGGAAGCAATGTTATTCTACAAATCAATACTTAACAACAAATAAGATAAAGATTGTGATGGCAAACGAAACATTCACAATCTAAGCAAGCATTAGCATTAGCAATACCCAAAACAAGACAGTAGAACAATCCTCAAAAGATTAATTTTCATCCACTAAAGAGCAACCCTCTTACCTACCACGTAGTTTATATTTTGTTAAATTAAATATCAAATGTTGTTATTATAGAAGATATGAACATTGTCAATTTCATAGTAGGATTAAGTAAATGATTAGTTTGTTGGAAAGTAATAGATTTTGGTTTGGTTTAGATAGGAATTATAAAAACCATATTATAGGAAATTAATTTAACTTTTTCTAAATTGTATGAACCATTGTAGTGTTTGTAGAAGTTAAATTTAACTTATCCTTGTTATGTATTTAAAAAAATAATTGGATCATAAAAAGTTCAATGATTTATTCTCTATCATGTTTTCAATTGATTTGACCCTAGTCAATATGGTATTATTCTTTATCACAAAACTAGAAACTCCACTAATGGGGAACTCTATTACTTTATTCCTTTTTGCGTTTCTTTTCTCTTAGTATTAGCCTTAAACGTTGATTTTTGTTAGATAGATATGATATGATTTTTTTTTTTTTCTTTAAGAACCAAAACTTTGGAATTTCTCCAGCACTTCATATAGTTTATCTCATTTCTAGGGCCTTCTAAATACTTATTTTGAATGAAGAAGCATGCTAAATGCCTTTCTTTTTAGGGATTTTTAAATACTTATTTTGAATGAAGAAGCATGCTAAATGCCTTTCTTTCTTTAAAAGCATGTGCATATACACGTTTTCTTAATGTAAAGTGTGTATACATTATGTCTACATTTCCATTTTTGATTGAGAGTTAATTTCTTAGCATATATTGTGCAAGTGTACTTCAGAAGTATAAGAACCTGGATTGACATTTAATGCAAGTAATTTATCGAGCACAATTTATTTACCCATTAGGATGCTTTGACCTAGTAACTTGAGAGATGAAAAAGATCCTATCACATTAACATGAGGATCCATTTTCACAATGAACATTAGGAAAAGACAATATTCATTGCAGTTGGTAATATAGTCAACTAGTAGACTATTCAATTATTAACAAAGTTGATGAAAGAATGCAAGGAATTTAAGGTTGCATTTCGATTTTGAAAATTTTCTACAATAATTTTTGTAGGATAATTTGTTAATGCAAGTTTCCATAGTTATTTATAATTTTTATTTTAATAGAAAGAGCCTTCAACCAAAAATACCCGAGGTTAGTCCCGCGTGTGCCCTTTGAGACACATTAGGTCATCCCACCAATTCATGCCCCATGCTTCATGAGTTGAAGGGTATCCTTCATACCCCTTAAGCACCCCCATTTCTCCCCCCTCCATCATGTGATGTTGCCACCTCATCACGTAATAAGGGTTTAAGAACCAACGACCTCTTGTCTATTTATGTGAAACACAAACATTATACACTTGACATTGTCTCAATCTCCGACGATATCAAGATGTGTTGGTCACCATACATCATGCCTCAATAGTAGCACCACCACTTACACCAACCTCATATGTTGATGATTCCTCTTCCACCATTTATTATGTCATGAACTCGGTTAATTAGTATTTGGCATGCCCTTGAGTGCTCTATGTTAAAGACACTCATCTTATCTATATGTGTCCTGTACTCATCAAATACCATCATCACTGCATGCATCAAGTGACATATCCCCCTCATCGAGATCCCAATCCGCCTAATTTTGGATGCTCCTCATACACTAAGTACCTTGACCATATCAATGGAATGCCCAACTCCTAGCATGGTTCCCACCACACCAACACAACTATTGGAGATTCAAACGACCTCACCACTTAGAAAATGATACGAAATTATTTCACCCCCTTGTACTAGAACAATACATAGAAAGAACAACATAATTAATAGAAGAGATAAAAATATGAATTAGAGAAAGGCATGGATCACATATTAAAGGAAATAATAGAGCTCATGTACAAATTTCCATATTTGTTGCATTTATGTGTGTCTAACATAACTCTACTTTCAACATCTTGCTTCATGCAACATGCACCATACTTTGAATTTGCAAAGACCCATGAATTCTCCACCCCCCATTTAAATGACCCTACAAGTTGATTCTTTTAGTTTTTTCACTCTATAAGCATAAACGTATGATTATGCATGATGGAGAATCTCTAGCGCTTTCCCTTGTTAATATATTTAACAAGGGAAAGCGCTAGATATTCTCCGTCATGCATAATCGTACGTTGGATTTGGTGATAATTGTCTCCATATTTTGGCTTTAGCATATATTGTGCAAGTGTACTTCAGAAGTACAAGAACCTGGATTGACATTTAATGCTTGTAATTTATCTCACAATTAATTTACCCATTAGGATGCTTTGACCTAGTAACTTGAGAGATGAAAAAGATCCTATCACATTAATGTGAGGATCCATTTCCACAATGAACATTAGGAAAAGACAATATTCATTGCAGTTGGTAATATAGTCAACTAGTAGACTATTCAATTATTAACAAAGTTGATGAAAGAATGCAAGGAATTAAAGGTTGCATTTCAATTTTGAAAATTTTCTACAATAATTTTTGTAGGATAATTTGTTAATGCAAGTTTCCATAGTTATTTATAATTTTTATTTTAGAAAGAACCTTCAACCAAAAATACACAAGGTTAGTCCCCCGTGTGCCCTTTGAGACACATTAGGTCATCCCACCAATTCATGCCCTATGCTTCATGAGTTGAAGAGTATCCTTCATACCCCTTAAGCACCCCCATTTCTCCCCACTCCATCATGTGATGTTGCCACCTCATCACATAATAAGGGTTTAAGAACCAACGACCTCTTGTCTATTTATGTGAAACACAAACATTATACACAACATTGTCTCAATCTACGACGATATCAAGATGTGTTGGTCACCATACATCATGCCTCAATAGTAGCACCACCACTTACACCAAAATCTTGTGACATCTTGTCACAAACAAAACCATCAAACTGAAAACACATCATTTTCTCCTTGAAAGAAAAAAAAATTCACATCATGTGAATATGTCCATGTACTCTTACATATTGGTGTACAAAACCATCAACCAAACAAGTTGAAAAAACATGCCTCTTCAAACAACTGACTCTTAGCTCAAATAATAGAGCTCATGTACTTTCTCTAACAAGGGAAAGCGCTAGATAGTCTCCATCATGCATAATCATACGTTGGATTTGGTGATAATTGTCTCCATATTTTGGCTTTTTGACCCGCAAAACATAATTATTTTAGAAGGGAGGGAAGGAGGGAAACCAATAGCTAATTCTTCTAACTAACCTTGACTAAAATGAGCTAAATTGTACTTTGATACGAACTTGATTTAAATTGTCCACCCCACATTAGGCACCAATGATTATAACCTTTAATGGGCTAGCACTAGTTTGTAATCATCATCTCCAAATGGCCTAGTAGATGAAAAATTATCATGATTGTAATCATCGTTTCACACCATCTACATATGACCCTTCTACACATTATATGATTGAATTTATGGTAGGTCATCCCTTCTATATAGACCACGATTGATTGTGACATTAGGTGAATAAAGGAAATTTGATATAAGGAAATGATCAGTATAAGTTTGTCCTCCTCCACGCACTCCATATCTAATGATTGCCTATTTTTCTCTTCCAACATTTTATTTTGGAAATTCATTTTGGTAGTTAATTCTACTATTTAGTCACAACACACTTGGAAGTCAAAGAAATTGTTATATACACTACTAAACTCAATGAACATTGTTTGTTATTGGACTTTACAATAACAAACAACTTAGAGTTCATTAATGTAGTAGTGTATAATATGATAATTATATGTATAGTGGTGTGGCTATCGATAAAATTAGCTGCTAATGAATTTCGAGAATAGAAAGTTGGAAGTGGAAAATTAAGAAATCACTAGCTATGGGGCGGATGGAGAAGGACAAGCTAGAAACTATCTTTTGCTTATAAATTGTATTTTATTCACCTGTTGTCACAATCCATTCATGGGATAGGTAGAGAGGATGACATTTCAAAAATTTATGCATATAATATGTAGAAGGGGTCATGTATGAGATGGTGTGAAGTGATGATGATGGACATGGTAAATTTTCATGTGCCAAATCATTTTTAGATGATGATGACAAACCAATATTAGCCATTTTAAGGTTATAATCATTAACAAGAAATATGGGTAAGGAAATTCAAAGTGCCAAATTCTAAGGAAAAAGCCATATTTGCTTCTCAAAAACTTTACGAGATATATTCTTAAAAAACCAAGTACAAATTTTAGTAATCCTAGAATCATGCTTTACATAAGGTAAAAGTGGGGAACTCATGACGTGTACTATAGATAAAAAAAAACATTTACACTTACCAAAAAATATATGATAAAAATTGACAAACTACATACCCTTAAGCTCAAGGGGATATAATCATTCTTGCCTTCCATATAGATAATGAAAATGATTGTTCTAAGTCTCATGTTGCTTCTCATGTTATTTTATAAACCTTGGTTGGAAAGAAAAATAGGAGGGCTGAAATGTAAGAAATATATAACATATTGGATTTAACATCCCCAAATTGGATTTTACTCTGAGGTATTGATTTTTTGAAATCTATTTTGTGAATGTTGACCAATAGATATACATCATGGAGGATGAAAGACGAAGATCAACCGAATCCCATATGGAGTCTCGGGGATCGGAGGATGTTCAGAGTATTTAAATATAATCTTAAATCTACATACATGTGTGTACATATGGAATTGATTTTTTTACTAACTTTGTGAGTGAAATTAGTTGTTAACAAGTTTCATATTTTAATTTTAGGAGGCAAGAGGAGAAGGCTTTCTACTCCATCAATGGAGCGTGGCCAAGGTTCAACCGGTCGAGGTAACATGGTGCCGGAAGGGGGTGATATTTATTCCCCCGAAGGCCAGCAATCAACGGCTGCTGGTTCTCAGCAGGGTCGCTGTGGGTCTGGTTCTCAGCAGCATCATTCTGGGGCTGCTTCTCAGCAGGGTCGCTGTGGGTCTGGTTCTCAGCAGCATCATTCTGGGGCTGGTTCTCAGCAGGGTCATGTTGGAGATGATGTTAACCAACAACATCAAGGTTGCCATCAATTTCAATATTTTTTCATTAAATTTTTACAACTTTTTTTACACATGTTTTTTTTAATATATGAAATTATATATATATTGATGCAGAGGCTCAAAATGTTCGAGCCAGTGGTCAAAAAAGACGCAGGGCAGCGCGCTACATTGAAGAAGAAGGTTGTCAACCTAGCACAACTTATCCGGCTGAGATTACTGATATACCATGGGAAAGGAACATGGCGGAATGCACCTTACAAGGTGTGAAAGCCTTTATGCAAAATTGCAGACAGATCTCCAGGATTTGACTATACCTGCTGAGAGTAGACAAAGCCTACAGATAGTTGCACATTCATTGAGTGAAATGGTAAAAGTGTACAAAGATTTGGGGCCAACCACTGATTCATTTGTATAAGTGATGAGACAAAGAAGAGAAGCAGTGATAGGTCCCGATAAATGGCAGGACATAAAAAAACAAGTTTCAAGACAGGACGCTAAGTCAATGTTTAATTTTAAGGAAGGGCCAAAAAGAAAGATGTTGAAGGTGCAGTATTTCAAGCACCCAGACATAGCAAAATATTTGTATAGTCGACATCTTGCGGCCTTTGGAAGGCTTCCATGGAACGATGAGGTTCCTCTTTATTTTGCACAAATGTTTTATGCATAATTTTTTAAGGGTATGAAACCCGACTACAATGATCTTCCTTCAGAATTTTTTGGCCCGGGGAGAGGTCGATTATGTCAACGTAAGGGCGCAAAGCGAGATGTGGATTTGCCTCGCCCTG
This sequence comes from Pinus albicaulis, assembly GCA_034641835.2. Classification (NCBI taxonomy): domain Eukaryota; kingdom Viridiplantae; phylum Streptophyta; class Pinopsida; order Pinales; family Pinaceae; genus Pinus; species Pinus albicaulis. The sequence continues at coordinate 825,055,121 of CM076575.1, forward strand.
AGCCGCCATTGGTGAGTCGACCGTCTCGAGTCGAAACCTTGCGATCAGAGATGGATGCGACTTCTCAAATAAGTCGTGAAGCAAGAGATGTTATGATTGAAAATGTTCATAGCGGATTGAGTGGAGTCGATCTTGGCTTAAATCGACAAAGAGCACGTCAATATGCACATGCCAATTTTGTTTATCATACAGATGAGGAGATTTACAACATGAATGTTGAAGATCTCCGAACATACGCAATAAATTGTCGCAATGGTCTGCAAGACCTAATTTTTCGTGAGGAAGAGGGCACCAGAATGGTATGTGTTAGTGACCTTAGGATTTGAAATTATATTTACATATACATGTGTACAATTTGTAATAAATACATGTGTATATACACATGTATACATTTATTTGTATGTGTACATTAATATAACAAAAATGTATGATTATATGTTAAAACACCATTTGCAGTTCTCAGGCATGATGCGTGATGAAAATGTTAATATTACGTTCGGGACCTCTGGCTCAAACGATGCAGATGGGTTTGACCATCATGATATGTTGGCACATGTATGTTAGTGTTTTTAAGTGACTCTAAAATAAATAATTGTTTCCACACATGTACATGTATGTATATATATAATTCGATAAAATGTTTTAACAGGTACCGATTCCGTCTGATGTTTTTGGGATCCCGGTACCTTCTTCTTCTTTAGGAGATATACCTTCTACTTCATTGGGAGATGACCAAGTATGGAAAATTTTTCACAAGTTCAAAATTTATGTTACCTCAAAAAGTTCCATAAAAAATTGAGATATATAGAGAGAGATCTATATTTTGAGTTATTTAAAAAATTTTGAATTTAGGTTTGTATAGAAGATTTTTTTAATCCGAGGACTTTAGCGACGGAGATAGGGACATCCACAACATTTGAAGAAGTTGTCTTTAGTTCTTTTTTTTAATATTATTGTTCAAATAAGTTTATATATATGTACACACGTGCATTTTCATTTGAAAGTTTTTAATTTATATAAATTATTTATGTATATATATATATATATATATATATAAATTTATATTTAACTGTACATGTATATTGTACAGGTTACCACTAGAGATGTTTCTATGGCAGATACTCTTCATCAAATGGAGAGGCAACCTTACGAGGTATTGCGCGATTTTTTTGTTATATTTTGTTTTTTACATGAAGTTCTAGATATATATATTCTCGTTAATTTTTAAAACTTCAAATTTTAATGTTCAAGTACATGTACATTGTGTATGTAGGTTTTCCCTTTACAAGGTAGCGAGCCAATCGGGACCCAGAGGCTAGATCTTCCATTTGACGGACAAGACATACAGTAGATTTGATTTTATTTCAGAATTTAGATGGTTTTAAAATTTGTTAAACTTGATACAGTTTGATACTTGAGTGAGATTTACAATTTTTGGACATATTTTATTACAATATGTTTTTTGGACATATTTTTGGACATATATGTTAAATGTTTTTGTTGGATAGTTGAATTATAATTGGCATGACATGTGATATTTAATGTTTTAAATGTTTTTGTTAGATAGTTGAATTATAATTGGCATGGCATGTGATATTTAATGTTAAATGTTTTTGTTAGATAGTTGAATTATAATTGGCATGGCATTTGAAGTTTTTAAAACTACATGAATGATGGAATGTGAACTTACATTTGCACATGTGGTAAATTGAAATGTTAAAGTTTGTAACAAGACAATCCCCATTGATTTCATTACATTATATATGTTGATTTCTGATTTGATATAATTGCATACATATGATGGTACATTACTTGTAAAGTCATTGGATTTCATTACATTATATATGTTCATTTCTGATTTGATATAATTGCATACATATGATGGTACATTACTTGTAAAGTCATTGGATTAATAACTTGTTCATTGATTTCAGTTTTCTTTGGATGGTTTTAGTACTTTTGGCATGTGAATGTGAAGTAATGTTGTCATTGTACATTTGACATTTGATATTTAATGTTAAATATTTTTGTTGGAAATGTTTTTGTTAGATAGTTGAATTATAATTGGCATGGCATTTGAAGTTTTTAAAACTACATGAATGATGGAATGTGAACCTACATTTGCACATATGGTAAATTGAAATGTTACTTGTAACAAGACAATCCCCATTGATTTCATTACATTATATATGTTGATTTCTGATTTGATATAATTGCATACATATGATATGGTACATTACTTGTAAAGTCATTGGATTTCATTACATTATATATGTTGATTTCTGATTTGATATAATTGCATACATATGATGGTACATTACTTGGAAAGTCATTGGATTAATAACTTGTTCATTGATTTCAGTTTTCTTTGGATGGTTTTAGTACTTTTGGCATGTGAATGTGAAGTAATGTTGTCATTGAATTACATTTGACATTTGATATTTAATGTTAAATATTTTTGTTGGAGAGTTGAATTATAATTGGCATGGCATGTGATATTTATTGTTAAATGTTTTAGTTGGATAGTTGAATTATAATTCTAATGGTATCTGAAGTTTTTAAAACTACAAGAATGATAGAATGTGAACCTACATTTGCACGTGGTAAATTGAAATGTTACTTGTAACAAAACAATCCGCATTGATTTCATTATGTAGTATATGTTGATTTCTGATTTGATATAATTGCATGTATGATGGTACATTACTTGGCAAGTCATTGGATGTATAGTGTTCATTGATTTCGGTGTAAGCGCAAAAAATTGTTATTGACAATGTAGAATGATTTTTTGTGTTATAATAATTAAACCTAATAATATTGGAGAGCAAGAGAGACTTGAGGTATGGTGTTTACTACAAGAGTTTGAGCTAAATGTTTAAATGGTTTATCTATCTTTCATAAAATAGTTTAAGATTGATCACAAGAATTAAGAGTTGATGTCTCGGTCCATCATTGGTATGGTCCATCATAGAATGATCATCCATGTCAATGACTCTTAAGTCTATCTTTCCAAACTATGACCCTACTCTCACATGTGTGCTTTTCATGACACCAGTCGTGCTACTTTTATCCTTGTGTGCGCAAGCCTCTCTCAACTCTTTCTCGATGCTAGCCTTCCTCTTTCTAAGAGATGAAGCGCAGCACAACAGGAAGCAGAAGCTATGGGTAGCCCGTGTGTCTATCAAAGAGAGAACTTTTTCCCATGTACGGTTGTAGACATGAATCTCAAGTCAATTGTCAAAGACTTTCATCATCATTGCCAATCTTGTGCCTTACTTCATGATCTTCTTATTTCCTCTTCCAATATGTTTTCGAACTAGCCCTTGGCTTAAACGATTACTTTTCACATATCTCTTTGACCCACAAGCTCAACGCAACAATTTGATCTCGGGCTTGCTTGGATTAGTTCAGCTCTTTCTTTCGGGTGTCTAATTGCTCCAATACGACATATATTGACTCCTTCAGTGTGCATAATCCTCTTAGTGTGGTCGTCTTCTTTGCCAAGTGTGCCAACACATGCATTTTCTTTCTTCAAACCAATAGGTTTTGGATCAAGAAAGTCCCTCTTGATCTTATCTTCTTGACTTTAGCCTGCAATGTGGTGCTTATTTCCTTCAAGTGAGCCCTTTCCATAAAGAGTTCACGAAGTCTTTCACCCTGTCGTATCTCCATGTCAAGCTTTTCAATTTCAGCAGTTTGTCTAGAAAGTCCATCCTTGGAATTGCTTGCGTGAAAAACCAAGTAGGTTGAACCAACGTTGGTCTAGTGCATTGGAATTCATTAAATAATTGGTCATTGGCTTTGCTTCAAGCTAGGAGTGAGCATCGTCACCAACCTACATTGAATATTTTACACTCCCTATGGTGAATGATACTTTAATTGATTGACAGTCTAAGACTTTCGAATTTTTCCGAATGCCAAATGATCTTACAAAGTGAGTATTTATAATATTCTAGTTTGAGTTGACTGCCTTGAAAGCACTCAACTCTTTCTCGATGCTAGCCTTCCTCTTTCTAAGAGATGAAGCTGCCTTTCGACTTAGGAAGCTATGGGTAGCCCCGTGTCTATCAAAGCCTTCCTCTTTCTAAGAGATGAAGCTGCCTTTCGACTTAGGAAGCTATGGGTAGCCCCGTGTCTATCAAAGCAGAGAACTTTTTCCCATGTACGGTTGTAGACATGAATCTCAAGTCCAAGGAACTTTCATCATCATTCCTCCTTGTCTTGTGCCTTACTTTCGCAATCTTCTTCAACATTTCCTCTTCCAATATGTTTTTCGAACTAGCCCTTGGCTTAACGGTGCTTTTCACATATCTCTTCTCATGAAGCTCCATATAACAATTTGATCCTGGGCTTGCTTGAATTGGTTCAAGCTCTTTCTTTTTCGAATTCTGTCTAATTGCTCCAATAAGACATATATTGACTCCTTCCAAACGAAGTGCACCAATCCTCTTAGTGTGGTCGTCTTCTTTTCCAAGTGTGCCAACACATGCATTTTCTTTCTTCAAACCAATGGTTGGATAAAGTCCCTATGATCAAGATATCTTTCCCTTAGTTGGGACATTTGCATACCGCGTAGTTGTATTTCTTCCAAGTGAAGCCTTTCAAGGAGTTCTTGAGGAAAATGCATTACCTTTGATTATGTCCATATCAAGCTTTCAATTTCTGTGAGTTATCAGATCGTGTTCCGTTCATGAATGAGAAAAACCAAGTAGGTTGAACCAACATTGAGGTGGTGCATTGGAATTCCTTCAAAGAATTGGTCATTAGCGCTGCCAAGCTAGGAGTGAGCATCGTCACCAGCCTACATTGAATATTTACTCCTATGGTGAATGATACTTTAAATTGATTGACAGTCTAAGACTTTCGAATTTTTCCGAATGCCAAATGATCTTACAAAGTGAGTATTTATAATATTCTAGTCGGTCATTCGGCGACAACTTTTACCAAAAACTTGAAACGACTTTGGCGTGTGATATTTAATTTGTTAAATGTTTTTGTTGCATTGTTGAATTATAATTGGCGTAGCATGTGATTCTTTTATATCTCTTCTCATGAAGCTCCATAGAACAATTGATTTTGATTGCTTGGATTGGTTGAAGCTCTTCTTATGAATTACGTCTAATCATTGTCGACATATAATGACTCCTTCAAGCGAAGTGCACCAATTCCTCTTAGTGTGGTCATCTTAGTGTCTTAGTGTAGCGTGTGATATTTAATTGTTAAATGTTTTTGTTGGATTGTTGAATTATAATTGTGGCATGTGAAGTTTTAAAACTCAGAGTTTGGATGGTTTCAATCTATGTTCGTATGATATTGCATTGAACTTTAAATGTTAAATGTTTTAATGATGCACAATATAATGAAAGTGTTTTAAGACTTAAAGTTTTGGATCGTTTCAATTTACAACTTAAAGTTTTGGATGGTTTCAACCTACATTTGCACATATGGTAAATTGAAATTATGAACTACTTTTAACAAGACAATCCCCATTGATTTCATTGTATATGTTGATTTCTAATTTGATATAATTATGTATGATGGTACATTACTTGTAGAACATTGGATTAGTGTTCATTGATTTTACTTTAAGCGCAAAAAATTATTGATAATGTCTAGAACGATTTTTGTGTTATAATAATTAACCCTAATAATATTGGAGAGCAAGAGAGATGAGGTATGGTGTTTACTACAAGAGTTCGAGCGGGGCATTCAGTGACAACTTTTACTAGAAACTTGAAACAAAGAGAATCTATCTTTGGCCAGGACATGTCCCTATATAAGATGCTGAAGCATAAGCGATAAAATTGTACTTAAAAGCCGAGATTCGGGCAAGTGGGGACAACCACTTGTTATCTCGTCCCTTGGAGGCTAGGCCATATGGTGACCGAATCTGACTTTACAAAATAAAGTGAAATAGTTTGTACCATATGGTCGGAGAACATATACAAAAACAATTAATATACAAGATCAATTAATTTCATTATAGAATATATATATCCAATACATATTTAACATTTTTAATCAATGCGCATGTAAAGAAAAACTATTTTCAGTGGAAACTAGAGCACGTGCTTGTACCCAAACAATTTGTAACATTTGCAATCCACAAATAACATAAGCAGTTCAATTTTTAGTTGAGTACTGAAAGGTTTAAGATAATAAATTGTTGGACACTTCACTCGAAAAAATTCTAATGGAATTCCATCTTCAATAATCCGTTCATGATCGGATTTTGACATTTTTCATTTCTTAATTTTTGATTTTTTCTTTGATTGAACTTCTATCAACTTTAAGTGTGCTGCACACACCAAGTGACTATATTGAAAACTTATGGAATCAGGTTCATAGTCTTCAAAGTAAACAAAGTCTCCACTTTTATGAGTTTGTCTGAAAAAATAACCTTTCAGTATAATAGACCCTCTGTCATACTGAAATCTGTGATCATTATAGTCTTGTAATAATTTCATTTTTGTTAGGTCACAGCGCATCAATATACTACATTTTCATTGTATCGACGAATTTAATCCACGGCAAAACTGCCATTGCACAATAAAATAAATTTAACATTTAATTATGCATATTTAAATTTAAATTTGTAAATCTTTAAATCATTAAAAAGTAATTCAATTGTTACCTTCTCGCAAGATCCAAACTCGATCACCATCGGATGATGTGTAGTTTCCTCACGATTCCATTTCTTCAATCATTGCATGAGACATTTCCCTTTGTATTTAGCTGTATGTTCCAATCGTTCACACTTGTTTTTGTTTTCCTGAGATGTCATTGGATTTTGTGTTGTCTATGAAAACATCACAAAAACAAGAATATTTTCTTTTATCCAATGCAAACACATTTCTGGACGATTTTGTTTGAATTGAATGCAAGTTTCGAGTCCCTTTTATTGTTTCAACGTCATTTCCAATTGATCTATCTACGTCTTTGATTCCAATATGCCAGAAAAACCTTTGCATGGAAAATTAGAACAAGAATTTGTAAATATGATATGAAAATACAATCAAAGATAATCATTGCATGATAAATGTACAATGTTTAAAATTAGATTTCCAATATAAATTAAATTGAATGTACCTTTGCACTTCTCTTGATGGGTTCCTCTCATGGCTTAGAGCAGTGATGCACCATTGAACAACTTATTTAGTGTCCACAAGTCATTTTTCATAGGGGATCATTTAATATATTCGAAGTGCTCGTTTTATGCATGCCCCTGCACCATCATGTTCTCCTTTTCCATGGCTAGTCTCAAAGAAATTCCAACAATGTTTAATGGAGGTTTTCTTATGAAGACAACACAATGAAATGAATGATCGTGAAGATTTGAATTGACCTGTGCATCCATATGACCATATCCAATGTTCATTGAATTTTATTCCACGACTTTTCAAGGAGTCATAAATATTTCCAAAATAGTGTTGTACAAAATATGTATGTGTACGATCGTCACTGATATAAAAGTGATATTGTTTAATGATATCGTTTTACTCGTGCTTTCTATATGATCGACATTTTGTTCAGCATGTCTATATAGAATATGAACGAGCATGGAGACTTGGTCAGAGTGATAGTATTCACTCTGAATATCTTTTTGTGGAGCAAATGTGTAGTTTTCTGCAAAATCAATCACTGACAAAATGGTTCCTGGTGGAAAAACTTCACGAGATTTTTTGAATTGCAAGTCTTGCCATCGATCTCTATGGGAATGCATGGTGTATTTATAAATTTATGCTTCAAACTTTCTCAAAAAGTCTATTAGAAAAATTTCGTCTTCACCATTAGTCCGATTCTTTTAACACTATTTGCACCTTGAATCGATGTATGGATATATTCATATATTTTCCATTTCACATTCATGTTGGACAATGATTGATCATTTATATCAGTACGATATTTGTTTTGAAATTTGGTAAAATTTCCACAATCATCACATTTTTTACCACCAACACATTTCTTTTCATAAAATAGTTCATCCCTTTCTCTTTCACATAGAATTCGAGATACGAAATCATGGATAGTGGAAGGAGGTGAATCTTTCCAAAATTTTCTACCAAAATTAAGGAATGTTTCATAATATAACTCAAATTCCACATGATAACGTGTGACAAGTGCGCGTATAGGTGATAGGTTTTACATACAAGTTTTGGTTAAAGAACAACCTTAGTGAAACATGAATTTGATGATTCTCTTCTTTGAACTTGTTGAATAACTCTATCTGAGTGGTTTCCAAGAGATTTTTTTCATGTTCTTCGTACTGATTTCATGCTATTCTTCTTCGCATCACATGTCTTACAGTTGGTGAAACATGCGAATTGTTCTTCCAATATTCATATATTATTTTTTTAACATTTTATCCAAGTCTATATTTGTATGGTTGCCTACAAATAGCTCTCCAAAAAGTGAGTTCATCATTTACATCTATTTGCAGTTGAAATTTTCGATGTTTGTGCGCGATTTTTAACGAGAGTTAGTACTCATCATACTTGGATGAATCGTAGATTCTTGTGATTCTCTTTAGTACTTGATGAAACCATTTCCATATGTATTCCTCTACATACAATTGAAACATTTTTATCTCTAGATCTCTTAATTGAATTTATAGTACTACTTATATTTTGTATCACATCTTCCTTCATTTTTTTATCTTTGGTTGATTTTCGAATACCCAGTAGCGTCGTAGCTTCTTTTAATTTCCTTAATGATAGGAGACCTTTCAACATTTGAGCTTGAACTGTCACCCACTCATTTAAGAAATATTTTTCAAAAATGTAGTTAACACGATATCGTATAACATGGTCAGGGTTTTTATCTCCATATGTGTGAGTGTCAACATTTTCTAACATCTCATCATCGACACTGATTTCATCTATACATATTCGAAAAAATAGCGCATATTCAATAATAACTAAATTAATAAATATGTCTCAATAAATATTAGGAAAATTTTAAATATATCGATAGATCATAATATCTACATTTACATGATTCTAATTCTTGAGTTGATTTTCTTCTTCTAATATTTTTAGGAGTATCTCTGTCTGTTTACATTAACAATATTTTCAAACTAGTTCATCAAATAAAAATTAAACTACTTAATAAAATGGAAAACTTTAAAAATATATCAATAGATCATAATATTTACATTTACATACACACTTCAATTTACGCTTGAGTTGATTTTCTTCTTCAATATTTTGAGGAATATCTGCAAAAATACGTATTACATGAGCAAATATTTTTCAAATTAGTTCATCAAATAAAAATTAAGCTTCACATTTTACACTAGGAAAATTTTAAATATACCAAAATCATAATATTTACATTTACATGCATGTTTCAACTTCTAGTTGAGGTTGATTTTCCTCTTCAATATTTGAGAGAGCTTCTAACTTTCTTTTGCGATATTGTCTCGTCTCTTCTCTAGGTTCCTCGGGCTTTCTTTTTCGATCATATTTTCTCACACAAGTTCTTCGATTTCCCATGAGAATAGGGTATGAGGTTTAAAAAATTTCCTTTAAAAAATTAGACAATAACTCAATTACAAACAATATCACAAGAGATTTAATTTAAAAAAATCTTTTCTAAAAAATACGTAATCCAGTCCAAAACACGTACATATCTCTAAGAAAAATCACACCGCCTCCGAGAAATGTCTTCCAAAAATTCTTTAAAATCTTAAAATGTAGAAAAATTTTCAGAACAAAAAAGCTCAAAGTTATTTCGACTTCATACGTACATACCTCAAAGAAAAATCACGTCGCCTCCAAAAATGTCTTCCAAAAAAGTTTTTTAAATTCAAACTTTGAACCTCCAAGAAAAATCACGCCGCCTCCAGAAAATGTCTTCCAAAAAATTTTTTTGACCCCAAACTTTGAAGAAAATTTTTTGAATTCAAACCAAGTTGTAAGATGAAATGGCACACTTTTTCGTTGTTCAAATCCGGCTGTACGGGATTCGATCGTGTCCATACAGGACACGATCGGTACGAATCATGATCGAATCCGTGCGTGTTGTGCCCAATACGGCCAGTTCGGGACTCGTGGGCCCCACCCTATGAATCTGGTTTCTTAGGGTATTAGGCATGGGTTTCCATTTCCCCCCTTGTTTTTCTTCTTGTGATGCAAGGCTTGAGTCTCATTATGATTAAATAAAAACAGGTGGGAAACATCAAAGGTGTAAAGATCACATTCAATCAATCCACCACCCACCTCTTTGTGGATGATGTTTTATTGATAGGGGTTGGTTCTATCACAGAATGGAATGCATTCCATAGATTTATTAGTATCTTCTTCCAAGCTACATGGGTGGAACTTGTCACCTCTAAATATACTTTTCATCACAATGGGATCATCTTAGAGACCTTGTCACACATCAATGCTTTTCTGCCTTACCAAATGGAACCCATTGAAAAATGTTTTAAATGCTTGGGATTCTTCCTCAAAACCAAATGATTACCACAAAGAGGACTAGATGTGGCTCCTTAAAAAAGTAGAAAACAAAATAAGTTTATGGTGCTACAATTGGTTGAGTCTTGGAGGAAGAATGGTCTTAGTCAAATTTGTTCTAGAAAACATCCCAGTCTACGCGTTGTCCATTTCAAATATTCCAAATTTCTATTCTAAATGATATGGTAGGGAAAATATGTTCAATTTCTCGTGGACCAGGAAAAAAAGAAAGGAGGGTTTTGACCTAGCATGTTGGGAATCCATATTAAGGCTCAAACAATTGGGTGGTTGGGGATTCAAGAACTTGACTAGGTTTGGAAAAGCCCTAATGCCCTAAAAAAGATATGGAGGGGATTATTTGGTGATATGATTTGGAGCCAAGTGATAAAAAGGAAAGATCTTAAAATAATGTCAGTGTCAGAATGGCTCAGACAAACTTCTAAAAATCATGTACAGAGGGGTTTCATCATTGGGAAGGACCTCATGAATTCCATTCCTATCCTATACAACTGACTTGCCTGGAAAGTGGGTGATGGAAAGAAAGTGATTCTTGGAAAAAATCCTTTCATCACTAGAGCCCGAGTGTATAAAATTTCATCATATTTGATTTATATTTTAAAATATAAAGGTTAAATATATCTAAAATCAAGTAAAATCAATAGGTTACAGTTATTGGTTGACCTCAGAAGATCTAGAACTGATTGGTACTTTAGCTGAAGAATGTGACTCTTATATAAAGGAATTGAACATCAATGGAGTTTGCATAAAAAATAAAAAGGACTTGCTGCTATGGAGTTGGGAGGTCTCTGCGGGAAGGGTGAAAGAAAGTCTAGACTATGAAGTTATTGCCTACTCTGCTATAAAACTAGATTCCAGTGAGTGGAAAAACTATATTTGGAAATGGAATGTTTGAAATAAGCTGAAATTCTTCTCCTCGTTAGCCCTTCATACAAAAATTTTAACTTGGGAAAATCTTCAGAGAAGAGGTTTCATAGGGCCAAATCCATGCGGTCTTTGCAAGCTGCGGGAAGAAACAGTTGATAATCTCTTTATAAGTTGTTGCATCTCTAAGGTAATCTAGAAAATTGTGCTCTAGACATTAGGCATTAAAGAGAGAACTCCCTAGCCCTCTTTTTAAGGACATCCTTCTTTTCTCGGAGGAAAAGCATAAATTTGTCTACACCTTACCTATATTTGCGTTTTGGGGCATCTGGACTCTCAAAAAGTTGCACCATGTTCATGAATTCAAATATCTCTGTGCAACTACATTCCTCCAAGATAGTATCACAATTTAGGGAACTTCCATTGAATTAAAGCAGGAAAAAACTAAGAAGGATCCCTTTCCCTTCCATCTCTCAGGATCTTCCAATGGGTTTCTTTGATGGAGTCGCACATAATTAAAAATTGGAAGAGGACAGATTAAATTTTCAGGGAAAAATTTGATTCAATTCAAAATCGAATTAGGATTCAAAACCAATACAAAAGCAGAGCTTATTGTTGTTTGGGCTTTGTTATTCCTAGCTTCTAAAAAAAAATATAAATTGTGTTCAAATTTTGGGTGAATCCAAATGTATTACAGATTGGTTCGTTGGCAAAAACCACCTAGAGGTTTTGAATCTGGCTTATTGGAAGAAAAAAAATTGATGAAATAAGGAAAAAAAAATTGGAGATTAGTTTCTTCCACATCTACATGGAGCTAAATTCAGTTGCAGGCCTGCTATCAAAACAAGCCCTCAATCTGCTTCCGTGCTACATATATTATGAAGAGAGGATTGGAAACTCAATTCAAAGCATGTGATTGGTTTTCCATAAGCTATAAGATCTCTCAGTTTTATCTCTAGTATTTGGAAGGCAACTTTGTTCTTAGTAATTAGCTTTAAAATTTTCTCAGAAAGGGTCGGACTTCTTCGGATTAAAGATTACTATTTCCTACATATTTTTTTCAAAGTTAGCTACAAAACTAATGTATCTTTTGTAATAGAAAATATTCCAGAAATTTTGTATTTCTTATTTTTTATTTTTAAATCAGAAAATAGATAAATTGAACCTGTTTTTAACTTAAATATGTTTTCTAATAGCAACACCATTCCTTTCTAGAGCTGCTTATTATGTGAAAATCACTTGTAAAAGGAGAAAAAACTAAAATTGTATTAGATTGACGTGTACTTTTTTTTTTATTCAAAAGAATAACATTTGTTTTTTATCCATCCACTTTGTATTTTTATAATAAGCGACCCATTCTCAAAAGTTTTAAAAACATCTATTTTATATAGATACTTCAAGCAAGTTTATGCAAATATCTTCATTATTAATAATATTTTATTCAAAAGATAACATTTGTTTTTTCTCGATCCACTTTGTATTTTTAATCCCTTCCATCACGACATGGGACAATAGTAATCGGAATTGTTTTAATAGCAGTATTAGTCCCTGCTTTTCAGTGTTAGTATGTACTATGCGGTCGATTGAGCATAGACTAAATTATTTCGTGGTCTTGGCCTTTTCCCGAGGAAAAGTATATATTATATTCATATTTTCAAAACTAAACTAATGCCGTCATTAGTTCAATGACAATAAATATTTGAATGTATTTTTTTGGTTGTATCTATATGTATCTCTTGGTCACCTCTTGATCTCTTGATCAAGTAATATGAGGACGCCACAACGCATGTCGCCATACCATGCCAGATGGCCATACCACATAGCACATGTTGCCAGACTATGCTAGACCACCATAGCACATGGCTATTTGCATGTGAACTAGTGATGCTTTGGGTGGTGTTGTCTCTCATAAAATTGGGAACATTCTGATTAGTGTGTCTCTCATAAAACCATGAACATTCAATTTGAGCCACTCACAAAGCACAAATACACTCAGATTCAAGTAAATCGCACACACAGATTCACCCACCAGGTTGATATGAAATGAATTCAATGCGGTATATATTTCAATGTGGTAGATATGTGGATTATGTTGAGATTGATGTCATAGGATTTTCATATTAAGATTGGAATTTCATAAACTTTCTCTATGAATCGATGGAACCACAGTCCTAGAACTTGACATCGAACTATACATAAACATAACCCTTTACATAGTAGCTATTTGTTGGTTATTCACTCGAAATCGTCGATGAAACAACAATAGATTCAGTGGATTATGCAGTTTTTGGCAGGCAAAGAGAAGTTCAAAAAGGAATAGGGAGCGAGATGAAGACGTTTTCTGAAATTTGCAAGTGGTCGCTTATTAGTTTATAAAGAGGTTATAAAAGTATGTGTTCCTATGTCACACGTCATTCAATGAATCACCTAGAAGAGATTGCTAGACACAACATGGATAGACATCAAAAAGAAGTTTGGAATAGACCCAAAATTCATTTGATCGGAGTACGAATCTGAGCGGCATGCCTACTTAACATTACACACCTTGCTCGAACAAAAAAAAGTAGCCTCCAGTTTGGAACAAAAAAAATTGTTATAGGTATTAGCAATACGGCAATGGTGTTGGCATCCTTTAGTGGGTCGGCTATAAAGAGAAATGAATTCATAAGGAATTTTCCTGCTTAGTCGATTTCCTGATAGATCCAAAAAATCCTGCATGGAAAAGAAATACTTCTAAAATATCTCCAGTCCCTTTATATTCAATGTAAGTTTGTCCTGTAATAACGATTCATAAAATTACTTAAAATTACGTAAATAATAAAATTCTATTCATTCCCTCAATGTCCCAGGAATTTGGTTGAGAGAAAGCATCTCCAGTCCTCTCCTTGAGGGTGATTTCCAACATTTAAGATAATTCCCTATCCTTCCATCCATACTAATAAGGCGAGTGTCAGTATAAGAAAATCTCACCTCTATTGACCTATATTCAAAAAAATTTCTTCATGTAGACGAGTAGAAGCATTCTGAAAAGAAAGATAATGAATGCATTATTGTTATTAATTATTATTTTTTCCTATTCTTGTTGTTATACTACTAGGACTTAACCTTATATTAGTTGTGCATCGATTTGATACAAATAAAGTGACACCTTACGAATGTGGATTTAGCCAGAAAACACAGACTCCATTCTCAATTTCATACTACATAGTAGGTATTCTATTCCTAGTATTTTAGATAGAAATAGACTACTGTATTCACTAGTAGTTACATTATAGCAAGTTTCTGCATATGTATTCTAGATTGCAATGGCATTCTTTGGTGTACTTACAATTTGTGTTCTAGATCGAAACAAGAGCATTGCACTTCACTGACCAACATTCATTAGTACAATGACCTTCTTAGCTTACCCCCATTATTCTAAAGTCTCTACTTCTAATAAGATATGGACAAATGAATTAGAGCATAAAGTATGCTACAAGCTATGTTGCTGGTTCAAGTTAATAAAAAATAAAATATACTGGTGAAAATACTGCTTATGCTCGTACTCGCTCTTTGACTTATGTTGTTGCTAATGGTGGCTCTACTGATGGTAGGTCTACTATTGTTTGGTTTACTACCTATACCTCTACTGCTCGTGCTTATGCCTTTGCCTATGCTCCTGCTCCTATTTTTGTTGTTGTTTATTGCTTCTTAGTTACTAGTGTTATATATACTATTGTTGGGTATTTTGTACAGGATACTCATTGAAATGCCCCTATATGTGTATATTTATCTCGGTTAAATGCTCCATGTCATATGGGTTTATTATTAAAATGCCCCTAGACACATCTAGTTTTCAGGATTAAATGCTCCATGCAAAAAAAACACATTAGACGGTTTTTGTTCCGAAATTATGTTCAATTCCGGGCAATTTATTTCGAGGGAAAATGAAATAAGAATAAAGATAATAATCAATTGAAGAACCAGTTTAAGCATCACTAGTAGTAGTACCAAGAGCAACACAAGCGGAAGCAGTTTAACCAGTTCGAGTTGCAGCAGAAGGCCAATAAACTATATGAAAATCAATAATTGGGTGTGTGGGAGGTTTGGCATGAATCACTAAGAAGCTACAAAAAGCATGAAATAATCATAGGAATACGCTCTCCCGCCCACCAATTTCGTCCCAGCCTGGCTTGACTGAAGAACGTAGGTGCACGAAGCTTAGTTGGGTTTTGAACCTCGATAACCTGTAAGTTGTACCTTATATATATATATATATATATATATATATATATATATATATATAGTATAACTCGAGTTGTGCATTCAGATATTTCGATTTGTAAATATAGTAGAAAAAGCAACCAAGGCTTATTTGTTAGGGAAAGATCGACAAAATCAAATCTTTCGGCTGGTCCATATAGAGCGAAAATGTAATAGCCCTGGTAAAAACATTCATGTAAAAATATATAAGACCACGATGATGGGACATGTATTCCAAGCTGAATGGTGGGAAAAACATCCTAGCAAGTGTTCATTCAGTTTATTATGGCTAAAGGAAATTGGCAAAGGCAAAGGCATAGGCTTTGGAAAGGCACGAGACATTAATTGGCATTTGTTTTTATGAAAATAATGGAAATTAGGAGAAAAGGGAGGTGAAACGTCACAAGTTTCATGTGAGGAGGAAAATGAAGGCAAATTATGGAAAATGAAGAAAATAGAGGCCTCATTAATAAAAAGGCTTTTGGGGATCAGCGGGCAAGACTTAGACAAATTTTGGTAGAGATCTCATTATTCTCTCTCTCTATGTCATACTCTTGAGCGCTTAGAGTATTCTTGGAGCGCTCTTGGAGAGTGTGGCATATTTGGAGATTTGGATCAAGAAAGAAAAGGAAGAGCAAGAAAGCACAATAGGACATCGAGATCAACATATTCATTAGGTTCTGAGTGCAGGTACCCAGTTGCATGTATGATTTCCTCTATATTTTTTGGCATGCATGGTATTACATGTGGTTTCTTGATTATGATTTTTCATTGGCATGGAGGATGGTCAGGGTTGACATTGGATTTTCCTAGCCTTGCCATTTCTGGATAGCCATGGTATTGTGATTTTATTTCCATTGATTTTTTTATGGTTGGTTCTCATGATTCCTTTAGTTGTGGGTTGAGTTATTAGTTCCTGGAATACTTGGTTAAAAAAATGCTCTGGAAGCCCGAAGGACAACTGTGGGTTGAGTTACTAGCCTTGGAAGCCTTGGTTGGACAAATTCTCTGCAAGCCCTAGGTGGTTGAGTTACTAGTCCTGGAAGCCCTAGTTGGAAAAATTATTTGGAAGCCCTTTAATAGTCGGGGTTGAGTTAGTAGTCTTGGAAGTCCTAGTTGGAATAAACACTCTAGAGCCTAGGAAAACTTGGATGGAGATTGATCCATGATGGTTAGTACTGATGTCCAACTGTGAGGTGGAATCACTAGTTTGGGGTTGAGACGGTTCAATCTTTGGAGCCTTGGTTTGGTGTTGATTGATGTGTTTGATAAATTCCCACGTTTGTGCTTGAAATATGGCACGTGGGTGACAGGATGAAGTGATATTTGGCTCAACCATGTCTATGGTCGGGTGGAATGTGGAAGTACCATTCTGGGTTGGTTTTTACATTCTGTAATGAAAGGTTCAATGCCTTGGTATTTGATGAGTATATTCACTGGTTTATATATTTATTCTATTTCTAATTTCTCCATGGTATTTCAGTTGGTATTATGCTGGTTATAAGCATGTATTGTGAAAGTGATGAGCTATGGATCTATCTATGTTTTTTCCAATAAATGAATGAATAATATATCTATGGTAAAATTGATTGTATGATAGATTATAATGTATGGGAGAAATGCTTCTTAGCCATTCTCAAATAAGAAGGAGACCGTTTTGTTTAAATATGTTGTTTATGCCTATAGATGTTATGTTTTTCAAAATTATTGTCATGGCTGGGTGGGGTCATATGAGTTTCTCATGATGTGATTGCCTCCATATGTTTTTCTTAATATTATTTACCCTCTCCTGAAGTTATAGTAAGTTATGGGAAGCGACCTGGGCTCAGGGGTTGAAAATATGGCACAAATCTTGGAGTCGGGCTCATAAATTTATTGTTTGGGCCTGAGCTGCTACCTTGACAAGGCTAGGATGCGGATTTAGGGTCTAGATCCAATCCCTTGCCCTTACAAGCCTGTTTCTCAACCTCAAAGGGGCTAAAAATCATCCCCCTCTCAGGGAGCAAGGCCCTGGGAGGTTGGGTTACCTCTT
Source organism: Pinus albicaulis (assembly GCA_034641835.2). Classification (NCBI taxonomy): domain Eukaryota; kingdom Viridiplantae; phylum Streptophyta; class Pinopsida; order Pinales; family Pinaceae; genus Pinus; species Pinus albicaulis. The sequence goes on from CM076575.1 coordinate 825,072,734, forward strand.
TGGGATGTCAATCATGCAGTGTAAGGTGTGTTTTTAGTGTTTCTGCCTGTTCCACTTCTTTAAGGTCATATAGGAGGTCGAATCTCATATTAGTAGCCTCTCGTCACATTTTTACCCCTGTTGGTTGGTTACTTGGGTAGATGTGGGAAGAGGGTGTTACAGAGTTGTATCAAAGCATGGTTCAACCCTTGGATTAGATGTGCGGTGTGTTGGTCATGATTTTCGGTTGGTTGCATATGTTTTTCTAATGATTATGGTGCGTGTGTTTGTTGCATCCATGTTGTGTTGGTCGTGGTGGCTGTGATGTCTCCATGGAAGGGTTGATGGTGTTGTTATCAACATGTTGTCATGAGTGTATGACTGGTTATGTGTTGTTCTTGCTTATGTATTTTTCATGCACACTTGCTTACATGTTGCTACATTTTGTGTATGCATTGCTTGTTTAGGCTTGGTCACATATTGGTCATGCTTGCATGTCATCTGTGTATGCTTGCTTGTGTAATGTTATATGTTGAAAATGAATTGGTCATTCATGGTTGGTTATACAAGTCAAGCCATGTGCATATGATCAATTTTGCATTGGTTTGATGGAGGTCGTTGTGCTTAATGTCATTGTATGAACTTAGGTCATCATGATGATATTGGTATGTTATGATGCTAATATGTTGGTTAAGATAGAGCAAGAGAAGGAGACCATCAAAGTGAAGTTGTAGCTTTGAACCTCAAGACAAGAGAAAATCATCATACAAGTTGGTATAATTTACATGCATGTATTTGATTCATGATTGTTGCAAACATTAGGGTTAATTATATGATTTCCATTATATTGTTATTGTGGTTACATATGTGATAATGCTAGTTGATCAACATAGTCATATGCATTATGGTTATGAGTGTTCCTTCATTCTATTGATGTTATGGTTATATACATTATAGATGCTAGTTGATTAGTACGGTTATATGTACCTATGTTAGAATGTCATGAATGATAGAAACCTGTGGTGGTATGCATTTCTATTGTTGTTTTATGTAATATAACTTATATGTTGTTGATGAGCATGTTATGGGTTAACTTATTGTTTTATGATAGTTAGCTTGATGATTAGGTTACATGTTGTTGATGAGCATGGTATATAACTTGTTGTTGTTACATGATAGTGACTTCGAGATTAGGGTTATTTCATTAACATCTTGATGCTATATGTATTATGCTAATTTTGATTGGCCTATGTAGATGGTTAGGGTTATGGCATTCAGGTATGAGTCGATTGTGACTGATTGACCATATGTGATTGAATGCATGAATGAAAATTGGTATGAGATTATGATGTGAACATGTTAGTTAGCTATTTTTATGGATATAATGACCTTATTTAGGTTTGAGTTGATGTGTTGTGAAGTTATATTGTGCTAACCTAGATTGATTGTGCAGAAAATATAGCCTCCTCTAAGATACATTAAGGTATGAGTTTGCTTATGTCACCTACTTTGTACTTGAATGGTTGATTATGTCATATATTTGGTGTTTGAGTGTTGGTGAATATTATGTCGTCTATTTACTATTGAATGTTTGATTAATCTCATGTTATGAGCATGTTTCAACAATATTTCATGAAATAGTAATCTTGTTTTAAGATGATTGTACTAACACGTATGTGTTGAGACAATTGATATGTACTTGAGTGTAACTGTGTGCTAGTTGTAGTACTATGATTTTGACTGTTGGTTGATTATGACATGGTTTTAGACTTGGTAAATGTTGATTCCAAATTAATATATATTGTATTTATATTTGAGACATGTGAGTGACATGTGTGTGTTCAGTTAGAAGGCAATGTGATTGGCCCAACAAGGTAAGGTAACTAGTATATTGGTATATTTATTTATGTGCTGACAGTTATGTGTTTATGGAAGTATGATACAGGGGTTTGCATGAAAAGAGATTGCCATGAAATATTGAAGAAGGCTTGAGCTGAGTTTTCCTTTGGAAGTATTGGGAACCATGGGGATTGAGTCGTGGTGTTTGTTGTTAGTCTTGTGCTTTTGGTATTTGATTTGTTCGGGCCTGATTTGCAGTCTTGATTGCGTATATTGCATGGCCATGCCACTTTTTTGTGTGTCGTATTGATTTTGGTTTTCACGGTCTTCTTCTTGTTCATTTTTTTTCTTGTATTGTATGTTTTGAGTCTCGGGAATTAGTTTTGGAAAGGAAGAAGTTAATAGAGCTCAAGAAGAGCTGAATGAAAATCCAAGAGTTAATGTAAGACTTAAATGAAGCTCGATTCATGAGTAAGCACAACAGAAGGTAAAAATATTCCAAATGGATGGATTTTTTGAGTCCATTGTGGTAAATGTACGGTGACAGGACAATCATGAGAAAGGTGAAGTGAATGGATCTGAGGTGTTAGGTGCCTTGGCTATGTTGGGCACTGTTGCTCTCAACATTGTGCATGATGTGCATAGGTAAAGGAAGTTTTCTTAACCTACAACTTATGCTATCTGGTAATTATGATGTGATCATGACTATGTTGATGTTTATATATGTATATATGCATGTATGTATGTATGTCATTGATTTTCAGGGTCGTCTTGGATCTTGATGGTTATATGTATATATGTATGTATGTATGATGTTGTCTAACAGGATCATGATTGTATTATGCTAATGATTATATATGTGTGTGTGTGTGTGTGATAGGGTTTTCAAGGATCATTCTTGTGGAGGAATGATTTCTTATGCAGGTGAATGGCATGAAGAGGTTATTGGTCTTATGAGGAATCAAGTGGGATGAGTAACTTTGACATATCTATGAGTTCAATATCACGTGGACCTGAATATGTTATGGACAGGTAATGCTGAGGGGTACTGCGACATGCTAAGATAAGCATGGATAATGGAAAGACACTAAAAGCAAGGTTGCTGGTGGGGTCAGTGTGTGGTCTATGGATGTACAATGCTATTGTTATGTATATGTTGTGCATGTTGTATATTCAGTGATTGTACCTATGGTGATGTGTAATGTTGCATATGTAGTATTGTGTACATATGATGTTGTATGCCAGTTGTATATATGGTGTTGCATATGCAGTGCCACGTATAGATGGTGCTATGTACATGTTGGATATGTGGTGTTGTGTGAAAAATGGTGTTGTGTGCATGTTGGATATGTGGTGTTGTTTATGTACAGTGCTATGTACATGTTGGATATGCAGTGCTATGTACATATGGTGTTGTGTGTGTGATGTACATATGGTGCTACGGGTATTTGGTGTTGTGTGCATGATTGTACACATGGTTTTGTGTACATGTTGTACATGTTGTGTTGTGTGTAGGTAGTGTTGTGTACATGTCGTGCATGTGGTGCTATGTACATATGGTGTCGTGCACATGTCATGCATGTGGTGCTCTGTACATGTGGGATTGTGTACACATTGTACAAGTGGTGTAGAGTACATTTGGCATTGTGTACACGTTGCGCAGGTGGTGTCGTGTACATGTGATGTTGTGAACACGTTGTGAAGGTAGTGTGTGTTTAGGAGGTATTATGTAAATGTTTGCATATGGTACTCATATACCTATGGTATTGTGTGCATGTCTTACATGTTGTGTTGCAAGCATGTGGTACTATGTATGTGCATGGTGTAGTTGTGGTATTGTGACATGTGTATTTGTTTCGTTGTACTCTATATATGTATATGTATTGAGTTGTGTTCTACACCGGGTGTGGGTGTATGTATTGTGCAATGTTGCATGCCTTGTGTGGATGTATGTGTTGTGATGTACACTGTGTGGAAATTTCTAAATATTACACTTATGAAGAAATATATTGTTATATCTGGTTATGCTCCCGCTACTTAATTAAGTTATTAAGCTGAAAATTCAGATTAATATCGAAGAAAAACACATAACATACTTTCACCAATTCAGATCTAGAAAAATTACATGCACACATAGACAAAGTGAAATAGTGATTTTCTGGACAAATAGCCCAGAAAAACCCAATGCGAGAAAACCGGTCTGCTGGCTACTGGAGGGTTTATTATTAAGAATTTTCTAAATACAACAAATCTGGGTTCCAGATCTGGAGAACCCGACAGAGAAATAATAGATCTGCAAGTCACTGGCTATGCTGAATCCAAAATAATGACTGATCCACAATCTCAAGTGGGATTTACAGAACTCAGCCAAAATTAAGCCGTATAAACCCCAGCGCTACCCCTGAAGCCTTTGCGTCAGCCTTTGAAGCCCCTGTGTCCCTCAGCACTGGCCTAGAAAGGGCTGTGTTATACCAGAATGGGTGACGTAGTCCTTATGCTACCCCTTAGGGTCTCTGCGTAACCCTTGAGGGCTTCCAGCTGAATCGCATTGTCCTGGGAGGGATTGTGCAACACCTGTGTAGCATAATTCCTGCCTTCTCTGCTGCTGCTCTCCTGCTTCTCTGTGCTACCTCTCTGAGCTCATCTCTGCCTCTTGCTGGTTCTAGACACTGGGATCATATCATCCCATTTTTCTAAATTCCCCTCTCTGCAACTGAAACACTTATGAGAATTCTTAGCATACCCACCCTAGAATCTCAACTTAGCTTCAATGCTCTATCTCTTTGTGTCCTTACAAATGATCCCAAGCCTTTCCTTTATAATTTTATCGTTGGGAAACCAACGACCATGATTAGATATTGAATCAATGGCTAAGATTAAAAGAAAGCTTGATCCGTGTGACTTAATACCATTTCATCACATGTTTAATTTTCCTAAGTTTAGACTTAGGAAATCCATTAAAATAATTAATTAATTAAATATCTCCCAAACTAGATGAAATTTCCCAAATCCCTTTTTGGGTCTTGTAGATAAAGTGTACTCTAGTACCTCCACAAAATTTGGGATCTAGAGCACCACTTATGCTACCCCAAATACACAAAATCTCAACACTCCCTCTTAGCATCAGGAGTGTGCTCTAGAAATACATCACATTGTGCATTACAAGATTTTGGGCACTAATTCTGTGTTGCTGATGCTTGGCATGTTGCCACTCAACTCTGAACTTCTACTTCCATTCTGTATTTCTGCCCATGACACCACCATTGCCACTGCAACATCTGTACTACAGCTCCCTCTTAATTTGTTGCATTTGTGTTGCTCATATCACTGCCACTACTGATCTGTTGCACTACAACTTTAGTTGTTGAGAGAAAAAAATGAATCTCCTGCCCAATATTTGACAGACAAGTCAGATGGGCGACATCCTCATCACTGAAGCTCCATAGGTTGTTGACCTATTCTAACATCTGAAAGATGATGCACAACAACATCTATGCACTGTGCAAGCAAACTCCCTTTGCACTGTTGAAGTCACATCAGCCCCTTGTGTTGAAATCTCTCACGCTGCTGCTGTGATGCATTGTCCTCCTGAAGTCTCCACGCTGATGCAGCTCTACTCTACGTAAGAAGCTCTACTCTGCATTGTTGAAGTCACATCAGCCCCTACGCTGTTGTTGCATCTACATTGTTGATCTCACATTTGCACTCGCGATGCTCCTTCAGTATTTAGATCTTCATCTACTTCATCCATGATCTACCTACATTTTGAATCAAGGTGTTTTATCGCAATAGTAAGAGTTATTCATGTTTTTTGGAGCTTTGAATTGAAATTGCATACCTTGCTTCCTTGCTCTTTTTTTCATAATAAACCAATATGTTTGTGGAATTTTACTTACTTTTTCTTTTATTTATGTGCAAAAACAGATGGAATTGTCTTATAAAATTACTATCAATGAAGAGAAACCTGTCATTGGCATTGTCAGGTGTCGAGAAGGTTGTATATTTGCTTAAATTCATGATGAAATTGTGGATGATGGAATCATTGAATACCCTTTTGATTTTATCCAGGATGGATTAGCTTTGAATCCAAAGCAAGAGAAGAAATGGAAAGTTTATACAACACTTTTAGGCATAAAGAGGAAACTAGGCACATTTGATGTGGAAACAAGGGGTTCAAATGCAGTGGAAAAAATACCAATCTTTGAAAACATCGAAGAGAATGTGGAGGAACCTATGCATAAACAACCAAGAGTTGAAAATATGACTTTGTCAGTGGAAGAAGCCACAATTGTTGATCCTTGTGTATTGGCATCTTGGGAAAAGAAAGTGAAAAGTTTAATGGAAGAGTTTGTCAATGAGAAACTTACTCTCAAAGTATATTTAGAAAAGGGAGAATCTAAAATAAAGATCCATTGTGAAATTTGTGGCATTGATTATGGAACAGGTGATGTATTCTTGGTAGCGCGAACAATGCGCAACTTCAAAAACCATCATATGAAAATAACGTCCCATAAACAATGCCTTTTAATGCCAAGTGGTAGTGAAATTCCTTCATGTAACAAAGTACAACAAACAACGGTGGTTGGAGATCGATTTCATATTGATCAAGCAATCAAACTTCTAGATGATTTCAACAAGACACAAGAGCCTAATTTGTTCAAGGTGGTGGAAGCAACACTTGCAAACTATAAGGACATGAAAAAAGTGAGAGTTGAATGTACACGATGCAATAAATGGTTTTGTTTAGTGCCAACAAGTGGTAATATTGTCAGTTCTCTAAATGAACACATGAAATCAAAGAAGCACACTACTACTACTACAAATGAGGCTTCACATCAGGAGATTGGGTTGAGGAGTGGCACAGTTGGGAGACCTAAGAAGCCTACCAATGATAATTCCTAACAGAGTTTTAATAGGTTCTTAGTGCCATCATCACCATCAGTATTACATAGGGGTTCTACAAGTGCATCTCATTCTACTTTAGGTGTGTTAATTAGTGGTTAATTAATAGTTTAGACTAAACTTGAATATGAATTTGTATATTATTTTATTTATCGTACTTCTAAATTTATTATTATTATTATTGTGTTGTTATCTTATTATAGCTCAATTGTCTCTCTTGTTACTACAATGTTGGGGGTATTGGTATCCTTATATTGATAGAAATGGGGAGAGATTGGAAACAAAGGTCCTAATGGATGATCAAAGGGGTGGAAAATTATGGGCCATAGAGAAGCATACCAAGATCACGCTATGTTATGAGGGTATTGAATGTCGTATTGATGGTACATATAGGCATATTCATTGCCAGAGGGGTTCTGATACAGGGACCCTTTTTTATTCATTAACATGTAGATTTTGTAAGTTGGTTTCAGAATGTAATGACTTCAGGATGCGATTATATCGTGAATCAAGCTGCACCAATAAAAGAAGTGAACGAGATATAGGAAAAGGTATAATATTGGACTATTTGACTCAAAATGAATTGAAGAATGCTACGAGGGTTACAAATGCTAACCATAGATCAACAATGCGAGCTCTTTGGTGGGAGAGGACAAAGGTTGGTACACTCTCTATTAGAATGAGATCTCTAAAGGAAAAGTTGCTTGAATCGGCAGAAAGGAAGGATGTCTTTAGGTTTTGTAAGGATGTTTGTGAGGCACATAAGCAAGGAAAATTACAAGGTAAAGATGCAGTTTGGGAATTTTTCAAGGATATATTTCATAACTTGATTCATGAAAAAACAGGGAGAAGGTATAGTACATCCACAAAATCCCTTTACGAGATGATCAAGTTATGGGGAGGTCCTAGATTACATAACTTTATTAGCTTGAATCTGGATGGTCCTTCAATATCTACAACTTTAAGGCCAGTTAGAAAGTCATTAACATATATTCCAGGGGAGCACGAATACATTTTTGAGGGAGTTGCAAAAATTTATGCTTCTTATAAAGCCAAACATGGTATATATGGACCAATTCCTGTATGCCTTGCTGAAGATGAAACACTTGTGACAAAATATGTTAGTGGGTAGAAAAAATCGATACACTGGTGGGGTTTTGTGGTTTGAAAGAAGAACATCAATGCCAGTCACATTTCTTGGTGACAGTTGGTGAGGGAGATGCAGGTTATGAGATTATAACAAATTCTTTTAAAAACATTGTTATTAGGCATTATGCACGTGTTATTATTGCAAACCCTTTACATGAAAAACTTCCTCGTTTGGTTGTGATTGTTCATCCAACATGAAATAAATTCAATGCAATTTTTGTTTATCAGCAAGGGGAAAAGGTAGAATTTATGTGGAAGAAACACGTAGAAAACAATTTGGGACCTATTGTTGGTCATTCCTCGGATGGAGATAGTAGAAGAAGACAACTTATGTTTAAGGATTATTCTTCAACATTGGGTCTTCGATATCAAATCCCTTGGGAAGGGTGGAGGCTAAGTGGGTTGTACAATGGTTGCAATGTAATAGGATTGCATGATCAAGATTGCATACACAACGGCAAAAAGCTAGTGAATCCTTTGTTTAGCGGTCGACGAGAATTGGTTTTAGGAAATGAGTACATAAGTTTTGGCCATGTCAGAATGGTTTATCACACTTTTAAAGTGGATGATCACAAGCTTAAGTGTGAAGATATAGAGAGGATGGATCGACAAAATTGGGGTTCCGCACACCACATTGCTTTGTTAGGTCCCTATATTACTAATATAGTCCCTTATTGTTGTTAGTTTAACCCCCTTATTGTTATTATTGTACCCTTTTAACCCCCATATTGTTATTATTGTGCCCCTAAATTATTATTGTTAGGTCGGCTAGGATTACATTGTGGCCCCACTAGGATTACATTATGGCCCCATGGACTCCTATATATAGAAAGGAGGTTTTGTAAATTGTATCATTGAAGAATTGTTCATTCATGTAATGTATTGGAGGTTGCCCCCTCGAAGTGGCTTATTTATAAGACATTGATATCTCTTTTATTCTATTTTTGGAGCTGGCTTCACAACATTTGGTATCAGAGCTTTGGATTCTAGGGTTTCGCTGCTCTAAACAGGTTATCGTGGAATTTTTGCTATAACGTTTTTTCTACGAAGGTTTAGAATCTGAATTTTTTAGGGTGCGAAGCCAAAATCCTGAGGAAACTCGTCAAAAAATTTCAGAGCTTGGTTCATAATATTTTCGGAGATATGATCTGTGGAAGGTAGTGATTTTTCAGGCTCCCGAATTTCATCTCAAAGAGGTGATCGTGGGAAACGATTCATAACTCTCTCTCTGAGCATCGGATTGGAGTGCCGTAAAAAGTGGTCGTAATTAAAATGATTTTAGTTTCTTGGCTATCAATTTTAGAGCTGAAGGATGAAACAGTGACAGGTGGCAAGTCGTACAAGTTCGCTCTACTGAACCAATCCATAATTAGGTCATTGTGGGAGATTGGACACAACTTTGTCTTGGAGAATCCAAATCAAGTCAGACCCGTGTCATTCGAAAGAGAATTCAGAGGGCTACATTTGTACCAAAATTAAAATATTGAAGTGCTGCAATCACAGAGATAATCCAATTTCAATATTGAGCTCCTCAAAAGCAAGAAAAAGGTGTGTATTTTTTTCCCGAATTGCATAAGTCTTGTTTGAAGAATCAATTTGAATTGATTCGAAGGGCATATTGTAGAATAGATATCAATATTGGGTTCTAAAATATGCCCCATAAAAATAATTCAACACCCATTAAGCCTTCAGAAGGCTTACTATGATTCATGAAGATGAATAATTGCAACATGATCTATCAAAATTACAAGAGCAAGTGCACCAAATTTCGTTCTCGCAAAGAGCAACAAAAAATGAAATGGAAGTTTTGAAGAAAGGCTTTGAAGCTAAGATGGATGACATGGAGTTGGCATGGAAGCCAAGATGGATGACATGAAAGACAACATGGAAAACATGAAGAATGATCTAAAAGCAGACATGGAAGGTTTGACAAAGTTGATACAAGAAATGTTTCGTAATTGTGAAAAGATAGTAGAAGAAAGTCATGATGAGAAAAAAATAAATTTTCACCATGATTTCATAAACTCTAATGTTGGTGGGAAGAACCACCATATTCCAAAAATGGAGATGAGGAAGTTTGATGGAAAGGATCCTGTAACATGGATACTACAGATGGAGCAATACTTTGATCTCCATAACGTGCAAAACACACAAAAGGTATGTATTGCAACTTTACATTTAGAACAAAATACATTTGTATGGTATCGATGGCTTTTCTCCCATAAAAAAATTGTCACTTGGTCAATTTTTACGGAGGAAATGATAGCACATTATGAGGATACGAAGAGCAACACCTTCTTTAGCCAATTGATAAATCTCAAACAAAAGGGCTTAGTGGGGGAGCACATTGAGGACTTCCAAAAATTGAATATAAGGGTAACTGATATTCCAGAGGAACACAGGATTGATATTTTCATAGGCACTTTAAAGGATAACATCCAACATGAATTTCACGTTTTGGAACCTGATTCATTGGAGAAGGTATTCAGGTTGGCAAGAAAAATTGAATGTAAAATTATGGCGACAAGGAAGCCTACCACTCACTTCTATAAAGAAGGAAGTGTTGCTACGCCTATATTTCCACAACCTACAAGGTTGACACCACAAAAATTAGAAGAAAAAAGAACAAAAGGGCTTTGCTACAGTTGTGATAGAAAATAAACTAAAGGTCATAAGTGTGCTGAGAAGAAATTAGTTTACATAGATTGTGAAAAGGAAGAAGAAAATGAACAAGAAGAGGATATACACTAGGAACTAGCCATAGAAGGGGAAGAAATGAATCCGACCATTTCGTGTAATGCACTAGCAGGAATTACCACTCCTCAAACTCTCAAGATAGAAGGACATATCAAGAAGAAAAAGGTAATAGTGTTGATTGATTCAGGTAGCGCCCATAATTTTATTCATTGTAAGGTAGCCAAGGAATTAAATTGTTTCCTATACCCAACACCAGAATGTCAAGTGATGGTTGCAAATGGAGGAGCTATAAATTGCTTTGGAAAATGCCATAATGTCAAGCTATGGGGGAATATGTATTGACTAGTCCAATTCTTTCCATTCCTATGGGAGGTGCTGATGTTGTACTAGGAGTACAATGTTTACAATCTTTGGGGACGGTAGCATTTAATTTTCAAGAAATTTTCTTAAAAAAAAATTCAGAATGAAAGGAAGTCGAATTACGGGGTATTGCAGGGAAGCCAAGAAAGATAATAAACTCTAATGTCATGAAAAAGCTTCTAAAGAAAGAACAACGAGGCATAATTTCACAATTATGCTCACTAGAAGTTCCAACATCAAAATCATCTATTTCTGCAGATCTCCAACAAGTCTTGGACAATCATTCCAAGGTGTTTGAAACTCCCAAAGGACTCCCACCTATTCGTGATCATGATCATGCTATTCATTTGATTCAGGAAGTGTTCCTCCAAACATCAGGCCTTATAGATATCCTTACTTCCAAAAGAGCGAAATTGAACGTATGATTGCAGAAATGTTAGAGGCGGGTATAATTCAACCTAGTCAAAGTTCTTTCTCTGCTCCCGTAGTATTGGTACACAAGAAGGATGGATCATGGCGAATGTGTCCGGATTATAGGGAGCTCAATAAGCTCACCATTAAAGATAAATTTCCAATTCCTGTGATTTATGAATTATTGGATGAATTACATGGAGCAATTTATTTTACCAAGTTGGATCTTTGTTCAGGATATCATCAAATTAGAATGAAGACTGAAGATATTCTAAAAACAACATTTCAACTCATGAGGGTCATTATGAATTTTTGGTCATGCCTTTTGGCCTTACCAATGCACCTTCTACATTTCAAGGGTTGATGAATTCCATTTTCAAACCCTTCCTTATAAAATTTGTGCAAGTATTTTTTGATGATATACTAATCTACAACAGGTCTTGGAAGGATCATGTTGAACATGTTGACAGGGTGCTCAAACTATTGCAGGAGAAACAATTATATGAAAAAACATCTAAATGTTTCTTTGGAGTACAAGAGGTGGAATATCTGGGTCATATTGTATCTCACGAGGGTGTTAAGGTAGGCCCTAACAAAATTAAAGCCATTAAGGAATGGAAAGTCCCCACAACCATAAAGCAGTTGTGAGGATTTCTCTGGTTAACAAGGTATTATCACAAGTTTGTTAAGAATTATGGGAGAATAGTAACACCTCTAACAACATTATTGAAGAAGGATGCATTTTCATGGACTCTTGAAGCAACTAAGGCCTTTGAACATCTTAAAGAGGCAATGTGTCGAGCACCAGTCTTAGCTACGCCAGACTTCACAAAAACCTTTATTGTGGAATGTGATGCCTCAGGAAATGGAATTGGTGCTGTTTTAATGCATGAAGGAAGATCCATTGCTTTTGAAAGTCTTCCAATGAAAGGAAAGTATTTACAGAAACCTATTTATGAGAAGGAAATGTTAGCAATACTGCATGCACTAAAGAAATGGCGAACTTACCTAATGGGAAGACACTTCAAGGTAAAAACTGATCATGATAGTCTTAAACACTTTTGGAACAAATACTATCTTCAGAAGAGTAGAAAAAATGGGTCACAAAGATGTTGGGTTATGACTTTGAAATAATCTAAAAAAAAGGAAAGCTTAATGTTGTTGCAGATGCACTCTCAAGAAAGAATGAAGAGGTGGAAGCATTGCTTTTTTCCATTTCTATTATCCAACCAGATTGGATAACCAAAGCAAGAGATGAATGGAAGAAGGACAAAGATGTATGGACACTCATTCAAAAGTTGCAGCAAGATCCTATTACATCTGATACATTTAGTTGGAAAAATGATTCCTTATGGTACAAAGATCGCTTATATCTTTGTAAGAATTCCCAACTAAAACAAAAGATTCTTCTGGAATTGCACACTTCTCCTTTAGGAGGACACTCAGGATTTTTAAAAACTTACCACATGGTGAAGAAAGAATTTTTTTGGGATGGCCTTAAATCTGATATTCAAAATTTTGTGGCGGAATGTTTGGTTTTCCAGCATAATAAAGTTGAGACAATTAAGACCCCGGGACTTCTACAACCTTTATCCATTCCAAGTCAACGTTGGGAGGAGATTTCAATGGATTTTATCACAGGTTTACCTAAGTCCGAAGGAAAGAGTGTCATCATGGTGGTAGTTGATAGACTTACCAAGTATGCACACTTTTGTGCATTATATCATTCATTTAAAGCAAGTATAGTTGCTACTACATTTATGGACACAATTCAAAAGCTACATGGAAGCCCAAAGGTTATTGTGAGCGACAGAGATCTCATTTTTACTAGAAAATTTTGGACAGAGTTATTTTCTTGTTTGGGTACTTAATTAGCTCATAGCTCAGCTTATCATCCTCAATCTGATGGTCAAACTGAGATAGTAAATAAATGTTTGGAAGGATATCTTCATTGTTTTGTATCTGATAAACAAACACAATGGGTCAAGTGGTTACCTCTCTCTGAATGGTGGTATAACACTTCCTTCCATACTGCAGCAAAAATGACCCCATTTATGGCACTTTATGGATATCATCCACCATCCATCACATCATCTTTAAGGGAAAATTCGAAGTTTCAAGCAGTGGAAGATCACATCGAGCATCAGCAAGAAGTTCTCCAACTCTTAAAGGATAACCTGAATTTGGCACAAAATCGAATGAAACAACAGGTAGATCAACATCGCAGCGAGAGAAATTTTGATGTAGGAGATTGGGTATTTTTACGGCTACAACCATATAAACAAATGTCCCTCAAGCAAGCTAAGAAGGATAATAAATTATCACCAAAGTACTATGGTCCTTACAAGGTGTTGCAAAAGATTGGTACTATGGCATACAAATTGGAGCTTCCTGCTTCATCGCGAGTGCATCCAGTTTTCCATGTTTCATGCTTAAAGAAGGTTATAGGTGAAAATATTTCAGTTCAAACAATATTGCCAGAACTTGATGAGGAAGGAAAAATAATATTGGAACAAGAACTCGACAGTTACGGAATCGATCAATTTCAGAGTATCTCATCAAGTGGACGAACTTACCCACTGAAGATTCAACATGGAAGGATGAGAATTTTATACAGAAGCACCCAGAGCTACTCAAGCGTTGAGGACAACACTTTTTTGAAGGAGAAGGGCATGTTAGGTCCCTATATTACTAGTATAGTCCCTTATTTTTGTGAGTGTAACCCCCTTATTGTTATTATTGTACCCTTGTAACCCCCACATTGTTATTATTGTGCCCCTAAATTATTATTGTTAGGTCGGTTAGGATTACATTGTGGCCCCACCAGGATTACATTATGACCCCATGGACTCCTATATATAGAAAGGAGGTTTTTTAAATTGTATCATCAAAGAATTGTTCATTCATGTAATGTATTGAAGGTTTCCCCCTCGAAGTGGGTTATTTCTAAGGCGTTGATATCTCTTTTCTTCTATTTTTGGAGCTGGTTTCACAACATGCTTCAAGGCATGTTCAAAGGTGTTTGAAAGATTTGAGAAGTACACCAAGTGGAAAGTTAGAGAGGACACTAGCTACAGAGATTTACTTAATGATTGTTGCTGATTACATTGACATATTTATGTCTCAGAGTTTGAGCCTCTGGGAAAGAGTGCGAAATGCTTCACGAGTTCATCATTTCTTCACATTATGGTTATGTTGGGTACAAAAAAAATCTCATACTAATGTCAACATAAATTTCATCAGCAGAGAGGCATATCAAGATGTGATAATTTCTTTCCATTTTGCAGTTTTGTTGATGAGATTATTTTGAGATCAATACTCTAACTTGCCATGTGTTTTGCACTTGACTGGATCAGATGTATGTGAGAACTTCTTTAGATAATTTGGTGGGATGGTTGGAGTGGAGAGGGCCTATGATTTCACTGACTTGCTTCATGTTGTTGGAACCCTTAATAGAGTTGTTGAAGAAGAATCAAATTCCCAAGGGCTTCATTTTAATAAATCCCATAAGAAGCAATAAAACATTTGGAATAAATCGCACCAAGAAACAATACAAAACATTGACATATTGTCGCAATATGATTCAATATCCACAGACGCCAAAATTGTAGAAGCCCTTAAGAATGGATTGAAGGATGCACAAGACATTTTATCAATTCTTGGAATGAAACCAGAAAATTACACTCAATGTTCTTGGTGGGTGAAACCATGGAGAGAGGATAAATATTATCCAACATTCCAAATTGTGGATGAAGTAGTTGATGATTCTCCATTGAGATGTTCCAACTCTATATTTCAATCTTCATCTTCATTGGTACACAATGAAAGTGAATTGAAAATAATGGAAAGTGAGTGGAGACATGAGTTGGATGAAATTTCAGATTCCGCTGATGAAAATGTAAGCAAAGCTATAAATCCAGTGGTGAATCTTGATAGTCAGGATATGCTCAAAGCATGTTTGGTTAGTCAGTTGAATTGAAATCCAACATTATCCAAAGATAGGTTGACAAAAGTGAGAAGTGGGGTCTACTTTAGGCGAGATGGGAATACTCTACAAAATTTTGTTTCAATTGGCTTTGGAATTGGATCAGATTGTGGGGTGTTGTTTGAAAACAACTCAATTCCCCCCACTGAACATACTGCAAGAAAAGGTGTTCCTCGAAGTACAAAACAAGGTGTTTCTTGTGGAATGTGGTACACTGGAAGGGTTCAAAGAATAAGGAAGAAGGATGGTAATAGGGTGTTTGATTACCATAATGACATCGACCTTTTGGATAGATTAAAAGGCATCAAGCTTCAATTATGTTGGTACAGTAGAATAAAGGGGTAGCGCATGTATAAGTATGATTTGACTGATCATGCTTTTGTACAACTTGAATATGTTATAACAATCACAAACTTATCGTACAATGATAAGAATGATACATACAAATTAGAAGAAATTGATTACAAAGTTTTTTCAGATTTTGTGAAAAATTTGAACAAGGTTAATTTTCAAAACATTCTACTTTCACTTTCCTTTGTATGAATATGACGTTAATTTTGTACTTTTTGGCTTTAGGTCTAGTGAATACTTCAAATGGTGAATGTTTGAGATAACTCAACCTTTTTTTGCTACCTACTTTTTGGTGTAAGTTTCTTTCACTAGCCATTCATCTTTTTGTAGTTGTGTTTCATTTAAACATTAATTTGGTATTTCTCCCATAAAAACAATATAATTACATACCTATATAACTATATGTACCCCTTACCTCAACACATATATACAATTTGAATATAAGGGCATCCCTTATCTCAACACTGATGTTGGATGCCTTCTACTGTGGTTCTTTTGAAGTTGGTCCATTTAATCACGAAAATCAAGAAGAATTGGTTCCTTTTTTTATGAATATGTTTTGAAGAAAAGTATGTGGTTCTTCTCACTAATGTTAATGTTTTCCTTGAATTTTTAGATTAATGGTTCGCTTGCTAGAAAGGATATCAAGGATCTAATGGCACGAAGTTCAATCAAGATGGTTTCTGTTCACTCAAGTCAACAAATTTACACCAGAGCAATGGCTAACACATGAAGTGCATTTTATTTTGAATGTTTTTTTGTAGTTGGATTTCCTATTTTTCAAATTGGACATATAAATCAGAGTTTGTAGCTCAAATGTGCCATCAGAGTCTTTTTGCAAATATTTATATTTTGGCCACCTTGATATCATTTTTATTTTTGTTTTTGCAAAAAGAAATTTATTGTTTCGGAAAAATAGGCCCTTGTAATTTGGCCTATAAAAGAGAATTTTTTTTGTAATAGAGGGGGGTTGGATATTGGATATATCACAGGAGAGCTATTGTACTTGGAGATTTTTTTTTTATAATGCAGAGGCAGTTGCAGTAAGAATTTTGGGATTCATGTGGTATGGCTTTATAGCATTGTATCTCCTTCATGTTTCATTTCATCAAATGCCTTCTCAATTCCATTTAATATCTTATGCTTTCACTGATTGTTCTAAAGAGTTATAAACAAAATTCATAAATCGATTTATGCTCTGTTTTGTAAGGGAAATTATGTTGTGTTACTTTCTTCTTATAGAATGAATTCATTATCTAAATGCTCATTATAATTCCATTTCTCATCCTACACTGCAATGAAAGCCCTGAAAGCTATCAAAGTCTACCTATCTTGCCCCATTATCACTACTGCAATTCGTTTAGCCCTGGTTCCTAGTTTCCTTCTTCTAAGTTTGAGATTCATCACGGTGTTTATGTTTCAGTATGTGTTTTTTTAAAGATAACAACTCATGAGGTGTTGTATACTTTTTATTGGTGATACATCTAGAAGCCTAGTAATTCTTGGTGATACATCCACAAGCTGAGTAATTTTCTTAATGCACAATGGTAATTCATTTCTAATGGGTGATATTCAGATGGGTGTTATTCCAGAAAGCCACAACAGAGTACAAGAAGGTATGTCTGTTAAAATTTTTAGATTAATTTTATATTTGACTAAATTGTCTATCTGCAAGTTGTTGTAATATAATTTGACTGACTTAAAGAGATTGGAACTTCAGGCCCTGGTTTGATTAAGTATGCAATACAAGAAGGTATGTTTGTTAAATCTTTCAGATTAATTTTATATTTGATTGAATTGTCTATTTGCAAGCTGTTGTAATATAATTTGACTGACCTTGAGAGATTGGAACTTAAGGCCCTGGTTTTATCAGGGATGCAGATTTAGGAAGAGGCCCCAATAGAAATATATTTGCAGGAAAAAGGAAGACCCATTGGGTGCTTGTAATATTCAACATTTTGTCACTTATTGTGGGTCAAGCTGCTGCTTCAATTTTTTACAGGTATTACTTTGATGATGGTGGTATTACTTAACAGTTATTACTTTATATAGATATGTAAAGTTCCACATCTAGTGTAGGTATATTAGCAATTTTTCTTTGGTTGCACATGTTTAGCATATGCAGTTTTTTAAAATGTGCCATTTAGTG
This sequence comes from Pinus albicaulis, assembly GCA_034641835.2. Classification (NCBI taxonomy): domain Eukaryota; kingdom Viridiplantae; phylum Streptophyta; class Pinopsida; order Pinales; family Pinaceae; genus Pinus; species Pinus albicaulis. The sequence goes on from CM076575.1 coordinate 825,090,556, forward strand.
AAGTTTTTATTTGATCCGTGTTTTCTCTATATTTCTTATTTTAATCATTAATTTCAAATAGCTGTAGGTACATTTTACAAGGTGATGAACAAGAATAAATAGAACTACTTGTCGTGCTGCTTGCTAAGGATGGTGATATTTATAACAAGCTTGCGTGTTCTTTAGCTCCAGAAATATTTGGACACGAGGATGTCAAAAAAGCCCTGCTTTTTCTTTCTGGTGCCCCAACTAGAAAATTCAAGGATGGAATGAAGGTATAATTATTTTACTGAAGAGCTGTTACAGAGAAAATTGATTATCCCATTAGTGATTGTCTCAGAAAAATATCTTGTTATTCTCCCTTATCTGGTCTCTAGAGTCTGTATACAAAGGAAAATTTATATTTATTGCTCACATTTCTGTTTTACTTGCAAATAAGAGGTTATTTTCATGCCTGTTTGAATTTAATAAGAGAGGAAATCTTCATCTTTGGAGTCCCTCATATTTAAAGGGCAGAGTCCTATGGCTGCCTTAGGCTAGTTTCCTTGTTGAACGCTCAAAATTAGCCAATTTGGATTCCCAACATCCCTAAAGTAATCCCCGAAATCCTTAAAATAAGTGAGGTTTGGGGATTTTCATCTCTGGAGTCCATCTTTGGTTAATGGGTGGAGGAGAATTACCTCTCGAATCCATTTTTTATGGAAAAAGGTAACATGTCATCCTCTAGTAGAGGAAGGTCCTGCAATAACAGTTGAATGCTTACTAATTGGTATCTCAGTCTGTATAGGTACAGAGGCTAGCACCTGACTTTCCTCACTCTCCTTTTCTGTTTGTTGTAGGACATTTTCCTATGCAACCTATCACCTAATCCTGATCATCTTCATCTAACAACTTAGATGACTTCTCCATAACATGACTATGTTGTCACCAAACCATTTGTACCCTGTGTCGATATTTTCTATAATGAAATGGTGTCCATATCAAGTTTTTTCTCAATTTTCTTCAGCCATAATCAAGGATTGTATTAGATGTAGACTGTATTATTAAGACACATGTATTTTAAGATGTTGCACCTTTTTGTATTTTTTGAAACACACTCCAATTTGTGAGTGCGACTTTAAGAAAAAGTCTGGCTAGGCACTGATATGGAAAATATCTATAAATTTGGTGCTTTTCCAGCATAATTTTCCCACCGCATATCTACAGAAAGTAAGAAAATAAGAAATGAATTATATTACATTTTTTCCTAGTAGCAAATATGAAAGAAAGAAAAGAAATTAGTTTTTCTTCCCTATACTCCCATTTCAAAGACAAATAAATTAGTGCCCAATCTATACATCTCCATGTTTCTTGTTATGGTTGAATGGTCAACTGGATTAGGCATGATCCTCTGAAGGTGGAAGAAGTTCTTCCGTAGTGTTTCCATAGAAACTAAAATCATGGTCTCGGCTGAGGTACAACTCGGCTGATCAATGGCATGATGGTTTAGATGCATTGTTGATCAATTAAATCCCATATTGTTATATGTTCTCATGCTCCAACTTACCCTGGACCTCATATGAAGAATGGGTAACTTCTTTTGCACTAACCATTGCCTCATATAGGTAGCCTATTATGTATTAATCACCATGATCAACTAGGTAAAAAATCTTTACCAAACGTTCTTTAACTTTTCAAACCTCTACTTTTTCCCTATAGTACAATACTTTAGTAATAACTTGCCCTTTCTATTTATTTCTAGATATACTATCATACTACTCATTTGAACTAAACATCCTTTTCATCTCCAATATACAACTGAGGATAGGCTGAAGAGAAATGACGGTGGTGGCAGAAGATGTGAAGGTAGGATGCACCAATTCCTTTTTCTTTTCATTTTCCTCATTAGGCTAAGATCATATGCATGGATATATAATAATTATGTGATGTTCCTCACTAATTAATCATCCTTGATAAAGTAAATTTTTCCCATGTCCTCAACAATTAGGTCGATATAATGGGCAACACTGGAAGTCCAAATGAATGCGGGGTGTTTCTCCATTAACATCTTGTCAATGTCCACATAATTAGAACTAGAAGCATTATCTATTATGACTTGTACAACATGTTGCACATGTATCTTTTGGATAAATGCATTCAAAAATTCATAGAACAATGCCCCATATTTTATTTATGCAATTGCATAAATAGATTTAATAAACATTGTTCCTTTGGGAAAATAAACTGAAAAAGTTAGGAGGGTCTTACTCTTCCTATCCTTACAACCACAAGACATTATTGTGCACCTTTTGTTTCTCTTTACTTTTTAAGGTCTTCCAATCTGGTGTTGTTATTGCTCTTTTCCTTTTGAAGAATTGCTTACCTAAACCTGTCATAAGTAGGGAACTTATATCCTGTGCCAATAATATCAGAAAAATGAATCATTTCATGGTAGAGAAACTGAGCAATGATAAGTAGTTCATTGTATAGGAAACCATTGCCCACAACCCTATTAGTTTCTTCATGTTTTTCATCAATTGATTTGTTGGATGGCTATGCCCCGGCTTAGTTATGGGAATGAAGAAAGGAAATTTTCTTGTAGAAGGTGAACCTTTGGAGTCCTTCTCCCTTCTGGCCATCCCCAATATGCACGTGGTTCTTGCAGTTATTTATATTCTTCCAATTGCAGATTCAAGCCACATATCCTCTGTCTTCCTTACTATTCGAATAAGCTCTTTGTTTTAGTTTTGGTGTTGATTGGTTGTGAGAGTCATACCCTATGTCCCGGGATTTCTTTAAAGGTGGTGTTTTAAATGGCTTATCCATCCATTCATCTCCTTTCAAAAAAGCTTACAATTCAGTGTTTGGAAGTTTGACCCCTTATGATGCTGTAACATATTTTTGTTTTGTTTTGAGAAATGGTCTCATGGAGTCTCTTTTTGGAAAGGAGATGAGTCTCTGGCCTCTGATTTAATAAAAATACAAGGTTTTTTTATCTGTGTTATACTTGGCAATCCCCGAAGGGTTTCAGGTTCGAAAATTCATTGATATATATGTATTATGTGTATCCATTGAGAGGGGTTAGTCTCTGTGTGAAAGAGGGGTTTAGTTCTTCGAAAAACCATTTAAATTCATATTCTCTGTGTATAAGTTGAATGAGTTAACCTCTGTGTATAAAGGTTTGGAGAAAATCAAGAACTCTGGTTCTCTGGTTGAGGTTGCAGTAATAGCTGTTCCATCCTCACGGAGTTCACAGTTGGAAAGGAACAGAATCAGTTTCGTTGAAGTTAAACAAGGAACAACAGAAATCCATTGAGGTTTACAGGAGAATTGAAGTTAAACAAGGAACAACAGAAATTAATTGAGGTTTACGTGAGAATTGAAGTTAAGCAAGGAACAGCAGGAAATCCATTGTTAAACGTAGTTAAAACACAAGTTTTGAAGGAAGTGGTATTGGAGAAACCATTTATACTGTGTTCACACCGCTTTTGGGATGGTGGTGGTTTTCTTCATTTTCAACGTGATCAAATAAGGATTTGACACGTCACACCAGCAATACCGGTGATTTAGCGTAGGATTTGATTGATAAAGCCCGGGTTGTGAATGAATGCGAATGTCGTCCGATCAGGATCGGTGGAGATCCGACGGTAATCACGCTAGAAGCTACGTAGGAGTTAAACAAGGTATGGACCTGATGTTTATTACAACAGAGTTTTATTAACCATTTGAAGTCCGGATATATGGGGCCGAGAGGGTTTTAAACATTGTTTAAAACGTAATTATATCACATTGCAAAAAGGGTTTAAACATTCATTCTGATGGTTTTAATGTTATAAAGTTCTGGAGATTTTGAATGCTATTCTGAAGGCCTTTAAAGAATGTTTAAAGTGCACTATTATTTTTCGAAAGTATAAATACTCTTCCGAAAGGGTTTCATCGTTTAAAAGTCAATTATTATATTTCTAAAGGGTTCAAACTTTGGGTTAAGTGAGTTATTATGCTCCCGAATGTTATAAAGGTGGGTTATAACATTTACAAAGGGAAAAGGGGATTTTCTTCCGAATGTGCATTTTATAAAGTTTTATCAAACAGATTTCATAACTTTTGATGAATGAGAGTGGAAAAGGAGATCTGGAACAGATTCCTCCAGAGTTAGAAAACATTGTAACCAATTTTTTGCAGCTCTCCTTAACCCCTGCACCCACATTGCCATCAAAAACTTGATACTTCATCCTGCTTCCAATCTTGGCCTTTAGTTACAAAAATATTTTTGGTTTCTTTCATAAACTTTATGAGTGTAACGGTCTTTGGGTAATTGCACAAGCTGTCAAAGAACTTAGATTATTCTATTTCATAATATTGACTTAACAAATCAGAAATTTTAAGAATACTTTTTATGGAAAAGTGTTATTATTATTTTATTTCATAACATTGACTTAACAACTCATAAATTTTTAAAATACTTTGTAGGGAAAAGTGTTGTTGTTTGTTATATCATTGATGCTTACAAGGAGATGTCTTTCCATGGTCAGATTAGTTACAGATTCAGAGGTCTCGTTTTTATTCGAATGCTTCAATTTCCAAATCGATTCTTCATTTTTTCTTAGAGTATTCATTCAAACCACCATAGGATTCATATTTCTTTTACAGAATTATCACTACAAGTTTGGTCTTGTTATCATGGATACTTATTCCTAGCACATTGTCATTATTTTCATGAGCTCGGCCCCAAGTTTTCTCACGACCTTTTAGAGGAGCCACTCGGGATTGATCCTTGAACCTCTAGAGGGATCCCACATAATCTTCCTTATGTTGTATTCATATGTTGAGAAGACAAAGTAGCAGGGTTGGGGCATGATTTCGAACTCCACTCGGCTAAGATATCCCTATCGTTTGTTGTTTTTATAACTAGTATGTAGGATAATGATCTAAGTGGCTCATTGTGCGAAGCTTCACACTCCCACAAAATGAAATCCATGGTCAAATCTTGTGTACATACTAATGGTAATTGCAACCAAAGGTAGATTGAGATGTGTTCTTGTTTATAAAAACATGGCATGGAATTGTTATAACACCAGGAAACTGGTCCAAAACCAAGAGTAAACAAGTAACCCAAGGTGGAAGAACGACCATCAAGATCCACTAAGTAGACCCATGTACGATTTGATTAGCTCTAATAAGTTGGGATACAGTCCCAATTGAAAACAACTACTAAAAATGTACATTTTGATGCCAAACCCTTAGCCCTGTACCAAATTTAGGTCGCACTTAATATACATATTCACCCATATGATAAGAGTTTGGTGCCGCAATTGAGAAAAAGGTATTGATATGTCCATATAACTGGTGCGTCCATTTTCAATTTGTGTCTCGACTGTGTGAAAAAATAAATCCAGTTAATTTGGTGGGACCGACTTCAATATTGTTGGTAAATATAATGGTAGTTAATCATAAATATAACGAGAATGCAATCGTCTACATCTATAATACACATTTTTTTGTATATAGTCGACTACACTAAAGGAGGGCGGCTCTCTAAAATTGTAACTTTTGTTGTTCCACCTTAATAAGACACTCGTTTGAGTAAATGAGGTTGTAGTTGGATTTTTGAACAAGAAGATTTCAAAGGGAAGAGGGTCTAGACTTGTGATTGAACACCTTATTTGGTGCAAACATATTCATAAAGATTGAACAATTTATTTTTCATCATCATATAGATCAATTTCTATGTCATTTTATAGACATGCACATAATCAATCTTCCTAAAACATGGTTGATCTTTATATGCCTTAGACCATTAAATGCCATAAATCATAGTGAGATGTGCTTGAGTGTGGATTGAGTAATCACATTGTGGGAATACTAATATGCATCTCCTATGTATATCACAAGAAGAAAGGTGAATTGTAGAATGCATGTGGGGTGATAAGAGAGGAATCATGTCATTATGTTAAGGATATAAATATAAAGAGGTACAAAAAATGTTAATGAAAAAATGGATACCTACAATATCTAGTGAAAGTAGGGGGTTTTTAAATTGGGAAAATGCAATGGATTAGTATTGGTAGGGGGTTAAATAAAGTGATTTTTAGAGGTATTTTCCAATATGTAGTCGAACTAAGGGTATTGTTTAGTATGCCACGAATGCACGTGCTATGCCATAGGTTAATTGAGTGAAACCCCTGTGATGCATCCACTACTCCACTTGTCCCGCTACTATCTTAAGGCTGTTGTAGCTCGCATGTGATCCAAGAGATGAGATGGTCAAGGATCCCACCCTATATTATGTAGCTCCTCTACAGATCCATGTCGCCCCACTTTCATGGTTCATGAGCGCTCATGGATGCATCATCTTCTGACCCATTATCTGCAACAACAACCTTGGAAGAAGAAGCTTCCTTGTCCCTTTTCTTCTGAGGACAATTGCTAGAAAACTGTCCCATTTCACCACACTGGAATCACTTTATCTTTGATAGATCCTTATTCTTCTTTCTCAGTTGCCTCTTTGATGCCAAGGTTGCATCTTCTTCATCTTCCTTCTTCACTTTTCTCAATCCAGAGTTGTATTGCTTCTTGGTGATTCTGCAGAGTTCTTCTTGACGCATGATTTCCCATAAGCTATCCCAATCTGGGAGTTCTGCTCTGCCCAAGAGAATTTGGAAAAAGGTTTCCCACTCATTTGGGACTGCATTGAGAACAATCCTGACCATCACATCGTCTTCCACTTTAGCACCCATTGCAGTCAACTTATCTCTGATCGACTACAATATGAAGAGGAAATGTTCCATGTCTTCTCCCTTGGTCATCATGAATGACCTCAACTGAGTCTCCTACATCATCTTCCCTTGGAAAGATTTTCCCTCATACAGGGAAGTTAAGGCCTTCCACATCTTATTAGTTGTCTTCTTTTCAGCTATTTGTGGGACAATATGGTCCTTAATTCCATCCATGATCAGTCGTTTGGCATGCCCAACAACTTCATTATGATTCCTAAGGAGATCCGCATCAGTCGGTGTGGCCAGAGTTTTCTCTGCATGGTCTTTTAGATGATATTCCTCTAGGACTATCAGGATCCTAGCCTTCCAAACTGAGAAGTTGGAAAGGCCATCCAATCTGTCCTGATCATGCATTCCATGAGGATCCATCTGCTTAGAAATGTGTCGAAACTTCCCTTTCTTTTTTCTAGAGAACTGGATCTAAGGTGCTTGGAAAAATAGTCACCTTCTTCTCCCTGTGACAACTAATTTCCCTTCTTGAAAATCTACCAAATCAACAATGATTCAGCTCTCTTTGATCCTCTGATCAATCTCCAAGTTTCTTTTGGCTAGAAACTCTCTGAGAAGTTGATATCCTCTCGATTTTTGTCACTTGTGCTTAGGCTAAAAATCTAAGAACTTCATAAATTTAACCCCACCAGCACCTACTAAATTCCCCTCTCCGCAGCTGAAACACTTCTGAGAATTCTTAGCAAACCCGCCCTAGAATCTCATCTTAGTTTCAGTGCTTTGCCTCTATGTGTCCTTACAAATGACCCCAAGCCTTTCCTTTATACTTTTCTCGCTGGGAAACCAACGACCATGATCAAATATTGAATCAATAGCTAAGATTAAAAGAAAGCTTGATCCATGTGAATTAAGACAATTTCATCACATGTTTAATTTAATTAACTTTAATTGTTTAGTTTTCCTAAGTTTAGACTTAGGAAATCCATTAAAATAACTAATTAATTAAATATCTCCCAAACCAAATGAAATTTCCCAAATCCCTTTCTGGTTCTTGTAGATCAAGTTTACTCTAGTCCCTCCACAAAATTTGGGAGCTAGAGCACCACTGATGCTACCCCAAATACACAAAATCTCAACACACTGCGTGTATGTGTACGCGAGTAAAGAGAAGCAAGGGTAGTAGGTGCTTTCCAGGTATGGAAACTGATCTAGTGTGTGTACAGAAAGAGAAAAGGCAGAAGTACGGACAGATGAAGGATGAGTATCCGTATTTTATTTCATTATTGTTATGCGTATGATCTCTGATTTTGACTTATGATGGTTACATGTAATTTATGGTTATGGTTTATGGTGATTTCATGTGATTCATGTTTTTTCTTTATAATGGTTTCATTTTGAGCTAACTCAATGTGATATGTTTATACATGATGATTTGATCAAACAACCAGTTTGACTTGTTGTGATAGGAAGTAAATAGGATTTTAAGTGTATGTTATTGACAAGCTACCAATGAGGTGTGATTTGAATTTATTTTGAATCTAATGGAAGTTATGTGCTTGGTACATCAAGTATGCAATGCCCAGTTTGGGATGGTTAAAACTGACTGCAAGAATTAGCAGTGTCAACAAGAGAAATTGGAACATGCAACAATGTGTTGGTAAATCACTTCAGGAGCAGGGCCATTGTGGGACACTAGTGGTACCCAATAGTGTCCATTGATCTCCATGAGCATGCTATGACCAGTATGATGGTTTTGAGGCAAGTACATGCCTTGGTTTCTATATATTATGATGCAAAGAAACCTTGCCAAGGGATTGAATGCCCGAGATGGGGGTGCCAGCGGAACTTGGAAGGTTAGTGACTGCATGAAAGGGGATGACTATATATCATGAGGGACTTTGTAGCAGAGAAGGGAAGGTTGGTGATGGATTTGTTTTGGTCATTAGAATTTATAGATGGGATCATATACAAATTGGGACTATGCCCTGGAACAATGAGATGGTAATTGTTCACTGAGAGGAAAAGTGGCGCAGGATGGTAGTGCTAGACATTGGATGCAGCTCTGGCTCTGACAGTGGATTGTGGACTTCCTCTGAAGTAAGTGAATCCTGGTACTACTTTGAGGGTGGATGTGCGAGTCTTTGGATTCCCTTGTTGCTGGTATGGGCATTATATACTTATTTTTGCTGGTTGAGAAAATATGTATATTTGTATATTATTGCAAATACTATAATGAGTTGTCTTATAAAGCTCTAGTACATAGTATGATTGTCATGATGGTTTTATTTTGAGCATGTTATTCATTGTAAATAGTGCAATGATCTATGTTATAAATATCCATAGGCATTAGGTTTTTCTTTCTAGTTTATAAGTGTCATTAAACATCTAGGATGGTATTCCCCTAAGGGGAAGGGTTCTGTAACAACCCTGGCAAAAAAATTCATGTAAAAATATAAGACCATGGTGATGAGACACATATTCCAAGCTGAATGGCGGGAAAACATCGTAGCGGGTGTTCATTTGGTTTTTTATGGCTAAAGGAAATTGGCAAAGGAAAAGGCTTTGGAAAGGAATGAGGCATTAATTGGGATTTTATTTATGAAAATAATGGTAATTAGGAGAAAAGGGAGGTGAAAGGTGATAGGTTGCATGTGAGGAGGAAAATGAAGGAAAATTATGGAAAATCAAGAAAATAGAGGCCTCATGAATAAAAAGGCTTATGAGTATCAGTGGGAAAGACTTGGATAATTTTTAGTAGAGCTCTCATTATTATCTCTCTCTCTGTCATACTCTTGAGAACTTAGAGTATTCTTGGAGCACTCTTGGAGAGTGTGGCATATTTGGAGATTTGGATCAAGAAAGTAAAGGAAGTGCAAGAAATAAAAACAGGACATCCGGATCAGCATCTACAACAAATCTGAGTGTAGGTACCGAGTTGCATGCATTATTTCCTCATTAGTTTTGGGAATGCATGGTATTGCACGTGGTTTCTTTATTATCATTTATCGTTGGCATGGAGGATGGCTAGGATTGACAATGTATTTTCCTTGCCTTGTCATTTCCTGGAAAGCCATGGTATTGTGGGTTTATTTCCATTGATTTTGTTCTCGTTGGTTTTCATGATTCCTTTAGTTGTGGGTTGACTTATTAGTTCTTGGAAGCCTTGGTTGGATAAACACTCTGGAAGCCCAGTGGAAAAATGTGGGTTGAGTTACTAGTCCTGGAATCCTTGGTTAGATAAACACTCTAGAAGCCCAAGCTGGGTTGAGTTACTAGTCCTGGAAGCCGTAGTTGAACAAATGCTATGGAAGACGTGTAACAATTGGGGTTGAGTTACTAGTCCTGGAAGCCCTAGTTGAGCAAACGCTCTGGAAGTCGTGTAACAGTTGGGGTTGAGTTACTAGTCCTGGAAGCCCTGGTTGGAATAAACACTTTGGAGCCCTAGTTTGGTGTTGATTGATGTGTTTGATAAAGTACCACATTCATGCTTGGAATATGGCACGAGGGTGACTAGATGAAGTGAGATTTGTCTCAACCATGTCTATGGTCTGGTGGAACGTGGAAGTCCCATTCCTGCTTGGGTTTTACATTCAGTAATGAAAGGTTCAGTGCCTTGGTATTTGATGAGTATATGCACTGGTTTATATATGGATTTTATTGCTAATGTATCTATGGTATTTCTGTTGGTATTATGTTGGTTATAAGCATGTATTGTGATAGTGATGAGTTATGACTCTATGTATGTTTTTTCCGGTAAATGAATGAACAATGTATCTATGGTAAAATTTATTGTATGATAGCTTATTATGTAGGGGATCAATGCTTCTTAGCCATTCTTAGATAAGAAAGAGACCCCTTTTTTTAAATATGTTGTTTATTCCTATAGATGCTATGTTTGAGACATATTTTATGAAATTACTGTCATTGATGGGTGGGGTTAGATGAGTTCCTAATGATGTGATTGCCTCCATATGTTTTTCTTAATGTTATTTACCCTCTGTTGAAGTTAGAGGAAGTTCTGGGCAGTGATCTAGGCTCACGGGCTGAACATGTGGCACAAATCCTCGAGTCGAGTTAAAAAATTTATTGTTTGGGCCTGAGCCGCTACCTTGACAAGGATAGCCTGCGGCTCTAGGGTCTAGAGCTGCTCCCTTGCCCTTATAAGCCCACAGATCAACCTCAAAGGGGATAAAAATTAGTCCTCCCTTAGGGAAAAGGGCCCTAGGAGGTTTGGTTACCTCTTGGGGATGTCAATGATGCAGTGTAAGGTGTGTTTTTGGTGTTTCCATCAGTTCGACTTACTTAAGGTCATCTTGGAGGATGAATCTCATATTAGTAGCCTCACATCACATGTTTACCCTCGTTGGACGGTTACTTGGGTAGATGTGGGAAGAGGGTGTTACAGAAAAGAATATTTTCTCTTATTTTATTGTGAATGCAATCCAGCAAGTCAAGATTCACAAGATTACTGATTTAAACAGGTAACTCTCTAGAAATATTATTATTTCCTAGATTTAAATTTCCGAAGGCATGATTCTTATAAGCTAAAAAAATTTGCAGGCTACAATTCTTATAAGCTAAAAATCTTTGAAGACTGTCAAGCTGACCTATTTTTGGAGGTATTCTACCAATGAGATTGTTGAAAAACAGAGCGAAATGACACAACATTCTTAAATGTCCCAATTTAGAAGAATATTTCCTTCCAACCTATTTTGAGAGAAATCTAGGACTTTCAGATTCAACAGTTGGCCTAATTCCATAGGAATTGTTTGAGACAAATAATTTGATGATAAATTTAGATGTATAAGTTCTCTGAACTCACCTAATTGGGAAGGAATGGGTCTCATCATGACCAAATTTTGTACTGATGTTAGAAGCTCTAGTGGTATATTACCACGGAGCTTGTTTATTACCAGGGAGCTTGTTCTGGATGAGATCAAACACCTTCAAATTTCTGAGCTTTCTGATCTGCGAAGGAATTTGGTGAGAGAATGTGTTTGAAGAGAGGTTAAGGTTGATGAGATACCTGAGTCGACCAAGCTCTCTAACCAGAGTACCTGTGAGATTGGCAACTGTGAGATTAAGCTTCTCTACTCTTGAAGGGCAATGGCATCCAAGGAAATGAAACTCTAACTGAGATTCTGATGCAGCCGAAGGCTGCAAAACCCACACTCTCACCTTAAGATGCATATAAAAATGCATGGTTCATTTTTAAATCAACACAATTTCCAAACTTGGGGCAAACTTTAATGTGGAAGCTTTGCTTTTACAAAAAACCTATGGTTGAAACCATATAATAAACCCCATTCATGAAAATACCAAATCAACATTCGAATTTGTGTTAAGACCAAAAGATCATCACACACACACATATATATATGTAATGGCCGCACTTACCAACACACATTTAAACAATGTCCATATGCGCTCACTAGTCTGAATGCTATTCGGGTCCACAATTCTTAACATATATTCGACCCCACATCATATCCCATACTTTGGTTAAAAATTCAAATGTGTCAACACATATTAATGTTTGGTCCCACGACATATACAACTTACATATTAATTTGTAAGTTCCAATCTCCATTGTCTGTTCTAATGCTTTAGATCCGACGGACAACGCTTGATATTGCGCTCCAATTCAACGCTTCTTTTAACACCGCCGGGACCACACCATGGTTAACTCTTGCACAACTTTCCACACATCCACTGTGTTAGACTCCTATATAAATAGGTGTCATATATCATGATTGACTTGATGAGCTATGTAATATGTTCATACCTTTTCTTGTTATAAAGGTTTTCCATATTGTCAAAAAATAAAAAAAATTTAAAAAAATGTAAAGAGGGTATACCCTAAAAGAAAAATCAAAGGGTGAAAAGAATAAAAATGGCCAAAAAGTAAAAGAAAATGAACCCCACCAAAAGAAAGGCCAAGGAAAGTGTGCAAATCTAAATGCCACTACTTTTTGCTCTAATGTAATAAACAAATTGTGTGCAACTTGTATCTTATGCCACAATTTATGAACAGTCAAACAGTTTAAGCTTGGCTAGTTCATCTTTCAATTTTATGTTTTAGAGATTGAGAATAAAATCTGACCAAACTGTTTAATCTTGGCAGATAAGTAGAGTAAATAAAAGAAGCTCAACAGTTTAATCTGAGCTCTTGGGTGTAATAAGGTTAGAGTTAGATAGATTCCTATATGTAAAGAAAAAGTGTGATAAGGGTTTGCCAGTCTAAGTGCACCCTAATAAAGAAGAAAAAATGATAGGGTAAAGTAGGTAGGGTAGGTAGATGTTGTTGTTGAATTACATGTAATGGATAATAACTCTAGATGTGTTAAATATTTACTTTCATCACAAGTGCAAAGGCAGACACTACACTGGAAGAAATTCAAGCAAAGCAAAGTCAAATTATTAACTTCCCTTTTCATTTTTCCTAAAAAATTCACTAATTTCCCCTAAGTACTAAGGCATTTGAAAATTAGAGGGGCTTAAGGCATTTCCTTGACTTTTGGAGGGACCGGACCCTCAGCCCAATAATTGGAAAAGCCTAAATATTGAAAACCATTCATAAGATCATTCATTCACATCTAAAAGATCTTTTCCTAAGTAAAATCCCATTTTACTTAGGAAAATTATGCAATATTTCATAAAAACCCTATTCATGCAAGCATAAGTTAAATACAATAACCTAATGTTTTACACTTAGCGCTTCCATTCATTTTTCATATTAATTTCTAATTTTATTATTTAAATTCCCATACAAATAAACCCTTTCCCGTATTATTTTAATTATACTCCAAATTAATATCCCGCCCCAAAATAACCATATAATTATTAAAAGTGATTAATTGGTTGAAATTTCCGGATAATAAACAAACCCGACACTCCGCCGTATAAAAGCGATGAATTAACCCTCATGGTTAATTAATAACCTAATCCACTAATAGAATCCCCCCCGATGCGATTATTTCATAATAAATTACATTGGGCCCGCCCTATTAATTCCCTGTCATCTCCCTTTCCCGACGACCGTTCGATCAACCATTCCAGGATCTACGGTTTTTGTCCATATCGCTACCCATCCACGTTCGAATGATAACACGCGATGGCCAAGTGGTTTTCTGAACAGTGTCATGCCACGTGTCGTGTATCGTATGGAATCACTCACCCTCCGCCGAAAACCGCATGTCCCCAAAAGATGTGCGCTGAATACCATTTACCGCTTGCCTCCCGTGACAAAGCCACCGTACTTGCTGACATCATCCATTAAAAAAATAAAAAACCCGCCAACCTTTGACTTTGCAAATAAAAAAAATGTACCCGCGTCATTTTCACTATCTTGTGCAGTGACCAGTGTCCCATGCAACGAATTCAAAAATCAACTGTCAAAGTTTTTCAACCGCTACCTTGCTAAGGAAAATTACAGTCGAGTATTCTAGAATTCATCCGCCATAGCCAACACCTATTTTAGTTACTGTTCATTCTCGGAAAACAAGTATTTACCCAAATTCCCGTTGAACTCTGTAAAATCCAGGTTTTTGTTTTAATTCCACATGAAAGACTGAAACAGAGTTCAATTTAGTCTTTTTATTCCCAGAACTGCAATTATATTCCCAAACCTGTGATTGTGCTCGTTTTTTCATCAAAACTTGATTTCATTTCTAAATCCACAAAAACTAGAAATGGAAATTCCCATGGCTTTAAATTTCGCACCACTGAATGCCCCTCACAGAGACTTAGACTATCTGCCTCTAGCAGATAGGGATTTCCAAATTAAAGACCTTTTCCTTAGTGAAAATCCTCTTCGAATTTTTTTTCGCTGCAGAGATAACTACCTAAACAACTCTAACATTTTTGGATTATGGGAATCCAGTCTTCCCATGTATCTTCTCCCCTCAGTCCACATTTTTCCTGAAATAATCCATTTCTGCCATGCCAATTATGATCCCAATCAACGAGAAGTCTTGTCTCCATGTCAAACCGTCCTTTTTCCAATAACTGCTCAGTCTATCAACGAAATGCTACAGTTTCAACCTGGTCAAGCCCTGACTCCCCTTTCCATGGGAGATTTACTTGAGAAATGAGCCAATCTATCCCAAGAAGAGTTAAATTGCCTCTGCCAAACCTTCATGTTGCCAGAACATCAGCCCAAAGGCCCTCCCCCTTATGGTTATACCTTTTTCACTGATGTGGGTAGGCTTATTTTGAATATAATATCCTCTATAATGGGTTTCAATACTAGTGAATATGTTGATCAATTAACCCTAGTATTGTTGTCAATTTTTACCCCTGGACAGCCCCCTGCTGTCAAGTATGATTTTGCTTCCTACATTGCTGATAAAATCCATGATAAATTCATGAGATTAGAGAATGAAAGAGTGTTCAAGTATTCCTCTGTTATATACCATCTTATGCTTTACTACCAATCAGAAAGTTTCCCTTTCCAGGTCAAGAAACTTGATACCAAAGGAAATCCTAGGTCTGTAATATTTTGGTCTGCAATTACTCATAATTCCTCTGATTCTCCTTATTCTTATAATGAGTTTATTGACCTATTTTTACACCCTGCAACCACCTTGTTGACAGGAGTCTCCCCTCCTAGGGTCAATAGTTACATCAAGAAAATTCTCCAAGTCTCAAAGCAATACAGGATAGGTGACTGTTACCTATACCGGAATCACACAGAAATCAGGATATATGGGTGTGAGTTATGCCCCTTCAAGTTACCAAAATATGTCCCAATGAGGCTCTTTGCCTTAGAGTATTTCAGATAGATGATAAATTCTGACATAGTCCATTTTTGCAATGCAAAGAAAAAGGCTCAACTCAGAATTAAGAGTCAATTAGGTCCTTTTGTCTGTAACTCTAGGGATGCTGGAAAAGAAGCTGAAACAATCTTAGAAGACTATCTCAAATTACAAAAAAGTTTCTACTGGGTACCTTATGACCCAAACAGCTTTATTTGTGATAGAAGGATGAAAAAAAATTTATCACCATACATTCATCAAAGAATCCCAGAAATTGAACAATGTGCCAATATGGATGAATGGATGGAAGGGACATTGATAGAAAAAGATAGTGAACAGGTCAGTGTTGAAAATATTATGAAAGACCTTGAAAACATACTTGACCTAGACTCTTTTGGATAGGTGCAAAGACTAGAGATTTGACCTTCTTCTGCTGGGACTCCTCAACAAAATTTACAGGAAATAAGTACATTAGCCACAGTAGCATCTAAAGGAAAGGAGAAAGAGGCTGATATACAAGTTACAGAGAAATTCACAATGACAGAACAACCTGAAACTTCTAAAGAACGGGGTCAAATACAGATTTCTCCTACTCAAACCAATGTGGCTGAAATTTCAATTTTACAAACTCCTCTCAATATAGAAAAAGGTAAGAAGAGAGATGCTGAAGTTGCTACCCCTGTCAGTGGATCTTTAGAATAGCCTGATGTTAAAAGACAAAAATTAAATCCTCTTCCAGAAGTATAATCTGTTCAAGAAATCCCTGATAGTCAGAGGATAGAAGAATTAGGTAGTCAGAAAACATGTAAAATCAGTGGGACATCCACTAATTCTCAGAGAAAAGAACTACAAAGGCAGCAAAGTGTAGAAGTATCTTATTTCAAACCACCGGTGAAAGATGCCTCGGATATTAAAAGGACATTCATAAATATAAAGAGAAGAAATGATCCACTAAGACTTTAAGTTTACAATCAATATTTGAAGATGGCTCCTAAGAATAAAGAAAGGTTGATGTCAGCTTATGACATCCAGCAGGGTAAAATGATAATGATTCACTTCAAACCCAAAGTGCAGCAGCCTCAAACAGCTGCCGATTATATCAGAACTAATTTTGAAGTCATAGCAAAGGATATTCATCCTTGGGATTAGATTGAGTTGCATAAACAAACAGGTGAAATGATTTATTCTACTCTGACTGATAAATCAATGATGACCCAGAAATTGCAGGATTCTTTGGACAATACCAATGCACAATTGCAGCTTGAAAAAGACTCTTCTCAAGCTAAGGACAACAGAATAAAGACTTTGGAGGAAATAGTAATTGGGTTGGGTCATGATCCCAAATATGGTAAGGGTATAGAAGCTTTGATCAAGAAGAAAGATGATGATATTGCAGCTTTGAGAAAACAATTGAAGTTACTATCCTCAAGGCATCCACAGACTGCAGAAATCATAAAGCAAAACTCTGAAGAAGAATTAATGGATTTGCTCTTGAAACTGAATGAGCAACTTAATGAAACTGAAAAAGAGCTTGAGAAGGCATTAAAAGATAAGCAGGCAAACATTCCAGCATCTACAGCAGAAGTAACTACATGTACAACCACAACAAGTCAACCAACATAATTATTACAGGGAAATACTTCCAATTTAAGTACCGAAGAATTAATAAAATCAATGGAGGAATTGAAACTCTAGGTGACAGAGCTTCAGAAAACAAAGATACAGTTTACCAGTTTAGAACAAAAATATGATCTCTCAAAAATAAGTGTTGCAGAAAAAACAAGAGAGGTCAACAGATTAGAAAAGTTGGTCAAAGAATTGGAGAAGGAGCTCACATTGGAGAAGCCTTTGAAGGAAATAAAAGAAATTATTTGGGACAACATCATCCAGTCAATAAATGATATCTGGTCCTCAATTCAAATAATGTATGAACAAAATGATTTAGTTAAATTGGCTCTGGAAGAAATTCTAAAAGCAAGAGAAGAATTAGGAAACATGCCTGAAGAAGCCAATAAACTTATAATTTTTTTGAATACTAAGAAAAGGTATCAACTTGAAGAACTTGGCATTCAAGACAGGACATGAACAATTTTGGAGATAAAAAGAGTTTTTACTAAAAGAACTCTGATGTAGAATCTAGAACGAAGATGCTCTGATATGCAAGAAGAAATCAATGCCTTCATAAATAGATTGGATATTCTATTGAATAAAGGATTGCCCAGTCCTTTAGTTTCAGAGGATAAACTAATGGACCTTGAAAGTTATGTTGAGAAATTGAACAAACATGCTGACAATCAGGCTAGTTCCTAAACTAGTTCATCAATAGCAGCATTGCCTACAAGCAAAAATTTTTATGACAAATTGGAAAATTTGTTTTATCTCGAGCATGAGGTAAAGCATTTATTCCCAATCCAGCCTACTTTCTTTAGATATACAGAGACAGATGAAACTCTGAGGAAGCTACAAAGAACCAGAATACCGGAAGCTAAATGGTGGGAAGAAATGTTAGAACTTTTGTAAAATTTATCCTTACATGAATTTTTGATTATTTACTACAGTAAGTCATGATAAGAAGGATAAAAGGAAAAACAGAGGTTAAAGTGTATCAGTGAAGATAAAGAGTATCAGTAAAACTGTTGTGTAGATTAATCCGTCTTGCGGACAAGACCGATCTCTCTAGTACAAAAGGTAACTAGCAACAAACAGCCAATTATACTAATCTCTCTCTAAGCATATAAGATTTATAAAAACACTATACGGGTGTAAGGCCTACCTTATGTCCAACGCTTGCTTGATTTTGTTGAAGTCCTTCCCGTGCACTGAAAGAATGTTCCTCGTGTATCTGAAATCACAAACAAGCAAAAAGATTAAGCAGCACATGTATAGACATTATTACAAATCATACTTATCATAATGATCAAGGAATTTATGAAATAAACCATGAATTGACAGTTTAATGAGAGAAATGAGTATATTTGTATTAACTTCAAATGTAGAAAACCTTTACAACCTATGCCTTGATGTTGTGCAGGTCCTCCCGAGGTCCGAAGCAGGAATCTCTTCTACTTTGACAAGCATTGCACTCTTTGAACCAAGACAAATGGAGATGAGTGATTTAACCTCACAGAAAGTCTTAGTTAACTAAGTCTGAATCTCAACAGAATTTAACTTCAAATCTCATAAGCTTGAACTCCCTTTGAGGCTACCCAAGGCCTCTTTTTATAGTGGAAAAGAGGAGGTTTCTTGTTCCAAATATGAAGGGATAGAATCCTCCTTCAAAGGGATAAACTCCTTACATCAAGGGGTTAGCTCCATCAAGTGAGGGATGCATGAACCTTCTCAAAGCGTATCCATTCCCGAAAATTCCCATCTAGAATCTTCTAGAATTCATATGGAATTCATCTTTTATCTTTACTTTCTCGCCTTTTTATGTTTTACAGGGGTCCGCACCCATTACACAAAGAAAGTGCGTTATGGTTCCGCATGCAGGCTGAGATTTAGGTGCGGGACCGCAGGGAATGCATAGAGAAAGTGCGATACCAATTCTTAGGGGATTTTAAGGATTTTATTCTGATTTTGAAGCTTGATATGAGGAGCTGGTATATTGGACTTGCAAAAGGAGGAAGTATGAGTAATAATGAGCTCATATAGTCAGCAGAATGTCAAGGTGACAGTTTTTAGTGTAACAAATTGCCCCCTAAAGTGCAAAGTCTGTAATAGATGAAGCTGTAGTCTGTCATATATGAAGAGTGCAGTACTTTATCATTTCAAAGATCATCCTGTGGACACCCCAGTCGGTACCTGTAAAAACATTCAATGCAAAATATATACATGTATATGTCATCACTGAGGTAGGCATTCCCATACTCAGATAAAAACTAACTATAAACTAACTGAAATCGTTCTGATACAGGAATGATTTTGAATACATAATAGTACAGATATATGTAGACACAGTATGGACGCAGCCATCTGTTTATCAATAGTCTACTGTATAGATGACAACAAAATTCCTTGCAGCCTGGATGGTGGAAACTAGATCCAGGGTCTTGATTTCCGCATCTCGAAATAGTACGATTATATCCATGTGAATGAATGTGTCGAAGTCGAACATGGTAGAAACCACTTGATTACCAGTCAATGATGTGAACTGTTAACAAGTGTGAGAGAAACCACCAGTAATGTCAATGGTTCTCAAAGTACTCAGTACAGTCCATGAAATGTGAATGAATGAGCTGAAGTCGAACATGTCACGGAGTCATTCGATCGAAGGTCATTGATGCAACCTGTCGTCGAAAGCGAGAAACCTGTGATTGAGGCATGCAGATTTCAAGGTACTGAATATTTCTGGATCAACTTCCTAGATAGTGTGTTGATGTCGATAGAAAGCAATCTGTCGTAGGGAAGCCCACAACACGAAATCATAGATCAAGTTTTGAAAATATATTAGCAAGGACTGACTCAGGGATGGTCAAAGATGGATGACAGATATTTTGCAGATGAATGGTTTTATTTGAACTGTTCTCTTGGACACATAACGACACTGCAGATGGCTTGGTAACAATTGACCCAAAGCTAATACCCAGAAACCGGCTGAAAACTTTTCAATGTGGTTTGATTAACTGTTAGGCAAAGGATTTCCCAACCCAGGTGAATATAAGTGTCGTGTCCAAGAGTGGTCGACTGAGTTTTCGGACAATTTTAAAATACAACAAACACGCCCATTTTTCTCTCTTTTCCCCCACCATTTCTGGCAAGTACCTCTTTATTTTTGACAAGCTTGAGGATGATAACATTTTCTTGATTATAAGCTCATCCTTCGGATGAGTCCAACTTAGTTTAAAATTCGAACCCTAAGAAGGAGTGGTTCGTCCCTGTTGAAAATTAAACAGGTCCTTTACTGTAAAATTTTAACGAGTCCAGTATAGGAGAAAATCGGTGTTTTTCAGTTTTAGGGAGTCAGAAGAAAAACTTAAGAAAACTCCATGGGTGTTCTTTTTCGTAAATTTAGTCTCTCGAGCCCGAAAAAGGATAAAATAATGCGGGAGAGAACTCTATTGGCCGTATTTAGTCAACGTATACCTTTTTCGTAAATAGTCCATTTCAGTCCGTAAAAGGGGTAAACTTATACTGAAGGGACGACTGTTCATTTACTTTAACGAGTTCGAATAGTCAAGTACTCGGCCATCTTTTCATATTTAGAGAGTCTGAAAAGGGCTTAAAAGAGGACTCCAAGGTTTCGCTTTTTCGTAAATTTTTTGGAAGAGTCCGAAAAAGTGATAAAAGTATGCTCTTTGTTGAAAAACGATCATTTCACCTGAAAAATCCTGTTTCTGCACAAAAACTCAAAACATTACACATACCTGTTTAAGATAAGTAAAAAATGCTTTCAAAAATATCCCTTTTAAAGTGAAAAATAAATAAATTAAAAATTCATTCATTCGAAAAAACTTATAAAAAGGACTTTTTCTATTTCATTTTTACCGTTCAGTTGCAGAGTGAAAAGTAAAAAGCTTTTGGTTAAAAAGTTCCCGTGAATATTCCGGAAAATTCAACCGTTGGAATCGAAAATCGTCAGCCCCAGGTAATCCACGACCTCCTTATCTTGTTTTTCATCCGTTTGAAATTCATTTTTAGGCTTTAGTTTGATTTTTTAGGGCAAAAAATGGTTCAAAAATGCGCCCGCGGGGTCCGCAGGTGGGATACAGGTTACCTGCGGACCCCGATTTTTTCTTAACGGGAAAAAATCGTGGGTACCGTACCCAGAATTCATCCCGCATGCGGAGCTACGCTCTGTTTACAAAGAGCGGGTGCGGTACCCGTGCGGTCACTTTTAAAACACGGTTTTCTCATTTTTCTACCAAAAGTTTTTAAATGAAATCATTCTAACTTGCCTTATTTTATGTTGCAGGATTAACAAGATGCTTATTTGGCGAGAAAGAGAGCATGAGGAAGTGGATGAAGCTGTAATACTTCATTTGCCCACACAAAGGGCATTAAAAGCATGTGGCTTATACAAATTCTGGGCCATCTCTGGCATGAGGGCACAAGTGAAAATCTTAACATGGTTGGTAGACAGATGGCATGTGGAGGACCAGTGTTTCTTCATTGGTGGCCACCGGCTCGAAATTGAGCTGGAGGATATATACTTTTTGACTGGTTTGTCCAAAAGGGGCGAACAAGTATCCTTGTTTGGGACTAGGCCAGGTGGCCAGACTGTCGCTAGTCTTCAACTCGAATTTTGCAATGATCAGGCAAATCCTCGGGACAAACGGATTGACATAAAACATATCATCCGTCCTGAACTGAAGGTTATAGCATTCACTGTTACCAAACTGTGTGGGAGCGCCGCGCTTCATGTAGCTACTGGTTCCCAAATGCGTGTTGCAGTGGACTGTTTTCGCGGCACCATCTTCAACTGGTGTGAAGCTGTGTTGGCCAATATAAAAGGCCAACTTACCAGAGAAAAAACCAGGAAACTAAAATTTTTTGGATACGGATCCATTGTCGTTTCTTTTGCTTTGGAGAGGATCCCCCTATTAGCTCCACAAAGTATTGTCGTTGGTACTGGTCGACCTCGAGAACCAAGAATGGTTCGTTGGTCCGCGCTGATGGCCCGTCATGCTATTGAGGGCACTGACATTGTACGATTCCCTTCTTCATATTTTCGTTGGCTGGATCGCCAACTTTTTGTTATAGAGGATTTTCCGTATGCCAGGATGGATTTCCGCGGCGACAGAGAGATGTCTCTCCCTGCAGGGGAACAGTGGGATGATTCAGGTAAAACATTTTTTCAACGTTTGTTAAGTTCTAATTTTTTTTTTTTAATTTTTTATCGTCTTAGAAAACTAATAACCAAAAGTTTTTCGAATACAGATGTGGGTCCACAACGACTAGCTCATCTCCAACCTTTCGAGAGGAGACAACCAGTTGCGCCCGCACCAGCCCCAACAGGCCAATCAGTAGAGATTTTAACTGATTTGGAGCATCATCTAGAGCGCTTGACTCTAGATATACCAGAGGCCAGCATAGATGACATCCCTCTCAGGCTACAAAGATATGTGATTGGAGTCCCAGGACCTTTCAGGAGGTTCTTATGCAGGGTGGCCCGAGCAGTTGTTTCCTATCGAGATCATCATCAGTGATGGGATGATCGTGTAGACTCATTTTTGTACTTTTGTATTATCATTTTTGCCGATCATAAGGTGTTTCCATCCTATGATCGAAGACGATGTATATTTTTTTTGAACACACTCCTATGATATATATATCACTATTTTGACGGCTATCTGTGTACATATGTGAATGTTGTTTGTTTTACTGCTTTAAATTATTGCAAATGTCTATTTATCATACTAGAAGCAATTGAATCTGCTAATGTATTTAAATGTCTTGGAATATGCTGATATTCAATGTAATCAAACTCACGTTCCAAGAGACGAACTCTCAAAAATAACCGTAATAACACCGGATTTCTAATGGTATAAACCCTGTTAAGCTGTAATACAACAAGTTCAGAATCCAACCTTACAATCAAACACCGAATTCCAAATGATATGGACTCAGATAATAACTCAATCACTGCACTATACTCGGCAATGTTATTTGTTGTTTGACCAAGGCTTACCCCATGCATGGATACTAACTCGTCAGAGGGTGAATAGATAACCCAAGCTGCGGAAGAAATGTTCCGTGTACTACGACAAGCACCATCAGCAAAACCAATATAGGTTTGAAGAGACGTCGACATCTACAATATCAAGAGTAAAACTCAGATAAGCAGTCATAGTGACAAAACACACTTCTAAACTAGGCACACTTTTCTAATCTAAAACACACCAGCAGTAAAGAAATCTAAACTAACAAAAATCTCCACACCTCGTTTAAGCGTAATATCGCTTTAGATAAAGCCCATTTATGGGTTTATCCAAAGGGACACCGTCAAAATCTATTAATTCATAGGCCCCTTTTGCTAACTTTCGTTTCACAATGTAAGGACCATGCCACATAGGCACGAATTTTCCAGCTCCTAGCTTGTCGTTAGCTTGATCATAAAGTAAAACTAGGTCTCCTTCTGAAAAATTTCGAGGGGTCACATTTCTATCATACTGAGCTTTTATCCTTTTAACATGAGCCTCGTTTGCTATTGCAGCACTTCGTCGATTCTCATCTAATTAGGCCAAGTACAAGAAACGTTTCTCCTCTTCAGACGTAGCTGGAAGTAATTCTACGGCTAATTTTAGTGACGGTATTTCGCATTCAATCGGCAGCACAGCTTCTAAACCGTAGACCAATTGAAAAGGAGTGAAACCTGTTGATGTTTTGACTAAGGTTCGATATGCCCAAAGCGCTGAAAATAACATGGAATGCCAATTCGTCTTATGAATACCAATAATTCGTTTTATCATGGTGACTAAAACTTTGTTAATGGCTTCAACCAGACCATTTGCTTGTGGATAGTACGGAGTGGAACTATCGTGGCGTAGGCCAAGTTGTTCTGTTAGTTTAGTCATCATGATATTCCGAAAATGACTTCCATGATCCGTAATAATAGCTTGAGGAACACCAAACCTAGCAATTATATGATTGAATACGAATGTTGCAGCAGTCTTGCCGTCAGCTGAATATGTAGGCATCGCCTCGGCCCATTTCGTAAAATAATCTACTGCGAGAATAATATAGTAATGCCCCCTGGCCGAGTGAGGGTTACATGTGATAAAATCGATACCCCATTTTGCGAAAGGACCAACAGCAATTATAGGGTGAAGAGGAGCGGGTCACGCGCGCATTTTTCTATAAAAAATTTGACAGTTGTGGCATTTCAAACCGTATAAATGCAATCTTTAAATAACGTTGGCCAGAAATAACCTGCACGCAATATCTTTTGGGCTGTGGCATACCCAGACATATGACCGCCACATGCTCCATAATGACAGTCATTTAATACCTTTTCAGCTTCTTCATGAGTTAGACAATGTCGGAAAACAGAATCCGCTCCACGTCGATAAAGTGTATCACCAATGATATTATACTGTTGGGATTGGAAGCGTATTTTCCGTCGCTGAGTTCGTGAAATATCGGGCCGAAAAGATTGGGTTTGGAGATACACAATAATATCCCCATACCATGGATCAAGCGTACTGATAAGAAACAAAGATTCGTCCGTAATGGACTCTTCTGCCACTGTTTCATTTTCAGTAGAGGGGAAATCACACATCAGTTCCGCAAAAACCAAAGACTTATTTGCCTTGGATTTCTCAAATTCCAAGTCAAATTCCTGTAGGATAACTATCCATTTGGAATATTTGCCCCCTAGCAATTGTCTGGTCAAAATATACATCATAGGGTTGCAATCAGAAATTACCGTGGTTTTACGTAACAAGATGTAATGTCTAAAACGTTGGACAGCTTGAACAGCTGCCAAGGCCAATTTCTCCACATGTGTATATTTGATTTCAGTCGGATTCAGATTTCGACTAAGATAATAAATCACATGTTCATTGTGAGATTCATCTTCCTGAACCAGTACCATCCCAATGGTGGAATGAGAAGCAGCGAGATACAAAATGTAATCTTGGTTGTAGTTGGGAGGATGCAATAACGGTGCATGGGTCAATGTGTGTTTAAGTGCATTAAAAGATCGATTAGCGACCTCGTCCCAAAAGAACGGAATGTCCTGTTTCAACAACCGGGTAAAACCCTTTGCAAGCTCGGCATAGTTTGGAATAAATCTACGTAAAAAGTTTGCTTTCCCCTGCAAACTTTGGAGTTGGCGCAATGTCGAAGGAGGAGGCAATTTAACAATAGCTTCGACCTTCGAAGGATCAACACGAATGCCTGATTTCGAAACAACAAATCCCAGTAAACGACCTGATTCTACGCAGAAAACACATTTATGCGGATTCAACCTTATCCGATAATGCCGACATCTCATAAAAATTGCTCGTAAATGAGTGGGATGATCGGACCTACGTAATGAATGAGCAGGTAAATCATCGAGATATGGCTGAACAATGTGCTTAATGTCGTGAAATGCATAAGACATCGCCCGTTGAAAAGTTGCTCCAGCGTTCTTTAGTCCAAAAGGTAGTTTACAATAGGCAAACGTTCCCCATGGACAAATGAAAGCTATTTTAGGTTGATCTGCAGGGAGTATGTTTATTTGATTGTAGCCGGAAAAACCATCCATAAAGGAGAATAGTTCACTACCAGCACAATCGTCGATTATCTGATCGATATAAGGAGTTGGATAATTTTCTTTTGGACACGATCGATTAATATCCCTATAATCGATACATACTCTTATGGTTCCTTGTTTTTTAGTGACAGGAACAATATTTGATACCCAATCCGTTAAGGGAATTGGATAAATAAATCCTGCTCGAAGTAATTTTTCAACTTCAGTTTTTATAGCAGCAGCTTTTCTAGGATGAATTTGGCGTAATCGTTGACGAACAGGTTTTGCATCCGGGTAAGTCTTAATTTCATGTACTACGATCGATGGATCGATTCCTGGCATTTCTTCATAAGACCAGGCAAACACGTCACGGAATTCTTGAAATAGGGCTTTATAAGTCTGAATTTCTTCATCTGTACAACAAGCACCTATATGAATTTTTTCAATTATTCCTGGTTTTACTGAAATGTCAATTGGAACCGTTCTAGATATATTTTCCAAATTTAACTCAGAATCAGGATTTTGCAATGGATTCTGAGGTTCCTTGGCATATTCAGCAGTAAAAATTGAAGCGAAATCATTTTCGAAATGATCTAATTCAGGTAAGAATGAAGACCGGTGATGGAGATCTTCCCATGGTAAATCATCAACAGACAAAAACTCACGAATTTGCTCATCTGTATGAACAATTTCAGGAAATGTTGTTGCATCTGAACTAGATATAGAAAGCGATTCCTCTTGGATCCCATTCATTGGATCGGTTTCGGTTGAAGAAGGGTTGGAAAAAGACTGTACAATTTGGTACGCAATTTCAAATGGACTCAAAGGCATCGCGCCATCAAATGAATCTATCTCGGATTCAGAAGGTAGAATCCAAGTATCATCAAACATAACTGTGTCTGACGAAATCATATGAATAGTTGCAGTAGAAGACGATACATTAGGAGGAGGAAAGGAAAAAGTTCCTAGCAAACCAGAATCTTTAACCAAACCTACTCCAACATCCTTATAAGGGATAACCGTTTTACCAACATGATGGATTCTTTCTGTAGAGGCTGGGTCTGACGAAAAATAAGTTAACTGATCTATTGTCACGATCCTTCCTTGATATGGAAATTTTATAAGTCGAAAGACCGAAGAGACAACATCAGTCATAGCATAAGACCAACTACGACCCAGTAGAAGGTTGTAATCTAGAGGGGCATCAACCACTTCCACATCCAGATTAACGATTTTTCCTTCAACCCCTATGGGTAAATCCTGCAAAATACCATAAGGTTGAAAACCTCGACCATCAAAAGCTTTTAGAATCGTCGGAGATTGGTTAAGTGTAGGAGAACCAAGAGATTTCCAACATTGAAGCGACATAATACACGTTGAAGCTCCCTCATCAATCACAGTCCGAAAAATAGGTCTGTTTTTGACTAACACTGGAATCTGGAAAGCCATTTGGTGAGGAAGACGCGGCGTACTAGTTTCTAAATCGAAGATTATAAGGTTAGAATCTTGAACATCAACAACTCCTATGGCAGACAATAACAATTTACGTTGTGCTGGACACGATTGCAGCACTTCAAAAGCCGACATTGCTGAAGGAGAAACAGCTAAATCTTCAACAATGTTGTAATTCTGAGCAGCTCTCGCATGTGGATTGAAAGATGATTTATGAAGAACACCTTTAGCAGGCGGTTTGATTATCAAGTCTGGATTTTGTTTCTCGATCTGTAGCGGACCGGAAACAGGAGGAGTTGTATTTGATGCGTTGGCATTAGAAGACTCTCCTTCTTTGCCATCAACGGGATTCTTAGAACCGTAATCTTGCGATCGCGTCGCAATCCTTACATGAGACATCATCATAATAGGCTCTTCTAAAGTAGTCGAGGAAGAACCAATCATCTTACTATCTTGAACTATAAAAGGATCCTTCAAGACAGCAGGTTGTTGTGATCCTTTAACGAGTTTCGTAACTTCCTCTCGATATGGACATTCTTTCGTGAAGTGATCTTGTTCACAAATGAAGCAAGGATAGCGAGGTTTACGTTTCTCGTCATTGGATTCTTCTTTATCTGTTTTCTCTTTCGAATTTTTCTTGTTTTTGTTCCTCCCTTTCTTCTTACCACCGGATTTTGATTTTGCCGTAGATGTTTCAACGACGTGAATATCGGCAGAAACTTCTTGAGAGGATTCTCCTTTCGGGGAATCAGGTAAAGTTATAATTGGAGAAGAATTCTTTGAGGATTTCTTCTTACTTTTAGAACTAACTGTACCAATCATACCGTCAGCGGCATGAGACCCTGAAGGAGCAGCAGCTATTTGTCCTTGTTTGGGTAGGTCGGGAATTTTCTCATGAAGAGTACCTGACTGCGTATAGACGAGGTCTAGGTACTGAGCCTGAGAAATTACTTGCTCTTCAGTAACAACACCAGCCTTAGCTACATATTCAGTGATCTTGGGCAGTAATGATTTCACAAACCATTCTGCCAAAATTTGATTCGGAATATAAACCTTCACCAAACATCGTCTACGTCGCCACTCATGAATATGATCAGAAATATACGTGGACGTAGATTGTTTTAGCGAAGTTAATAATTCTGTACCATTGTCGTATCTGACAGGCAACTAGAAATGAGTTAAGAAAGACGTTGCTAACTGACTGAAATTATGAAACGAGCCTCGTGGCAACTCAATGTACCATTTGGCTGCAAGACCTATGAGGGTTCTTTGGAAAAGACGTAAGCGAATTGAATCATCAATAATCGAATTAGATGCACACCAAAGGTGATAAGTCATAACATGATTTGATGGATCCTCTCCTGACTTACCTTCAAATTTCGGTATATCACTGGGCAACTTATGAGGCATTGACGGCCAGTTTTGATAATAGAAAATAGGATCATTAGTAAGGCGCGTCAAATCAGGTAAGTCCAAAGTTGCGATGAACGGTAATTGACGGTTAGGATCACGAAAACCTTGAGAAGCCAAAGCAGATCCAGGAGGCGGATACCCAGGATAACTAGGAATCGGATTAGCATTGGGTATTGTATAACCTCCTGGATAACCAGGATGAATCGGACCATACTAAGGTTGTTGATAAGTATAACCAGGGTATGGTTGATAGTTCGGATTCTGAACATAGGGACCGAATTGCGGCTGTCCCTGGTACGGTTGATAAGTAAATTGAGGTTGACTTGTAACAACTGTACTTGTACCGGCTTGTCCTGCAGGCATCTGAACTGTAGTCTGAACTGAAGGTCCTGACTGGGGTACAGAGACTTGAGGGATTTGCACGGATACAGGGATAGCCGAACTCGGGGCTACAGATACTCCAGAAATAGGTGTAACAGGTTGAACAGACGTTGTAGTAGTTGCAGCAGTTTGGGGCGGAGTCTGAGGTGTACTAGGCCCAACCTGCTGAACTGAACTAAGTGAAGGAGTTTGAATAGCTGGCTAAACAGGTTGCTGGGTTGAACCAGAAACCAATGGCTGACCAGGTTGATAAGGTAACTGCACAGTAGGCTGCAAAGGCTGTTGATATTGGGACGGATCCCACACCATCATTCCGGGGTATTGTCCCGTAGGGTTGATAATAAGGTAAAGTTCCGGCTCCTTGAACAGATGGTTGACCAGAAGGCGGTTGGTAACCTTGCATTGGGTACTGCCCTTGAGGTTGATAACCTTGAGGCACATACTGAAGTTGGGGTTGTTGAAGACCCTGAGGAGCATATTGAGTTTGGGGTTGACCTTGAGGAATGTACTGTCCTTGAGGTTGGTAACCCTGAGGTATGTACTGTCCTTGGGGTTGCCCCCCAAAATAATATGGATCCACAGTTTGTCCTGGGAAAAAGCTACCCTGAGGTTGTGCCCCGGGTGGTAACTGACTACCTTGAGGTTGCCCCCCAGGCAGTAATTGACTACCCTGAGGTTGCCCCCCAGGCGGTAACTGAGTTCCCTGAGGTTGACCCCCAGAAGGAAACTGACTGCCTTGAGCTTGAGGATTAGGAATGTTACCAGACATCATATAAACTTGTTCTACGTTTGACGTTTCAATTTTAAGTTCACCAACACCAGATGATAACACGTTTTCGATGGGTTGAGGAGCTGCTCCCGAGAAAGTACCAGACAAAGACTGATATCCCGAAGGAACAGAAGGACCACCATGTAAAAAATATTCAGGCGTTTGAGAAAACATGGATGACTCACCAGCCATAATAGATGACGGATAATAACCTCTGGGTGTAGGATGAAATGGAACTCGAGGTGGATAAAAAGCAAGACCCGGATTTTCTAAAAAATCAGTTAAAGAAAGATACCAGGGATTAGTTCGAATAGGGCTGTAGAAAATAGATTCATGCTCCCTAAGATTTAACGATTGAGGGGAGTTGGGAAGAGATATGTCTTCGTCTGGATTAGTAAGTTCTTCTATAGAAATTAGTCCAGAGGGAAGATTTTCAGTCATGATATTTCTTACCCTAGGTGAACTTGGATCGCTAGAAGTTGGTGAGATAAATCCTGAGGATGTTTCTAACACAGAAGATTCAGTTTCAGGCTCAGAGATTTCAGGTTCGTCAGATAATTCACCAGAAGGAGAAATATTTTCAGTGACTTCAGAAACTGAAATCGGTTCTTGAATATATTCTGTTGTAGGAATTTGATGATCAGGATGTATTACAATAGCAGAGGTTTCAACTTCTGTTGATCTAAGTCTACGGCTACTATGTGGTACCAGATCTCGAAGCCCTTCAAGATGACCTGGTGTAAATTCAGGGGGTTTCCCTTGTATTCTCCGGGATTGTCTTGGCAATTCCGCCACGATGAAAAAATTATCTAATCACACGCAAACAAAGAAAAATTTCAATGAAAACACCTAAAGTCTCTAAGAAACAAAAAATTGAATCACTCGCTTAAAAAATCTAAGAGTTCAAACCACACACAAACAAGTAACTTTCCGTACTAAAATCACTAGTTGGTGATGAAATCCAACTTAGTAGAGTTTTAACACGAAAAGGGCGGTTGGAACAGTTACCCCGACAACCTGCTTAATGAAACAGACTGGCACAAGTTTCTTCACATAACCATATCGAGTGAAGAGAACCCCCCAGAGAGTCCAAGTGAGTCTAGTCGACGTCTGTTCCAGGTACAGTGGGATCTTCCCTCCACCGTCACCTTAGGAAAGAATCCTAAAGATTATGGCCTCTAAGGTTACCAATCGAAACAAATATACCTGGGGTAACAGTCTACGATCCGACACACATGCAAGGGCAGAGTAACAAAGCTCAATCCCCTTGAAGGCTCCTTGAAATAATCCAAGGTTTACCGACAAGTGACCCCTGGCTCCTCGACAATGGTCTATCCGAGGTTTACCGTTTTTAATACGTGTATATCTTCTATCGTTCCCAATGAGGAAGGATTTATTACCCCACTGGTTCAGATATGATCTCGTGCTTAACTCCTTTAAGAGGAGCTTCCCAGAGCATACATGCAACAACTGGAATTCTTCCTACCGCAAGATATATCTACTTGTTTGTTTTATCTACCTTGGAGAGTTAATTACTCCCTACTCCAAGATACTAGCGTAAGCTATGTTGGTGATGAGAGCCCTAGAAATAAAAAGATTACTAGATGAATTTTATTTAAGCGTTACTTTTAAGAGCTGTTTCTTAAGTCAAATGGGCGCGGAAATGAAACTTTGTATGATGTGAAGACTCGACTTCCAAAAACACTAAAATGCACCTATGATGATATTCAATTCTTTTTTCTTTCAATGAACTTTCTATCTAAAGAAAGAGTTAGAGAATGCAACCTTTAATTTCCTTCTTCAAACATGAAAACTAATTGAAAGAAACTATTTTGTCTTTTCAATAAACTATCAAAGCTCACAAGAAAACTCTTTTCTTTTCCAAACATAAACTACAAAACAATTTTCTTTCGAAAGGAATCTACAAAAATTAAACTACTCAAAACTACAAAAACTAATCTTGAGAACTAATCTAAATTGAGTAAAATCTTTTTAGAGTTTTTTTTATGAATGTTTCTCTTAGTTGTTCAGCAAACTAAGAATCTATTCGTTCAAATAACAAACAGATCAAAAAACACTCAAAATATGTTTTTTCAAAACACTCAAAGAATGAAATTCAAAACTTTGAAGCAAGTTCTTTCGAAGATTTGCAAAGAAATCAAAAGGCTTAATTTCTCAACATAGGATGTTTCCACAATCAGGTCGGATTCAAAAGACAAAAAGAGATCAATGTAATCTGAGATACTACAAATTGTCAAAAGTTTGAAATCACCACAAAGACCAAGCAGGAAAAACAATCCAATGGGAAAAAATCTTCTAGAAAATCACCAAAACACTAACACTGTTGGAGTTCATTCACAATGAATTCTTGATAGACACAATAACCAGTCTGGGCAGAAACCAAAGATCTATAAATTAACCAGAAAAAGAAACATAGAAATTTTCTAAAATTTTTACAGGGTCCGCATGTAAGAAGTGTTGACAGGTGCGGTCCCGCACTGTATTCTATAGAGAATGTGCGAAACTGCCCGCACTGTCAAGGTTATGCAGAGTGCGGTCCTAGCAAAAATTATAGAAAAAATCAAAACACTTCTAAATTTTCAAAAACAGAAAAAATCCAAAGTACCCAGACAGATGTGAATCAATCAAAAACCAGAAAAAACGTTTTCTCAAGTCAAAAATCAAAGAGAACCAAGAACAACAAGTTCTTCCCCAGTATGGTCGCCATTTTGTTGTGTAGATTAATCCGTCTTGCGGACAAGACCGATCTCTCTAGTACAAAAGGTAACTAGCAACAAACAGCCAATTATACTAATCTCTCTCTAAGCATATAAGATTTATAAAAACACTATACGGGTGTAAGGCCTACCTTATATCCAACGCTTGCTTGATTTTGTTGAAGTCCTTCCCGTGCACTGAAAGAACGTTCCTCGTGTATCTGCAATCACAAACAAGAAAAAAGATTAAGCAGCACCTGTATAGACATTATTACAAATCATACTTATCATAATGATCAAGGAATTTATGAAATAAACCATGAATTGACAGTTTAATGAGAGAAATGAGTATATTTGTATTAACTTTAAAGGTAGAAAACCTTTACAACCTGTGCCTTGATGTTGTGCAGGTCCTCCCGGGGTCCGAAGCAGGAATCTCTTCTACTTTGACAAACATTGCACTCTTTGAACCAAGACAAATGGAGATGAGTGATTTAACCTCACAGAAAGTCTTAGTTAACTAAGTCTGAATCTCAACAACATTTAACTTCAAATCTCATAAGCTTGAACTCCCTTTGAGGCTACCCAAGGCCTCTTTTTATAGTGAAAGAGAGGAGGTTTCTAGTTCCAAATATGAAGGGATATAATCCTCCTTCAAAGGGATAAGCTCCTTACATCAAGGGGTTAGCTCCATTAAGAGAGGGATGCATGAACCAGCTTCAAAGCGTATCCATTCCGAAAATTCCCATCTAGAATCTTCTAGAATTCACCTGGAATTCACTTTTTATCTTCATTTTCTCGCCTTTTTATGTTTTACAGAGGTCCGCACCTATTACACAAAGAACGTGCGGTATGGTTCCGCATGCAGGCTGAGATTTAGGTGCGGGACCGCGGGGAATGCATAGAGAAAGTGCGATACCAATTCTTAGGGGATTTTAGGGATTTTCTTCTAATTTTGAAGCTTGATATGAGGAGCTGGTATATTGGACTTGCAAAAGGAGGAAGTATGAGTAATAATGAGCTCATACAGTCAGCAGAATGTCAAGGTGACAGTTTTCAGTGTAACAAAAACAGAGCAGCAAACACAGAGTTACTAAAGATGATAGCAATCAGCCAAATCATAGGGCCTGCCTCCAACACATTCTTTTAAAAAGGGAACAACACAACATCGATTATCTTTTATCTTATCCACGAGACCATCTGTCTCAAGTTTATTGTGAAATACTCATGAGTCATCCTAGATTATATCTCAATTTGTTATGAGATATTTTTTATAATTTTTTGTATAAATACTCCCTCAATTGGAGTATTGAGGGGTGAATTTCTGAGACATTGATGTAACATTGATTATTTTGGAATAAAGTGTTGTTGGATAAATTTCATATGGCTTGCTGAATGAGGAATTGATGCAAAAGACGTTTCACAGGTTTCTTGAGTCAGACAAAGGATCAATAAGTCTTCTATCTCATTTTTTCTTAAGTTTTATACTTGTTTGTTATACCATCCGAGTTTCATATTTGAATGATTAACGAAAAGGATTAATTTAGGAAGTGCTTTAGTGCAATCTGTTTTCAATCGTTATTATTATTAATATTTTCTTCTGAACTAGTATGGACAGTGAAATCTTAATTGTTCTCGTTTTCTAGTTGATTCATTTTGATTATTTGAAAAAGAATTCTTAATTTCTCTTTGTTAATAATTATTCAAGTTTCCCCCTTTTTGAAAATGTTGAAGGATTCTTAAATGCCCTTCACCCATTTCAAGTCCATTCCATTCATTTTAGATCCTTAAATTGTTCGCTATTTCATTAACTTGCCCTGTGAAACCATCCCTTGTTAAGAAACTAAATTCAGTTAAGCCATCTTCTTTGACTCCATTAGCCCAATGGCCTAAATTACTCAATCTTACCCTCTGCTATTGAATTTCATCACCCAACCTCAATCAAAATACCCGGACTTTATAACTAGCCTAATATCTTTCAAAACAAAGCTAAATCTTATAGAGAGAGCCCTCTTTGGGTACAAATTAGCTAGATTCTGTACCTAAAAGTTGGTTTGTGGTTACCTCAGACCCCTTTCCTCTTCCCTACAACCTCAAGGAAAATCTGAGTGATAACATAGTGACGACTCTGCTGGGGACCTTAATAATTTTATTGTTATTATTTTTTACTTTATAAACTACAGACAGAGCCTGAAGTTAGCCAGGTAGCCTTTGAACTGTTTTTTCTCTACAATTTCATAAGTAAATAAATGTTGCTTCAGTCTATCTCCGGTCTAGTTTATGAACTGAACATTTGGTTTCAAACATTTAATGAGTTCCTCTAGTCAAATAAATCTTTAAGAAAATTCAAATCCAAAATCTAAAACTTCTTAAAGAGATTGTTGAAGTTGTATTTTCCATTCCATTTAGACAAAAAACCAAAAAATATATATCACCTAGAAACCTGGCTTCAGAAAGGACTCATTACACCAGGGCTAATCCTGATCCAAATCCACCACCTGTGTTTGAAAATCCGAATCTGATCCTCAGAATTCTTAGGAGACAAGATAGTCAAGAAAGCTCTGGTAGTTCTCGACCTCTCTATAGATCAATATCCTGTCCTGTTAAGTGGATTTATCTTGAGGACGAACCTTTTGATGAGCAGTTTGAAACCTCTTTATTTGTAAATTTTTTTGCATCTGAATTGTCCAATTTGGTTCCAGACCCAGTATTTATTGAAGATTTACAACTTGAATTTGTTACTTCACATATTGATAAACATTTGCGAAATTCCATACAATCTGAGCTTACCTCTGAAGGAACATCAAATATTTCTGTGATCACTTTAGCCTCTCCAAGTTCATCAACATTTCCTCAAACATATCAACCTCAAACTACCCCTTTTACTCCTCAACCCACCACTCATAGACCAACCTCACCTGTTATTCCATCACTACCTCTTCCAATGGCAAACAAATATGCTCCCTTAAGGTTACCATCCAATCCAGCGGCTATGCCCCAAGACTACCAGAGTAAAATCACTCCTTTTGATGGTTCTGGTACTTACACTACACAACAACATACTAAAAAGATGACTGATTATTTTGAAATTTATGAAATAGATGCTAATGATGTAAGAATGAGAATATTTGTCCAAAGTCTTACTAGAGAAGTCAGAACCTGGTTTAGAGCCCTTCCTGCAAACAGTGTTACTGACTTACCAGCTCTTTATAGAACATTTTTAAATAGATGGGAAAAGAAGAAAGATCCTCTTCAAATATTATCAGACTTTGGAAAACTAAAGATAGGACCAAATGAGACTGTGCAAGATTACTGGACCAGGTTCAATGAAGCTTACAATGTTGTTCCCCAAAATCTTAGACCTTCTCCAGATTCAGTATTAATCAAATTCCCTGATGGATTTGATTCTGATATGGCGTATCATCTTAGGGAAAGAGCTCCTCAAACTTTAGAAGAGATGCAAAGTATAACTGTTAATGTTGAAGCCAACTTGATAGAGAAACGAGCTAGAGCCAGAGCTGAAAGGAGAATGCCTTTAAATGAAGAACCCACAGCTTTTGAAAAGAAACTAGATGCTATTATTAAAGGAATGGAAAGGCTAGGAGATAGAGTAGAAACAATTAAAAGGAAATCTCCTTGGAATGGTCAAACGAGCAATACTATGAGAAATCCAAATTTCAGAAGGAACCAAAATCAAAATACTGGGAAAACTGGTCTTGACCAAAATATTAGGCCCCCATTCCAGGAAAATTATATTGAAGCTTCAACTTCTGAAGAACCAACCGAAGATAATCAAATAAACAACTTGACTGAACGCAAGAACGAACTAGAAGTTTTCTTGACCCAAGATGATCAAGAAGCTCACATTGTTGAGCAATTTCAAACCCATTCAGGAGAATCATTTGATTTTAAGGAAGGATATGATACAACCATTTACGAATTTCACAAGCAATATAATTTGAGGAGCAGAAGAATTGATGTCCCAGAAACGAGTAAACAGAAAGCTACGAAGCAGCCCCTTAAAGGTAAAACCAATATTACTCCTGTACATATTCTTTCTAGATCAGATCCCAATCCTGCCAACCCAATAATTGAAGATGTATCTGATACTCAACTGAATAATAGACAACTTTCCAATACTCTTCCTCCAAAAGGAAAAGTAGAGGAACCTCCAGAAGTTGATTCGGAAACAACTTTAGCCCACAACCCCATTCCTGACAAGGAGAAAAATACCGAAAACACAGAAGATAAAGAGAATCCAACTGTTTGAAATAAAAAAACTCAGATTGAAAAACTTTTTAATCTGGAAGCTGAAGTAGGAAAATTAAAAATAGTTGTTCCATTGTCTGAATTGGCTAAACATGATGTCTACCGAAGCCAAATAAATAAATCACTCAATATTACTGGAAGTGATGACTCAGTAAATGTTTTTGATGACCAACCCAGATTACTTTTTGGCCCTGACGTAAATGGAAAACCAGGAAATGGAGGAACTCCTCCATTCTATGTGAGTTTGAACATACATGATAAAATACTTCATAATGCCATGCTTGATTCTGGGGCATCTCACAATCTAATGCCCAAGGTTGTAATGGAGAGATTAAACCTAGACATCACCAGACCTTACAAAGATCTATTTTCTTTTGATTCAAGTAAGGTGAGATGTTTAGGATTAATTAAAGATTTGTGTGTTACATTGGTTCAATACCCTACAAAAACAATTTTGATGGATATAGTAGTAGCAGATATTCCTCCAAAATATGGTATGTTATTGTCCAGATCTTGGGGTGCAAAACTTGGAGGATCTCTTCAATTAGACATGTCATATGCTACTATTTCAGTATTCGGCCAACCTAAGAGACTATACAAAGAAAATTTAATGAAATATGTAGTCAGTAGTCAGGAGAAACCTGAAAATTTTCCCATCTACTCAGTACACTCTGATATGGACTCATTTATTCTTTATAATGCTGAATTTGATCTTTCCACTGAATTAGAAGTTCCAGCAATAGAACCAAAAGAAATTGCAAATCAAAAATCTAATGTTCAAATCCAGGAAATCTCTGAGAGCAATGAAACATCAGATACACAAGAGAAACCAGAAGAAAGTAAAAAACCAGATCTCACTATTAAAAAAGTTCCTGAATCGCCTGATACCAATTATGAACATGAAATTCTTTGGCATTTAGAATTTGATGGTTCAGTCAACAAGTTAGGAGCAGGAGCTGAAATTTGGATGCACAACCTTGAAAATGATCATGCTGAAGGCCATGCTTACAGATTAAACTTTAAGTGCACTAATAATATGGCAGAATATAAATCTCTTTTGTTAGGGCTTAAACTTGTCAAAAGATTAGGGGCAATTAGAGTGTCTGTTATAGGAGATTCTGATTTAATCATTCAACAGATTAAATGACACTTTTTGACAAATGATCCCAGATTGAGAGAATATAGAGGAACAGTTGTAGAGATTCTCAATACTTTTCTACAGACTCAGCTTGCTAAAATTCCAATAAAACAAAATTTGCATGCTTATAGTATTGCAATGTTTGCTAGCACTTGTAAATTACCATTCGAACCTAATCATCAGTTCACAGCTGAGATTAGACACAGACTAGCTATACCTGACAATTTTAAGAATTAACAAGTGTTTGCAAACGACAATCAGATTAACAATTTTCTGACTCTAGAGAATGAATTTTCTAACAGTAACATAGATGAAGATAGAGTCATTGAATCTGATCAAATAAATGAACAAGAAACAGACATTTCAGAAGAGAGTGCAATTCAAATGCTTCATCCAACAAAGTTCACCAAAAAAGAAATGCAGGACCTTAAACAAATGGAGGTTGATGAGATTATAGAAGAAGAATCTGAGATTATTAATTTGAAAGATAATCATTTACCTAAAGGATTAACTCCTCTAGAAGATCTCTTCGACTCTAATGATATTCCAAAGAAACCCAAAATGGAACCATTGAAAGCTGATATTGAGGAATATAACCTGGGAACTGAAGAAAATCATAAAATAATAAAGTTATCTAAATCTTTGCCTCTTGATCAGAAACTAAAATATGTTGAATTAATAAGAGAATTCCAGGATGTCTTTGCCTGGAGTTATGAAGACTTGAAGTCATATGATACCTCTATAATTCAGCATACAATACCTCTAAAAGAATATCAGAAACCGTTTAAATAGAAACTCAGAAGAATCAACCCTGTATTGTTGCATTTAATTGAAAAAGAAATCAAACGAATGTATGAAGCAGGGATAATTTCTCCTATTAGGTTTTCAGAGTGGGTGTCTAATTTAGTTCCTACTGGGAAGAAAACTGGAGAGATCAGGTTGTGTGTTGATTTGAGAAATGTAAATAAGTTTTCTTTGAAGGATAATTACCCGTTGCCCAAAATGGATCACATCTTACAAAGGGTAGTAGGTGCTTCAAGGATTTCTCTTCTAGATGGGTTCTCGGGATACAACCAGATTCTGGTTCATCCTGATGATCAGGAAAAAACAGCTTTTACAACACCATGGGGTACATTCAAGTACGTTAAAATGTCATTCGGACTTAAAAATGCTGGAGCAACCTTCCAAAGAGCAATGGACATTGAATTTGCAAAAGAAATTCATGACTTTCTTGTTATATATCTGGATGATTTAACTATTTTTTCTAAATTAGATCAACAACATTTGGACCATCTCAGACAAGTATTCATAAAATGCAGAAAATATGGTATCTCTTTGAATCCAAAAAAGTCATTGTTTGGTCTTGAAGAAGGTAAAATCCTGGGCCATATCATTTCCAAAGATGGTATTAGAATTGATCCTGCTAGAATAGAAGCTATATTGCACATACCTTACCCTAGAAATGTCAAAGAACTTCAAACTTTCCTAGGAAAAATCAATTTTTTGAGAAGATTCATATCTAGCTTAGCTGAATTAATTAGATTACTTACTAACATGTTAAGAAATGATTCAAGTATTAAATGGACAGTAGAAGCCAAACAAGCATTTAAAGAAATTAAAATGGCTTTGACTAGAACACCAGTTCTTACCAGTCCACAATTTGGTAAAGACTTCATAATATTTTCATTTGCATCAGAACATACTGTGGCAGCTATTTTATTACAAAAATATGATCAAGGATGTGAAAAACCTATAGCATTTTTTAGTAAAGCACTAAGGGATGCATCATTAAAATACAACATCATGGAAAAACAAGCTTTTGCACTTGTAAAAGCCATTAAAGATTTTAGAATCTATATATTGTATTCACATGTGATAGATTATGTACCAAATGCTGTTGTCAAAGACATCTTAACTCAAGATGGAATTGAGGACAAAAGAGGTAAATGGATTGCTACCATATTAGAGTATGATATTGAAATAGAACCTACAAAGCTTATAAAGAGATAGGGATTGGCTCAACTCATGACAGAAACAAATTGCCAAGCCTTGGATATAAATGAACTGGATGACAATCAGGAGATGGCGACTCCACAAATCAGCCAGGCCTTCTTAGATTCACCTTGGTATGCTGATATAATTTATGTATTGTTAAACCTGCAAGCTCTTCCAGGGTTATCTAGAACAAAGAAAAGGTTTTTAAAGATGACATCTTTAAAGTTTTGTATTTTAGATAATGTTCTCTGTTGGAAAAATCATGATGGTATTCTATTGAATTGTTTGTTAAAAGATGAAGCTGACAAGGCTCTCAATGAATTTCATGCAGGAGACTGTGGTGGACACCTTTATTGGAAATCAACTGCAGACAAGATCCTAAGAGCTAGATTTTATTGGCTAACCTTGTTCTCTGATGTAAAGAAATTTTTCACTGCTTGCCATAAATGTCAAATTTTTGAAGGCAAGAGAAAGCTATTACCTTTACCCCTAAAACCAATTTCCACTGAAAAACCTTTCCAACAATGGGGTCTAGATTTCATTGGAGAAATCCATCCTCCTTCTTCTGGCCAACACAAATGGATCCTCACTGCCACATATTATTTCACTAAATGGATTGAAGCAATTCCTTCCAGAAAATCCAATGACACTGTGATCTTAGGATTCCTAGAAACCA
Source organism: Pinus albicaulis (assembly GCA_034641835.2). NCBI lineage: Eukaryota > Viridiplantae > Streptophyta > Pinopsida > Pinales > Pinaceae > Pinus > Pinus albicaulis. The sequence goes on from CM076575.1 coordinate 825,130,982, forward strand.
ATATATTATCAACATTTGGCTATCCTGAGAAAATCATAACTGATAATGTTGCTGCTTTCAAATCTAAGAAAATGATAAGTTTCTGTAATAAATATCATATCACCTTAAGCCATTCTACAGCCTATTAGCCTCAGGGTAATGGACTGGCTGAGTCTTCCAACAAGAGTCTTATCAATATTATTAAGAAATTATTGGAGGAAAACAAGAAAAATTGGCACAAGAAACTTACAAATGCACTATGGGCAGACAGACTTACCACCAAAAAATCTATTGGGACTAGTCCTTATGAGTTAGTTTATGGCGTTGAGGCTGTATTTCCTTCATCCTTAGGAGTTCCTGTAATGAAATTACTTCAAGAAGCTTAGGTTGAACCTAATGATATTCAAAGGAGAATAAATCAGACTATCAATTTGCAGCAGACCAAAGAGGAAGTTTATCAAAGATCCCAAGTATTGCAGGAGAAAATAAAGAAGATATTTGATAAAAGGACCAAGGCAGAAGATTTCCAACTGGGAAACAATGTTTTAAGATGGGATTCCAGAAGAGAGGATAAGGGAAAACATGGGAATTTGAATTCCTGTGGAAAGGACCTTATATTATTCATGCTTTACAAGGAAATAATACATATTTTTTGAAAAACTTGGATGGTACAGAAACTGAAGAAGGGCCAGTTAATGTTCGAATGTTGAAACATTACTCTGATTCTATTTATCAGGATATCCTGATTTTTAAACATATACATACTATATCCTTTGTAATGTTTTAGTTTTGAGTGGATAGTACCTTACTGGAGTTGAAGCCCGAGGAGAAGGCCCTAAGCTTCAGAATTATTACTATCATGCATACAATAAAGTAAGAAGTAGAAGAAGATTCCATGGTTCAGTCAAAATCATTTTGAGGACAACTGACCTACTGTTCTTGACTTTTCACCAGGAAAAGCCATCCCCAAGTGGAGCCAGTGTTAGACTCCTATACCAATAGGTGTCATATATCATGATTGACTTGATGAGCTATGTAATATGTTCATACATTTTCTTGTTACAAAGGTTTTCCATATTGTCAAAAAATAAAAAAATTTAAAAAAAATGTAAAGAGGGTATACCCTAAAAGAAAAATAAAAGGGTGAAAAGAATAAAAATGGCCAAAAAAGTAAAAGAAAATGAACCCCACCAAAAGAAAGGCCAAGGAAATTGTGCAAATCTAAATGCCACTACTTTTTTCTCTTATGTAATAAACAAATTGTGTGAAACTTGTATCTTATGCCCCAATTTATGAACAGTTAAACAGTTTGAGCTTGGCTAGTTCATCTTTCAATTTTATGTTTTAGAGATAGAGAATAGAATCTGACCAAACTGTTTAATCTTGGCAGATAAGTAGATAGGTAGAGTAAATAAAAGAAGCTCAACAATTTAATCTGAGCTCTTGGATGTAATAAGGTTAGAGTTAGATATATTCCTATATGTAAATAAAAAGTGTGATAAGGGTTTGCCAGTCTAAGTGCACCCTAATAAAGAAGAAAAAATGATAGGGTAAAGTAGGTAGGGTAGGTAGATGTTGTTGCTGAATTACATGTGATGGATAATAAATATAGATGTGCTAAATCTTTACTTTCATCACAAGTGCAAAGGCAAACACTACACTGGAAGAATTTCAAGCAAAGCAAAGTCAAATTATTAACTTCCCTTTTCATTTTTCCTAAAAATTTCACTAATTTCCCCTAAGTACTAAGCCATTTGAAAATTAGAGGGGCTCAAGGCATTTCCTTGACTTTTGGAGGGACCGGACCCTCGGCCCAATAATTGGAAAAGCCTAAATATTGAAAACCATTCATAAGATCATTCATTCACATCGAAAAGATCTTTTCCTAAGTAAAATGGATTTTACTTAGGAGAATTATGCAATATTTCATAATAAAACTCTATTCATGCAAGCATAAGTTAAATACATTAACCTAATGTTTTACACTTAGCGCTTCCATTCATTTTTCATATTAATTTCTAATTTTATTATTTAAATCTTCATACAAATAAACCCTTTCCCGTATTATTTTAATTATACCCCAAATTAATATCTCGCCCCATTGGTTGAAAAATAACCATATAATTATTAAAAGTGATTAATTGGTTGAAATTTCCAGTTAAAAAACAAACCCGACACTCCACCATATAAAAGGGATTAATTAACCTTCATGGTTAATTAATAACCTAATCCACTAATAGAATTCCCCCCGATGTGATTATTTCATAATAAATTACATTGGGCCCGCCCTATTAATTCCATGTCATCTCCCTTTCCCGACGACCGTTCGATCAACCATTCCAGGATCTACGGTTGTCGTCCATATCGCTACCCATCCACGTCCAAACGATAACGCGCGATGGCCAAGCGGTTTTCTGAACAGTGTCGCGCCACGTGTCGTGTATCGTATGGAATCACTCGCCCTTCGACGAAAACTGCCCGTCCCCAAAATATGTGCGATGAATACCATTTACCGCTTGCCTCCTATGACAAAGCCATCGTACTTACTGACGTCATCCATTAAAAAAATAAAAAACCCGCCAAGCTTTGACCTTGCAAATAAAACAAATTTACCCGCGTCATTTTCACTATCTCGTGCAGTGACCAGTGTCCCATGCAACGAATTCCAAAATCAACTGTCGAAGTTTGTCAACCGCTACCTTACTGAGGAAAATTGCAGTCGAGTATTCTAGAATTCATCCGCCATAGCCAACACCTGTTTTAGTGACTGTTCATTCCCGGAAAACATGTATTTACCCAAATTCCCGTTGAGCTCTGTAAAGTCCAGGTTTTTGTTTTAATTCCACACGAAAGACTGAAACAGAGTTCAATTTAGTATTTCTATTCCCATAACTGCAATTATATTCCCAAACCTGTGATTGTGCTTGTTTTTTCATCAAAACTCGATTTCATTTCTGAATCCATGAAAACTAGAAATGGAAATTCCCGTGGCTTTAAATGTCGCACCCCTGAATGCCCCTCACGGAGACTTAGACTATCTGCCTCTAGTAGATAGGGATTTCCAAATTAAAGAGCTTGTCCTCAGTGAAAATCCTCTTCAAATTTTTTGCCACTACAGAGATAACTACCTAAACAGCTCTGACATTTTTGGATTATGGGAATCCAATCTTCCCATGTATCTTCTCCCCTCAGTCCACATTTTTCCTGAAATAATCCATTTCTGCCATGCCAATTATGATCCCAATCAATGAGTAGTCTTGTCTCCGAGTCAAACCATCCTTTTTCCAATAACTGCTCAGTCTATCAACGAAATGCTACAGTTTCAACCTGGTCAAGCCCTGACTCCCCTTTCCATGGGAGATTTACTTGAGAAATCAGCCAATCTATCCTAAGAAGAGTTAAATCGCCTCTGCCAAACCTTCATGTTGCCAGAACATCAGCCCAAATGCCCTCCCCCTTATGGTTATACCTTTTTCACTGATGTGGGCAGGCTTATTTTGAATATGATATCCTCTATAATGGGTTTCAACAGTAGTGAATATGTTGATCAATTAACCCTAGTATTGTTGTCAATTTTTACCCCTGGACAGCCCCCTGTTGTCAAGTATGATTTTGCTTCCTACATTGCTGATAAAATCCATGATCAATTCATGATATTAGAGAATGAAAGAGTGTTCAAGTATTCCTCTGTTATATACCATCTTATGCTTTACTACCAATCAGAAAGTTTCCATTTCCAGGTCAAGAAACTTGATGCCAAAGGAAATCCTAGGTCTGTAATATTTTGGTCTGCAATCACTCATAATTCCTCTGATTCTCCTTATTCTTATAATGATTTTATTGACCTATTTGTACACCCTGCAACCACCTTGTTAACAGGAGTCTCCCCTCCTAGGGTCAATAGTGACATCAAGAAAATTCTCCAACTCTCAAAGAAATATAGGATAGGTGACTGATACCTATACCGGAATCACATAGAAATCAGAATATATGGGTGTGAGTTATGCCCCTTCAAGTTACCAAAATATGTCCCAATGAGGCTCTTTGCCTTAGAGTATTTTAGACAGATGATAAATTCTGACATAGTCCATTTTTGCAATGCAAATAAAAAGGCTCAACTCAGAATTAAGAGTCAATTAGGTCCTTTTGTCTGTAACTCTAGGGATGCTAGAAAAGAAGTTGAAACAATCTTAGAAGACTATCCCAAATTACAAAAAAGTTTCTACTGGGTACCTTATGACCCAAACAGCTTTATTTGTGATAGAAGGATGAAAAAAAAATTATCACCATACATTCATCAAAGAATCCCAGAAATTGAACAATATGCCAATATGGATGAATGGATGGAAGGGACATTGATAGAACAAGATAGTGAATAGGTCAGTGTTGAAAATATTATGAAAGACCTTGAAAAAATACTTCACCTAGACTCTTTTGGACAGGTGCAAAGACTAGAGATTGGTCCTTCTTCTGCTGGGACTTCTCAACAAAATTTACAAGAAATCAGTACATTAGCCACAGTAGCATCTAAAGGAAAGGAGAAAGAGGCTGATATACAAGTTACAAAGAAATTCACAATGACAGAACAGCCTAAAACTTCTAAAGAACAGGGTCAAATACAGATTTCTCCTACTCAGACCAATGTGGCTGAAATTTCAATTTTACAAACTCCTCTCAATATAGAAAAAGGTAAGAAGAGAGATGTTGAAGCTGCTACCCCTGTCAGTGGATCTTCAGAACAGCCTGATGTTAAAAGACAAAAATTAAATCCTCTTCCAGAAGTAGAATCTGTTCAAGAAATCCCTGATAGTCAGAAGAGAGAAGAATTAGGTAGTCAACAAACATGTACAATCAGTGGGACATCCACTAATTCTCAGAGAAAAGAACTACAAAGGCAGCAAAGTGTAGAAGTATCTTCTTTCAAACCACCAGTGAAATATGCCTGGGATATTAAAAGGACATTCATAAATATAAAGGCCAGAAATGATCCACTAAGACTTCAAGTTTACAATTAATATTTGAAGATGGCTCCTAAGAATCAAGAAATATTGATGTCATTTTATGACATCCAGTAGGGTAAAATGATAATGAGTCACTTCAAACCCAAAGTGCAGCAGCCTCAAACAGCTGCCGATTATATCAGAACTAATTTTGAAGTCATAGCAAAGGATATTCATCCTTTGGGTTAGATTGAGTTGCATAAACAAAGAGATGAAATGATTTATTCTACTTTGACTGATAAATCAATGATGACCCAGAAATTGCAGGATTCTTTGGATAATACCAGTGCACAATTGTAGCTTGAAAAATCCTCTTCTCAAGCTAAGGACAACAGAATAAAGACTTTGTAGGAAATAATAATTGGGTTGGGTCATAATCCCAAATATGTCAAGGGTATAGAAGCTTTGATCAATAAGAAATATGATGATATTGCAGCTTTGAGAAAACAACTGAAGTTACCATCCTCAAGGCATCCACAAAGTATAGAAATCATAAAGCAAAACTCTGAAGAAGAATTAATGGATTTGCTCTTGAAACTGAATGAGCAACTTAATGAAACTGAAAAAGAGCTTGAGAAGGCATTAAAAGATAAGCATGCAAACATTCCAGCATCTATAGCAGAAGTAACTACAGGTACAACCACAACAGGTCAGCCAACATAATTATTACAGGGCAATACTTCCAATTTAAGTACCGAAGAATTAATAAAATCAATGGAGGAATTGAAACTACAGGTGACAAAGCTTCAGAAAAAAAGATACAGTTTACCATTTTAGAACAAAAATATGATCTCTCAAAAATGAGTGTTGCAGAAAAAACAAGAGAGGTCAACAGATTAGAAAAATTGGTCAAAGAATTGGAGAAGGAGCTCACATTGGAGAAGCCTTTGAAGGAAATAAAAGAAATTCTTTGGGACAACATCATCCAGTCAATAAATAATGTCTGGCCCTCAATTCAAATAATGTATGAACAAAATGATTTAGTTAAATTGGCTCTCAAAGAAATTCTAAAAGCAAGAGAAGAATTAGGAAACATGCCTGAAGAAGCCAATAAACTTATACATTTTCTGAATACTAAGAACATGTATCAACTTGAAGAACTTGACATTCAAGACAGGACAGGAACAATTTTGGAGATAAAAAGAGTTTTTACTAAAAGATCTCTGATGCAGAATTTAGAACGAAGATGCTCTGATATGCAAGAAGAAATCAATGCCTTCATAAATAGATTGGATATTCTGTTGAATAAAGGATTGCCTAGTCCTTTAGTTTCAGAGGATAAACTAATGGACCTTGAAAATTATGTTGAGAAATTGAACAAGCATGCTGACAATCAGGCCAGTTCCTCAACTAGTTCATCAACAACAGCATTGCCTACAGGCAAAACTCTTCATGACAGATTGGAAAATTTGTTTTATCTCAAGCATGAGGTAAAGCATTTATTCCCAATCTAGCCTACTTTCTTTAGATATACAGAGACAGATGAAACTCCGAGGAAGCTGCAAAGAACCAGAATACTGGAAGCTAAATGGTGGGAAGAAATGTTAGAACTTTTGTAAAAATTATTCTTACATGAATTTTTTATTATTTACTACAGTAAGTCATGATAAGAAGGATAAAAGGAAAAACAGAGGTTAAAGTGTATTAGTGCAGATAAAGAGTATCAGTAAAACAGAGCAGCCATCACAGAGTTACTAAAGATGACAACAATAAGCCAAATCATAGGGCCTGCCTCTAGCACATTCTTTTAAAAAGGGAACAACATAACATCGATTATCTTTTATCTTATCCACGAGACCATCTGTCTCAAGTTTGTTATGAAATACTCATGAGTCATCCTAGATTATATCTCAATTTGTTATGAGATATTTTTTATAATTTTTTGTATATATACTCCCTCAATTGGAGTATTGAGGGGTGAATTCTGAGACATTGCTGTAACATTGATTATTTTGGAATAAAGTGTTGTTGAATAAATTTCATATGGCTTGCTAGATGAGGAATTGATGCAAAAGACTTTTCACAGGATTCTTGAGTCAGAAAAAGGATCAATAAGTATTCTATCTCATTTGTTCTTAAGTTTTATACTTGTTTATTATACCATCTGAGTTTCATATCTGAATGATTAATGAAAAGAATTAATTCAGGAAGTGCTTTAGTGCAAACTGTTTTCAATCGTTATTATTCTTAATGTTTTCTTCTGAACTAGTATGGACAGTGAAATCTTAATTGCTCTTGTTTTCTAGTTGATTCATTTTGATTATTTGATAAAGAATTCTTAATTTCACTTTGTTAATAATTATTCAAGTTCCCCCCTTTTTGAAAATTTTGAAGGATTCTTAAATGCCCTTCACCCATTTCAAGTCCATTCCATTTAGTTTAGATCCTTAAATTGTTCCCTATTTGATTACCTTGCCCTGTGAAACCATCCCTTGTTAAGAAACTAAATCCAGTTAAGCCATATTCTTTGACTCCATTAGCCCAATGGCCTAAATTACTCAATCTTACCCTCTGTTATAGAATTTCATCACCCAAACTCAATCAAAATCCCTGGACTTTATAACTAGCCTAATATCTTTCAAAACAAAGCTAAATATTACAGAGAGAGCCCTCTTTGGGTATAGATTGGCTAGATTCTGTACCTAAAAGTTGGTTTGTGGTTACCTCAGACCCCTTTCCTCTTCCCTACAAATTCAAGGAAAATATGAGTGATAACACACTGTTGGATCTCCAATGCTAATGATTGAACGGCTATCATGTTCAATCAACCCCCGTGAGTTATTACTCAAAACTCACGTGAAATCGGCGGTTTTAAAATTCCGCCCATGCTACGTGTCGCTCATTTAGGACTATCGCATTCAAAAAGGAAATTACCACTTACCATCCAAAGGCTGCGTGAAAGCCATTTGTGGTTTTCAAAACTACTTTCACTGTTCCCATTGCATAGTTCCGCCATGTTGTTTTCTCATAGTTCCGATTCTAATTCTTCAATACGCCTCTCCACATATTTGGTGAAACATTTAAACAATCCGTTGATTCATATTCACTGAGCCATTACTTTGTAATTTACGCCTTCAGTTCTCAACACTATCACATGTTTCTGCCTTTTCTCTAGGCCTGCATCATTCGCTTGCTATTCCACTGTGTTTCAACATACGGTTTCGAACAGAGCCAGTTTTCAACCAATCTTCAAATCCTCTCCGACATTCAGACAATGTAGGGTTTAACTTCTGCTATTCAATTTCTTTGGTTCTTATCCATCGGTTCCATTACAATAAAAACCTTAAATGCAACTTCAAACCCTGATCTCACTGTATTGTACTTACACAACAGAATGTGTAATCACCCTTCTTGAAATGCTTCATACGATGTCAATCCAATTTCAAAATACATCTAGGCATTTTATTACCACAATTTGAAATGCAAGTAATTCCTTTAATAGCATCAATCCATTCTATGATCGATGCTAATTTTACACAGAATTCAACAAATGAGCATTCAACGTCAAAACCACACAATCTCTTAAATTGTAGATTGAACATAAAATGACAGAATTCTCCCTTTCTCTGTCAATTCCACTTGCACACAATATACACTCAAACACAACTCAGAAATTGATTTTTTATGTATTAAAACCAATATTTACATAGGAAAATATTCCTTTGGTCCGATCTTCTGTATTAGTGGCCTTTTCCTATTCTGCCCGTAGGCTTACAATTCAACCCTATCTGTCTACCTCTACCTTGAAATCTATCCACTGTCTTTTTATGCCTTTGAGGCTTATATTTTATACAAAAGGTTCTGAAACTATTTTTGGTTTCAGATCCTTCATCCTCTCAACAAATTCCTCAAAATCCTCAAAGTCCTAAAATCTATCCTTTATCCCTAAGGAGCCTCTTTAATTCCATAAAATCATGAAACCAATTCCACTTTAGGAAATACAATCAAATCTCTCATTTCCTATAGAATCTCAACTATCCTACTTCTCTCATGTTCTCCAATCATTCGGGAACATCTACAAATTTCTCTCAATATTTAATATCTCTCATTAAAAATCACTCAAAAACATTAATAATTACATAAGAAACCAATATTCTTTTAAAAACACAAGACCCTTATGTCTATTAAATTACAAAGGATTTTCTTGAGCCTAATGCCCTCACATCAGACTCCCAAGGTCAAAAATAATCATGATCTCCTGATCATGTTCTTTTAATCTTTGCCTCCTGGATCCCATACTCTGTTTTGCTGCTGTCCAATAGTTGCATTATTCTTCAACTGCACTTTTCCAGGTTTCCATACTTTATTCTGCATCTTCCCACTTGCTATGCTTTCACATTCTGCTATTGTTTTTCTCTTGTTGCTGCTGCTTCTTTGCTTTCCTGCTGCTGTCTTCTTCTGAGACACTTTCACCATTAGCCTTCTTATCAATTCAATTTCTTTGTCTAATATATCTTCTGATTGCTGAGTACTTCTACCTCTTGATTGCTGAACTTCTATTCTTGCTGCCACCCTGTCATCCTTACCCTCTTGTTTTCTGCAACTGATAATTTCTTCCTAATTGTCACTTATGAAAATTTCTTTGTTTCCTGACTTCAACAATTCCTTGGACTAGTATTTAATTTCCACTTACTGTCATCTTCTTTTATTTGCTTTAATTTGTTCTCCTAGACCAAACATTCTTTATTCTTTTCATCAATACCTGCAATCATAAAACAATCATCAAAATCATAAGACCTTTGTGTCTCTTCTTCCTCCGACAACATTTCAATTTGCTGCTCTGACATTTTCTCCTTTATCAGCACATCAATATGCTGATTCCAATTCTTCAAATAATTCTCGAGACTGTCAGCTAATCTCTCTTCCACATCATCCATTTCAAGGATGTTTCTTTGCTCTGGTTCATAAAAATGAAAATTTTCATTCTCATTCAGCTCTGACTTTACAACCTGAACACTTATTCTCTGTGTTTCTAGCCTCTGCTTTAAGATACTTAACTCGTGCCATAAATCTATCATCTCATCTGAAAAAATATTTGTACAATCTTCACTATCTTATTCTTTGTCACAATTCAAGTTCCTTGTTGACACTATCTCTTCATCTTTCATTAGAATAGAATTATGATCCTCCATCTCTACAATAGTTTTAGTTATCTGTCCATCACTCTTCTTTTGCCCATTTAACAAAATCAATTTCTCATTGTCATTATCAATAACAAATTTCTCATCTTCATACATAACTGTCATACCTTCATTGAAACAATTCTTTTCTCAAAAAAAGGAATTTATGAACTCCTTTTGTTGCAATAATTCAATTTGATATTCATCTGAAAGATAATCATCATATTTTCTTGGCAACTTTTAGCTTCACTTAATACAGTTTCATCACATGATTTGTCTTCTGCAATACCTGCATTCACACACAACTTGTTAGTTTTAAAACCATAAGAACTCATGGTCCCATTTGATGATTTAATCACCAAATCCTCCTACTGTTCCAAGTCTTCTATGTAATTCAGAAATTCCTCAATGGTCTTCTCTTGAATCTCCTTAATATTTTCAATTGATTGCTTAATTTATAGCTTTTGGCCATCATCATAAGTTAAATTTCCTCTGCTTTCAATATGTTGAAAAGTAAAACTTTTCTCCAACTGTGTATGGACATTTACAAAAGATCTGGCTGTCCCATTTTCTTCCTTTATGACAATATCAACAGTTTGTCCTTCTCCACATGTTCTTCCTGCAAACATACAAAATTTATCAAATTTAAAGTCATTCGACCTCTTGGTCTCACTTGAATTTTCAGTCTTCAAGTCTTTCTCCAAATACTCATTTGTTATGAGTAATTTTCCTTCAGTCGAGCATTTATTATTTTCTCTTTCCTCATCTGTAGCTATGCCACTTTATCTTTCTTCTTACAAGAAAACCCCACCTCTAGTTTTCCTCTATCATCATTTTCAATTTTTTAAATTGTTCTCTTATCACAGCTAACTCTCTTTCATACTCTTCCTTCCTTAACTGTCTCTGTATGCCATTTGTCTTGGAATATTCTTTCTTCACCTTCATTCTGTTGTGGTCTCTCTCAGAACCTATGCCATTTCTTCTATGACTATTAGTAGTCAGTTTCCCCTTCATTTCTATATTCATGAGTTCTTCACTCATTCATCATGGGTTGTACTAAAGCCTCTGCAATAACAAGTCCTCCTTGTTACAACTTATCTCACAAATCCTTTCCTCTGGACTTGGTCTTTTGGCAAGCACTGATCCTCTATTTTCTGGAACCTTTTGAGCATTCCTCTCTGATCCTTCTAGGCTTCAAATCATCTACACCCTTTCAAGAACAAAATTGTTCTTCTTATCCAACCTTTGTTGGAATTCCTCAAGGTTTTGCCACATTCTTCTTTCTCTTAGAAACCTTTACTGGCTTCCTTCATCACTGCTCTTTACAGCTGTGATATTTTTGCTGAGATGCTCCTTAATTGTCTGTAATCTGCATTCTGCAAACATAATCTTCAACAAAATCAAAATACCTCACCTTCAAGGTTTGTTTCAACACCCACTTGTAATTGCTTCTGCAATTCTTCCAATATTCCGCTACACTGCATGTTGTCTGTAAAATTCAAATATGATCTCTTTTTCCTTTCTTGCCATCTCCATTATACCTGAATTCACATGTTTCAAAACATAATCTGGTAAATCTTCAAAGCACATTTGCATTTAAATTCAAATTCTGCAAATATGAATTTCCTCATTATCATACTTTCACTGCCTATTTGCTCAAATCTACAATTACTGTCAATCAGAAAAATCTAAGCTTTCCTTGTTTTCTTCATCACACATGCATTTTGATTTAGTTTAAAAAAATCTTTAACTTTTCAAAAAGAGCTCTTCCAGCTCCGATACCACTTGATGCAGCCGAAGGCTGCAAAATCCACACTCTCACCTTAAGATGCATATAAAAATGCATGGTTCATTTTTAAACCAACACAATTTTCAAACTTGGGGCAAACTTTAATGCGGAAGCTTTTCTTTTACAAAAAACCTATGGTTAAAACCATATAATAAACCCCATTCATGAAAATATCAAATCAACGTTCAACTTTGTGTTAAGACTGAAGTATCATCACACACACACACACACACACACACACACACACACACACACACACACACATATATATATATATATATATATATATATATATATATATATATATAATGGCCACACTTACCAACACACATTTAAATAATGTCCATATGCGTTCACTAGTCTGAATGCTATTCGGGTCCACAATTCATTAACATATATTCGACCCCACATCATATCCCATAATTTGGTTAAAAATTAAAATGTATCAACACTTATTAATGTTCGGTCCCATGGCATATACAACTTACATATTCATTTGTAAGTTCCAATCTCCATCGTCCATTCTAATTCTTTAGATCCGACGAACAGCGCTTGATATCGTGCTCCAATTCAACGCTTCTTTTAACACCATCAGGACCACACCATGGTTAACTCCTGCGCAACTTTCCACATGTCCATCGTTGGATCTCCAACGCCAATGATCGAACGGCTATCGCGTTCAACCAACCCCTGCGAGTTATCACTCAAAACTCACGCGAAATCGGTGGTTTTAAAATTATGCCCATGCTACGTGTCGCTCATTTAGGACTATCGTGTTCAAAAAGGAAATTACTACTTACCATCCAAAGGCCACGCGAAAGCCATTTGTGGTTTTCAAAACTAATTTCACTGTTCCCATCGCATAGTTCTACCATGTTGTTTGCTCATAGTTCTGCTTCTAATTCTTCAATACGCCTCTCCACATATTTGGTGAAACATTTAAACAATCCATTGATTCATATTCACAAATCCTCCCGTATCTCAGATGCACGTGTGCTTAACTTCTTCAACAAGATTCACTTTTGGTTCTTATCCATCGGTTCCATTACAATAAAAACCTTAAATGCAACTTCAAACCCTGATCTCACTGTACTGTACTTACACAACAGAATGTGTAATCACCCTTCTTGAAATGCTTCATACGATGTCAATCCCATTTCAAAATACATCCAGGCAATTTATTACCACAATTTGAAATCCAAGTAATTCCTTTAATAACATCGATCCATTCTGTGATCGATGCTAATTTTACACAGAATTCAACAAATGAGCATTCAACCTCAAAACCACACAATCTCTTAAATTTTAGATTGAGCATAAAATGACAGAATTCTTCCTCTCTCTGTCAATTCCACTTGCACACAATATACACTCAAACAAAACTCAGAAATTGAGTTTTTTTGTATTAAAACCAATATTTACATAGGAAATTCTTCCTCTGGCCCGATCTTCTGTTTTAGTGGCATTTTCCTATTCTGCCCGTAGGCTTACAATTCATTCCTATCTGTCTACCTCTACCTTGAAATCTATCCACTGTCTTTTTATGCCTTTGAGGCTTACATTTTATACAAAAGGTTCTGAAACTATTTTTGGTTTTAGATCCTTCATCCTCTCAACAAATTCTTCAAAATCCTCAAAGTCCTAAAATCTATTCTTTATCCCTAAGGATCCTCTTTAATCCCATAAAATCATGAAACCAATTCCACTTTAGGAATTACAATCAAATCTTTCATTTCCTATAGAATCTCAACTATCATACTTCTCTCATGTTCTCCAATCATTCAGGAACATTTACAAATTTCTCTCAATATTTAATATCTCTCATTAAAAATCACTCAAAAACATTAATAATTACATAAGAAACCAATATTCTTTTAAAAACACAAGACCCCTATGTATATTAAATTACAAAGGATTTTCTTGAGCCTAATGCCCCTGCATCAGATTCCTAGCAACTCTGAACAATATTTACTGAGCTAACAATGACGTCCTAGGAAATGAATGCTTAAAGCAATCAATGTTTAGATTTAATAGTTAATATTTATAAAGCCTCTATCTCTGGTGGCTTTTATGCATGAAAAATATAAGAAACATGGCACACTCTTTTTAATGTGTGATATTATCATCTTCACATTTGGGTATTGACATGCTTGGATTCCATAAGTTTACGAAATTTTAACTCCATTTTTTGATTTCATGGATTTAAAAAATTAAATAAATTTAAAAATTTAAAATTTTTGTCTATCTATCTCGGGCATCCCAAGCCGAATGATTATAATAACAACTAAGTGAATGTCTTTGCTATCCGATGTAAGGAGCAGACTTATAAAGGGTCTGGCCAAAAAAACACTAGAAAAGGCACAGATAATTTCTCTCACCAGTATGGTATCACACAGGAAAAAAAGTGAGCCAAGGTACATATTTCCCACAATGCCCAGGTTAAATGGCCTATCGGATTATGGCTCATATATTTATGAGGAATTCTAAGAGGAGGGAGTGTACCTTAGATACTCTTTTAGTGGCAGAGTTCTATGTTCAACGTTTCTGCCTAAAATAGTGCACATATCTTCTAAAATAAATCTGAGGTACCAAATATGATATAGAAATGAGAAGGATTTCCTTCCAATCCCAGACTCTTAAATACTATACTTTTCTACCTTTACCACACTTGCTTCTTAACATCTATGTGGAATTGGCAGATCTCTGCACATGATGAAACCTGGATCCCTTAAAACCTCAAAGGCCTATTCCAGCTTTTGATTAAACTTTCAAAATTTGAGCTCATGAAAAGTCCCATGCAAGAAAACTGATCCAATCAAGCCCGCTCTAGGAAGGAACTTGCTCCTACAACCGGTCTTGTTATAATAAGCGACCTTTTCTTAAAAGTTTTAAAAACATCTATTCTATATACAAGTAATTTTATGTAAAACTCCTCCTTATTAATAAGATATTAATTAGTTTATTTATTAATTATACATTTTAATTTAAAATTAAATTAAATGTAACTTAATGAATATATTTGAATTATAAAATGTTAAATTATTTATATTTTTTTCATTAAAATTTAGTGAAATATTTGAATGAAATTATTATTTTTCATTATCTAAAATATATATTTGAATATATAAACAAATTTAAAATCATAAAAAACTTAAATTCATACAAATTTTATAACTCAAATTTATAATTTTAATAATTAAAATTTTAGTACATTTAAGATAAACTTGATAAAAAGATGTCACTGAGTCTAGAGGCTCATCTAAAATGTGAGTAAGATGTTTAAATCTTATATATTTTTAAAATATTTCAACAAAAGATTTAAATAAACTAATTGAAGATCTATATTAACTAATGTGTCCATATCAACTTCATATCTATATATATATATATATATATATATATATATATATATATATATCTATATATATAGAAATTTTTTTATTAAAATAAAACATTTTAATGTTGTATATAAAAAAATATTGAATGTGGGCTATGAATAAAATATTTTAATATGAATTAATGTTGACATATACTTCAAAATATATTAATATTAAAAAACCATTTGATTTGCGTGATAAAAGGTTAAAATATTTTAATGTCAATTACGGATTATATATCAATTAAAAAATAACACGTTGTATTTTTCACTTTAAAAAAGTTTGCATGTGAAGAAATTAGATCCCTCTGAGCTCATGTTAGATCCGTACAAAGATGGATCTATACTGGTTTAAAATACATTGAATAAATGCTCATGTTAGAACTGTACTTAAGATGGATCTATACTGGTTTAAAATACATTGAATTTTTCGTTGAACTATTTTGATTTCAATAGTTTTCTTTCTTTGTGTTAGATGGAGATTTCGTGGTTAGTAATTGTATTTTTTATTTTATTTTTTTTCAATAAATTAATTAATTACGCCGATAGGCATATCCCCCTATTGGAGGTAGGCTCTTTTGTGATTAGGCTAATTAATCTTTTCGATTTGATGGTCTAGATTGAAAGATGCCGGTATATTCTAGTCGTCACCACTCAATCAATGGATGCAATCTACTCCACTAACTTCCTTACATATCTAAATCACATGTTTAAACCGTACTTAAATTATTTTTTTACAAATCTTGATTAAAAATTTACTGTGCCATTTATTAATTGCCACCTATCAAGATTAACAACTAGAAGGAAACTGAAACATTAAATCTTCTCCAAGTGTTGAAATTGTTCTGCAACGTGTCCCATGCCTTTCACAGGAGCCATAGTGGCAGCAAGCGGTGCATGTTGAAATCTTTGTGCAACGTGTCCCATACCTCCAGAGTGGCGGCAAGCGTTGCGATTCGGGAAGTGGAAGGTTCGGCCAACGAACAGGCGTTTATCTTTTCACAAGACCAAAAAAAGAGCATCGTTCATTTCTGTCGTGCCGTTGATGATATGGCTGTGAGCTTCCGTCCGAGAGCAGCATCATTACATACTGCGTATCCACCGTTTCGAGCTTTCCTGGATTATCTAAACGGCCAGACGCCATGGAGATTCTGAAGGCCGTCGTGAAGCTGAGTATAAAGGCAGTCAAGGCGGCAGACGCCAAAGCCCACAGGCTATCTCGCCCCGGACTCGACCAAAGACAACGCGGTGCCGTGAAAGATTGTTTCGAGTTATTCCATGACACGCTCGATGAATTGCACAGCACGCTCTCCGATTTGAAGAACGCGAATTTCATGTCAATTCCACAGTATGCCAGTGACCTCGAGACATTGCTCAGCGCGGCCATCACGAACTAGTACACCTACATTGATAGTTTCTCTCATTCCAAAGGGAATCTCAAGCAACGTTTGCCGGGAGGGATGCAGAATGTCTCTCATCTGGTCAGCAATTCGCTGGCGATGGTGAAGAACATTTCAGCCGAAGCTTCAAGCCTGGCCAAGATGTGGTGAACTTTTCCGACTCAGAATCGCCGTCTGTTATCGAAAAAATCTGGCCCCAATTTCATGCCCATGGATTCCCACAGTTTTCCGACGTGGATGTCGGTCGGAGATCGAAGGCTTTTGCAAACCTCCACAAGCAAGGTGAAGCCGAATGCCGTGGTTGCGAAGGACGGCAGTGGGAATTACACGAACATTGCAGAGGCAGTGAATAAGGCTCCCGAGAAGAGCCAGACGAGATACGTAATTCATATAAAAGCAGGAGTTTATGCAGAGAATGTGGAGTTGCACAAGAAGAAAACTAATATCATGTTTGTTGGAGATGGAATGGATGTCACAGTGGTGACAGGGAACCGAAATGTGAAGGACAATTTCACAACCTTTCGTTCTGCAACTGTTGGTAAGTCCTCTAATTTGTGGTCTCTATGGTCACATATTTACTCAATTAAGTATATGATAGCAAACAATGGTGCCGAAAGAGAATTAATAGATCCATGAAAGTGTGATTGAAATTATGAACGCTATACCGATGAGGAATTTGCTCTCACTCTAACGCCAAAGGCCCAGCAGCTGGACATATTTTTTTTGAAAAGGAGACCAGCGAAAAGAAACCAAAATATTGCACCACTTGTTGATTGACAGACACTTTATTAAGATGACAATCAACCAAATGCAATATTTGAGGTTAAAGCTGTCTCTTTAAGTTGTTTCTTTCTGGTAATTACAGTTGGGTGCTTGCTTTTTCACTGGCAAGAAATTGGCCTCTCTGTGTCAGTATTGCCTTTTTGCGGGAAAAGCAAAAAAGGTTCAATGTTTAAATAGGTTCAATGTTTAAATTGCCAAGCACGAAAATTTCCAGTATAATTTAAATAGGTTCAATGTTTAAATTTTGAATAGGTTCAATGTTTAAATTTTGAATAGGTTCAATGTTTAAATTTTGAATAGGTTTAATGTTTATTGGTTAAGAATATATAGTTTGAGTTCATTTAATAGTTAAAAGTATGTGTTTCTTTTTAAAAGGTTATAGGTTTGAAACCAGAAAAGTAGGATATGTTTGTTTTTAGTAGATTTAGCAGTCAAATCACTCAGCAAAAGTGGATCTCTTGTCTTATAAACAAAAAGTTTAATATACCAATTTAGTGTCTAATCTAACCATGACCTTTATTATTATTATTATTATTATTATATCTTCAACAATTTAAAGATGATTGTTTCCAATAGCTTGGTATAATATATATTTCTTTTTAAAATAGAATAATTTTAAATGTGAAAAGATAGAATGTACACCTTTTAACATATTTTAATAATCATATCTTAGTAAATAGGAAGTCAACATATTTTAGGAATACATTAATAAAGGGGAAATTCTCTTGTAGCAAACAGGGGATCTCAGACAGTGTTGAAGAAAGATTTAATGGTGTGTTAACCTTTTTGATTTAGAATAATGATTACAAAATAATTTCCGTTTATGTCATGAAATTTCTCGGGATCCGAGACATTGTTGAAGAAAGATTCAATAGTGCGTTTACATTTTTTTATTTAGAATAATGATTACAAAATAGTTTTGGCTTATGTAATGAAATCAGAAATCTTTTTTTTTTCTTAATTTAAAAAATATGTGTAAACATCCCAATCAACTTAGATTGAATTATTAATTTAATTTAAAAATTCCCAATCAACTATTAATTTAAAAAATTATTTTTTATTTAAAAAAATGAGATTTAATTCTATAAAATAAATTTTATATTTTAAAAGATATCTTAGTTTTAAAATTATTTAACTTAAAAAAATATAATAAGATAGTATTTTTTAAGTATATTGTGCAGTTTTATGATAGTATTTTTTTGTACATTTCTACTCTGTCTTCTTTAGATTATCCCATCCATCCTTACCGAGTATTGTACTTTAGTTTTAGTGTATTTTAATCTATATATACATTTATAATGTGTTAAGATTTGTTTCTCTATCAACGTACAATGGTATAATTTATAATGTGTCAATATTTGCTCCTCCATTAACGTGTTGTGGTATAGTTTCTTGTAATTTATGTACTGTACTAATTTAGTTTAATTTGATCTATTATACCATGTGTTAAATTATTAAAATTAGATAATTTATTGAACACAATAACCTATCTGTCTTTGTATATTTATGTTTATCATTTTTTAATTTACGTGAGTTAATTGTTTCGCTTTTGCCTTTGTCCAGCGAGCCTACTTCAATTTATAAATATAAAATTCTACATATAAACTAAAATATATAAGTTCAAATTTTACACTCAAACTAATTATCACTTAAAACTAAGCTCAATGTTAAGTCTTATGTTTTGATGGTCTAATTCATTTATTTTAATATCTATTTACTTTTTCAATTATGAAATTGTGTATCAAATTAAAAAGATGTTTATAAAATATATTATTAAAATAGTTTTAATATGTTTATGTTTTATATTTATTTTGAAACTTTAATTAATTAAATATTAAAATAAATAATAAAAATATATTACTAAAATAATTTTGATTTACTATTATGGTGTTTCAATTTATTGATTTTAATATTCACATAATTGTAATTTATTCAAATTTATTTTCAAATTTTGTATTTATTTTTGATATTGTAGTTTAATTAAATATAAAAAAATGAAATAATCAAATTAATTATAGGATAATTTTAATTTGTTAATATAATGTGTTTTTTTATTTATTTTTTTTACTCTCAATGATTCTAGTAAATTTGAGTAAATTTAATATCTACACTTAAAAAAAAAATGAAAATATTAATAAATATCTCTATATAAATAAAAATATAATATAAAAAATAAGGTATATTTGTTTTTTTTTTAAATACACTTAGGTTTATTTAAATATTTTTTTCTATTTTTATTTTAAATACATAAAATTTTAAATTATTTAATTTTTTATGAGAAAAAAATAAATTAATGACTTTTTATTTTTCATATATAATTTTTTTTTTATTATAAAATTATATTTTATTTATAAACGATATGTATAATATGTAGAAAGTTCAATGAGTAATATCAAATAAATTTAATCATTTCCAAACACCATTAAATATTGATTTCAAAAATAAAAAATATAGATAAGGAATCAATATAATATCTAGATATTAGATATTGACTTGTACAAATTTCATGGATATTTGATTAGTAGCAACTATATTTGGAATAAATATAATAATGGCAATTTGATTTATAGAGGTTTTGTAAGTTTATCTATACTTTTCACAAACTTAAGAGTGCATTTTTTATTTTATTTTATTTTTTAAGCTATAATCAACCTTATTTAATAATTAAAATTATTAATCATAATATTATTAAAAATATACAAAGGCATATAATATATTTTGATATTAGGATTAAAATTAATGTTACCCACTATTAACAAATATTAATATTAATGTCATTCTTAATATTAATTAAATGTTATTGATATTAGTATTAATTAATATTATCAATATTAATATTAAAGTTAATAATAATAATACATTAACTATTATTATACTTTGTTATATATTTATTACTGTAATAATAATTTGCATTAGTATTTGATATTAAATAATTAATATATAGGAATATACTAATATTAATAAATAAATAAGTTTTATTATTAATATTAATTAATTTGAATAAGAATAAGAATATTATTTTTAATATTATTAATATTAAATCCTTGTGTTTATTAGTTCTTTTGGTTTATAATATAAATAATTGATCAATGTCATCCATGTTTAAATGAATTCCCTTGGGTTCACCAATTCCTTTGGTTTATAATATTAAACCCTTGGGTTTATTAGTTCTTTTGGTTTATAATATAAATAATCGATCAATGTCATCCATGATCAAATGTCACATTCTAACAAACATTGTCTCAATATGAAAATCACCCATGGCCAACCATGGTCATAGTTGGCCGAACGTCGCATTCTGACAACAATTGTCTCAATGTTTAAATCAATTCCCTTGGGTTCACCAATTCCTTTGGTTTATAATTTGTTGGGTAATGGTTTTCCCTTGGGTTCACCAATTCTTTTGGTTTATAATATTAAACCCTTGGGTTTATTACTTCTTTTGGTTTATAATATAAATAGTCGATCAATGTCATCCATGATCAAATGTCACATTCTGACAAACATTGTCTCAATATGAAAATCACCCATGGCCAACCATGGTCATAGTTGGTCGAACGTTGCATTCTGACAACAATTGTCTCAATGTTTAAATCAATTCCCTTGGGTTCAACAATTCCTTTGGTTTATAATTTGTTGGGTAATGGTTTCCCTTGGGTTCACCAATTCTTTTGGTTTATAATATTAAACCCTTGGGTTTAGGTCATCCACGATCAAATGTCACATTCTGAAAATCATTGTCTCAATATGAATATCACCCATGGCCAACCAGGGATAATTTTAGGGGCGAATTTTAGCCCAAAGGCGAATTTTAAGGGATTTTCAATTTTAATGGGGCTAATTTTTTACATAAAACCCATTTTCTATAGTTTAAAAAGTTAGCCCAATAAATATTTTAAAAATAATTAATAATTAAGTATTAGCCCACCAAAAAACGGGGCGCATAACACTGGAAAAATGAAATTCGCCCGATTTTTTTCTTATGGAGCAAATTTCCATGGCATTCGCCTGGATTTACAGGGTTCAAATGGGGAGTTACAGTGATTCGCCCCAATTTTTTCAATGGTTAGGAGAGGCGGCTGGCCACTGGACACCGATCTTCTTGCTGGCTGAGCCAGGGCGACCCTCTCTGGTCCGTTCGTTGTTAGGGCCCTTCCAGTTGGTATATAGCAGAGATATACAGTTCGAAAAATATGGTATTGGTGTTCTTGTGGGAGATAACAGTGTGCCAGAGCCGCGCTCGACCTCAAGCGCACGCCGGATTTACAAGTTCGCTCGACGCTCTCAGAGTCCAGACAACGCCGCTTTTCGCCAGTCTGTTCAAGGGTATGCACCTTCAGTTCTATTTGTACATTGAATACGATTTGTACAGTTCTGCAAATCGACTGTCTATGGAAATATGGAAATAACACCAACATAAACAATCTTTTCAATATATAAGCAATGGAAACTTATCCCTGAGTTGCAGAATTTAAATAAGAAAAACTAGAAAAATAATCACAGAAAATATTAACATCGATTGTGTTACTGACGAAGGAACATGAAAATATTTGAAAGTAGGTTTCGTTGGAAGTTTTACTGAAGTTTACAAAGAGATAGAGTTGCTATCCCATTCACAGTCGTAAGCAGCTCGTTGCGGAAATAGAAGGAAGAAATAAGAAAACTTGTTGTTGTGGAATTCTTGATCTCTGATGTATAATACATTGACAAGAGAATATGTTGTCGGGACCAGTTATAAATGCCTACCCTCTGTCAAGCTACACATTTGGGACCAAAGAGCCCAAGATGGAGAAAGACACCTCTGTTGCAGACAGAATTGCAAGAATAAAAGTCAATTATTTGAAAGAAGGCATGTAGACAAGTGTGGAAGCTATCCTCCTAGTACAGGAGCACAACCATCCCCATATATTGTTACTGCAAATTGGAAACACCTTTTGTAAGCTTCTTGGAGGATGCTTAAAGCCTGGTGAAAATGAAATTAGAGGCTTGAAGCGTAAACTGTCGAGAAAAATTGCTGCAAATTCAAGTACTCTTCAACCGGGCTGGCAGATTTGAGAGTGTGTTGTTGTATGGTGGAGACCTAATTTTGATACATTGATGTATCCTTATTATCCACCCCACATTACAAAACCGAAGTAATGCAAGAAGCTTTTTTTTCTTGTTCATCTATCCAGGAGAGAATATTTTGCAGTCCCCAAAAATATGAAACTGCTCTCCGATCCATTGTTTGAGCTCTATGATAATGTGCAGGTACATGGCTTGGTCATAATAGGTGCCCAGAAATGAATGTGTACAGTGTCTAAAATTTTTACGAGATATGGTCTGGTTATCTCAACTATTCCATAGCAGCTGTCAAGGTTCACTTTTAGCATGGAAGATGATAATCAAATGGGATAATGCAGTGAGGATGGTGGGCTACGGGCATGCATGATTTAACTTGCACTCGAGTTTTCAATCTGTTTTGGGTTTTAGGAATGAAACTGGTACCAAATCTCATGCACATAATATCCTCTCTCAAAACGAATTCATCGTGTTAGCGCCAGCTATAATTGCATTGATAAATCAAAGACGGATTGTAGTTCAGAGGTTGAAGCCTAAAAAGGAATAATTGACCATATTACAAAGGGTGGATCTCATGGAATTGGCTGCAGAACGAACCAAGACTGTTCTTATTCTCATGAGTGATACAGGGGGTGGTCACAGAACCTCTGCCGAAGCCATTAAAGTAGCCTTCAGGACAGAATTCGGTGATGAATACAAGGTCTATGTGACAAGAGCACACACCTTGGCCATTCAACCAGATAATGTTCCTGCAGATCCCCTCCCAAATCCAGAATGATAGATAACATATCATTGTATGATTTGATTGGTTGTGATTTGGATCCCCAAGACCCTTTTTCAATGACTCATGTTCGACAATACTATTCTATGATCAGTAACTAAATATTGCAAGAGTAACTACTAAAAAGATTTCCCTAAGATATAAAGGACATATTGCTACTATTGAGTAAGGGATGTTTTGGCTGAGTGGGATGAAACAATTTGAACTATGGTCATAATATTTTCACTAATTTGTTGTATGCAGAACCATCTGCACCATAAAATCTAAATGTTGTTTTCGATCTACTGATTTGATCGGATACTCCTTTAAAAAACTATGACTTATGACATTTACTTATAGATGGGTTTCAATGTTCGAGTTCATATGTATATGGCTGGAATTTCTCTCATCAGGATTGGTATTGGGAAGAGAAGGGTTTTTCAATGCATTATATATGTCGATACACAGTTGAGTATAGGGATATCATAGTAAAATGTGTTTGGATGTTTTTGTTAACAATCTATATTGAGTATGTCAAGCAGTGAGCTTGTTTTAACAGAGGACCATGAGTCAATAAAAGGACTGAATTGTGCATATACAAGGATATTTATGCTACTTGAAACTACCATAGACTCTATTGCTACATGTTTTTTTTCAGAAATTATGTACGAGTAAAGGTTTTGGGGCTTCTTTTCTAACTTGTGCTTCATGGTGAAATTATTTTTGACAATATATGTTGCAAGGTTCTAAATTACTTGATCCCATATTGAAACCATTGAACCTTTTGGATTGAAATCTGACAAGAGAATTGAGATCTGAATACTGAGAAAGATTGTTGTTTTTCTCTGCTTGGGAAATCAAGAGTAACCACATAAGTTTTAATGGATCCCCCAGGGAAATTGTCACAGATCTTGAGTTGGGTTCCCATATTTGACAGAAAAACAGAGGACCATATTTAGTATGATGATTGGTGGTTTTCAGCATTTGGCTGTATACATTTGGCCCAAAGATGAAATTGGTCCATAGGTTTTTCAGAAGCAGGAGATGGATCTATCATTGAACTCAAAAAATGTTAATTTTGAGTCTAGTATAGCTACATTGCTGAGCTATAAAGTCCTTAGATTTTGCAGTTGGGTGTTAATAATCATGAAGAGCAACAATTCATGTCAATGGATCAGCAGTTCTTCAGGAAGAGCTCGAAGGATATTAGAGGATATGGTGGCATGCATGATTTGGGTTATCTTGCTACTTGATTGGATTATGGACCTTCTTCACCACCTGTGTCATAACAAGTCAATGGATATGTAGATAAAGAACTGTACAGGGACTTAAATGAGATGGTTTCTCTGGTGTATTCCTTCATTTTATGTTTCTGATCAATCTTATCCATTTTTCCATATGACCCAAGTCTTAAGTTTTCATAATGAGTGGACATCAATGGGCTTTGGACTTGTGTTTTTAGTTGATATTCATGCAATTTTGATAAAATAGTAGCCCCAAATCCTTAAATGGTTGAAACACAAATTATCCATTCCACATTAAGATGAAATGACTATTGCACCATTCAATCAACGGATCAAATGACAAAGTCGTTGTTGAAGAAATTCTGCAAATCGACTGTCTATGGAAATATGGAAATAACACCAACATAAACAGTCTTTTCAATATATAAGCAATGGAAACTTATCCCTGAGTTGCAGAATTTAAATAAGAAAAACTAGAAAAATAATCACAGAAAATATTAACATCGATTGTGTTACTGACGAAGGAACATGAAAATATTTGAAAGTAGGTTTCATTGGTAGTTTTACTGAAGTTTACAAAGAGATAGAGTTGATATCCCATTCACAGTCATAAGCAGCTCGTTGTGGAAATAGAAGGAAGAAATAAGAAAACTCGTTGTTGTGGAATTCTTGATCTCTGATGTATAATACATTGACAAGAGAATATGTTGTCGAGACCAGTTATAAATGCCTACCCTCTGTCAAGCTACACATTTGGGACCAAAGAGCCCAAGATGGAGAAAGACACCTCTGTTGCAGACAGAATTTCAAGAATAAAAGTCAATTATTTGAAAGAAGGCATGTAGACAAGTGTGGAAGCTATCCTCCTAGTACAGGAGCACAACCATCCCCATATATTGTTACTGCAAATTGGAAACACCTTTTGTAAGCTTCTTGGAGGATGCTTAAAGCCTGGTGAAAATGAAATTAGAGGCTTGAAGCGTAAACTGTCGAGAAAAATTGCTGCAAATTCAAGTACTCTTCAACCGGGCTGGCAGATTTGAGAGTGTGTTGTTGTATGGTGGAGACCTAATTTTGATACATTGATGTATCCTTATTATCCTCCCCACATTAAAAAACCGAAGTAATGCAAGAAGCTTTTTTTTCTTGTTCATCTATCCAGGAGAGAATATTTTGCAGTCCCCAAAAATCTGAAACTGCTCTCCGATCCATTGTTTGAGCTCTATGATAATGTGCAGGTACATGGCTTGGTCATAATAGGTGCCCAGAAATGAATGTGTATAGTGTCTAAAATTTTTACGAGATATGGTCCGGTTATCTCAACTATTCCATAGCAGCTGTCAAGGTTCACTTTTAGCATGGCAGATGATAATCAAATGGGATAATGCAATGAGGATGGTGGGCTACGGGCATGCATGATTTAACTTGCACTCGAGTTTTCAATCTGTTTTGGGTTTTAGGAATGAAACTGGTACCAAATCTCATGCACAGAATATCCTCTCTCAAAACGAATTCATCGTGTTAGCGCCAGCTATAATTGCATTGATAAATCAAAGACGGATTGTAGTTCAGAGGTTGAAGCCTAAAAAGGAATAATTGACCATATTACAAAGGGTGGATCTCATGGAATTGGCTGCAGAACGAACCAATACTGTTCTTATTCTCATGAGTGATACAGGGGGTGGTCACAGAACCTCTGCAGAAGCCATTAAAGCAGCCTTCATGACAGAATTCGGTGATGAATACAAGGTCTATGTGAAAAGAGCACACACCTTGGCCATTCAACCAGATAATGTTCCTGCAGATCCCCTCCCAAATACAGAATGATAGATAACATATCATTGTATGATTTGATTGGTTGTGATTTGGATCCCCAAGACCCTTTTTCAATGACTCATGTTCGACAACACTATTCTATGATCAGTCACTAAATATTGCAAGAGTAACTACTAAAAATATTTCCCTAAGATATAAAGGACATATTGCTACTATTGAGTAAGGGATGTTTTGGCTGAGTGGGATGAAACAATTTGAACTATGGTCATAATATTTTCACTAATTTGTTGTATGCAGAACCATCTGCACCATAAAATCTAAATGTTGTTTTCGATCTACTGATTTGATCGGATACTCCTTTAAAAAACTATGACTTATGATATTTACTTATAGATGGGTTTCAATGTTCGAGTTCATATGTATATGGTTGGAATTTCTCTCATCAGGATTGGTATTGGGAAGAGAAGGGTTTTTTAATGCATTATATATGTCGATACACAGTTGAGTATAGGGATATCATAGTAAAATGTGTTTGGATGTTTTTGTTAACAATCTATATTGAGTATGTCAAGGAGTGAGCTTGTTTTAACAGAGGACCATGAGTCAATAAAAGGACTGAATTGTGCATATACAAGGATATTTATGCTACTTGAAACTACCATAGACTCTATTGCTACATGTTTTTTTTTTCTTCAGAAATTATGTAAGAGTAAAGGTTTTGGGGCTTCTTTTCTAACTTGTGCTTCATGGTGAAATTATTTTTGACAATATATGTTGCAAGGTTCTAAATTACTTGATCCCATATGAAAACCATTGAACCTTTTGGATTGAAATCTGACTAGATAATTGAGATCTGAATACTGAGAAAGATTGTTGTTTTTCTCTGCTTGGGAAATCAAGAGTAACCACATAAGTTTTAATGGATCCCCTAGGGAAATTGTCACAGATCTTGAGTTGGGTTCCCATATTTGACAGAAAAAACAGAGGACCATACTTAGTATGATGATTGGTGGTTTTCAGCATTTGGTTGTATACATTTGGCCCAAAGATGAAATTGGTCCATATGTTTTTCAGAAGCAGGAGATGGATCTATCATTGAACTCAAAAAATGTTAATTTTGAGTCTAGTATAGCTACATTGTTGAGCTATAAAGTCCTTAGATTTTGCAATTGGGTGTTAATAATCATGAAGAGCAACAATTCATGTCAATGGATCAGCAGTTCTTCAGGAAGAGCTCGAAGGATATTAGAGGATATGGTGGCATGCATGATTTGGGTTATCTTGCTACTTGATTGGATTCTGGACCTTCTTCACCACCTGTGTCATAACAAGTCAATGTATATGTAGATAAAGAACTTTACAGGGACTTAAATGAGATGGTTTCTCTGGTGTATTCCTTCATTTTATGTTTGTGATCAATCTTATCCATTTTTCCATATGACCCAAGTCTTAAGTTTTCATAATGAGTGGACATCAATGGGCTTTGGACTTGTGTTTTTAGTTTATATTCATGCAATTTTGATAAAATAGTAGCCCCAAATCCTTAAATGGTTGAAACCATCATTTTGTTTTCCTGAATCACAAACAGAAATGTTGCATAAGAATACAAATGAAAAAGATTATTCTTATTCTATGTAGTTGGCATTGCCCATTCTCTTTACTAAAAAAATATTTCCATCTATAATGTGTGTTGCTTTCATTGGGAGGCTTCATGATTTTAGTTGATAGATATTTACATCTTGGTTTTGGCAGTTTTCTAGTGTGATGCCTTGGAGTATGAGGCTTCTGCTTATTTTCTCTGCTACAGTGACGCTGAGTGCCTTTTCCTTTTCAGTGGTCAAATTCTATGAGGATAAGGTTAATTATGGAAGATTATAGGGTGAATAAATCCTCTCACTATGCCACCCTGGTGACACTCCCACTCTTAGGGACTTGTCTACTAAAAAGGTGAAACTGGATTTTGGAAATGTGCATATCGTTAACCGAAGCTCAATATCATCAGTTTTGCGGGATGCTGGATTGCATTCATTATTTTTTCTTTCACTGTATTTTTTCACTGCAGTTGGAAGATTTAATGACAAGAAGCAATGTGACACAATGTTGTTTCTGGTTTTCTATTTCTTCTTTCGAGCATCACCTTAAGGGAGCCATGTAAATTCTAGAAAGGAGTTTTTTGTTTAGAAATTGAAATGGGAATCTAGGTTGTTAGTCGGGCTCATTGTAATCTTGCCAATTAGTAGGAGTACGATGAGGTGTTGGGCATTGCTTCAGCAAAAACACTGAGCATAATGGAGATTTCTATATTTTTTTTGGTTTTCAAACATAAGAGGAAAGAAAATAATACTGAGAGCGAGAAACAAAGTGAAAACAATAAGTGCTAAAGTGGTGGCACTTTCAATGAAGAGATACTAGGACATCAAGGCTTGGTAACAGTCTCTTGGGTAGAGTAGTTCGTGCAAGTGCAAGTCAACTCTCAGAGAAAATTAATGGAGCTTGAAGCAATTTTCCAGTGAAAACTTTCCTCCTGCTCTAGGTTATTAACTTATTATACAACAAATGCATTAGCTACAATCATTGGGAAAACAGGTGATTGGGATGTTTTAGTAGCTGGTATTGTATTTGCTGCAATTGAGGGAATTGGCATTGTTGTGTATAGAAACCCCATACCCATAGCCAAGCTACAGTCTCTAGTTACAGAAAACTTCTAGAAAGAGGGAGTCTACTTAGGTCTTTTTTTAGATGCCTTCAAACTTGGAAGCTACAGATTATAACACAAGTGACCAAAGTCGCAGATGGATGTTATTTTTCAATTCTGAAATTTGCATAAGTAAATACAACATTTGATATTCATTCCAGTGCCACAATTTCATACACCACTAATATTTAAATGGGATGTCACTTATCTCCTGTACAGTTACAGCCAGTGCAAGCTATTGCAAGGGCCTTCTTGTTCGACACAATATTCCTTGGAACACCATGCAATTTGACTATGTCTCTGATAAAAACTTGTGCTACATCGCTAGCTAAGTATGTAGTCTTCACCGATATGAAATGTGCAACCTTTTCTAATCTTTCCACAACAGCCATGATGGAATCACGATGTCTAGCTATCTTAGGAAAAATTGTAATGAAGTCCAGGGAAATGACTTCTCATTTCCACTCTAGAATTGCAATTGGCTATAACATTCCACTCGATGTTTACACTTTTCCTTAACCATCTAAAAACCCAAAAATCTGTCAACAAACTCTGCCACATCCCTCTTTAGATTCAGCCAACAGTAAAACATCTTTACTGCAGTCAATTTTTTCTTGTATCCTGGCTGACCCAAATATGGTTTTGCATGAAACTCCCTCAAAATAACCTTCTTGAGCTCACTGATGTCCAATACATATATCTTGTCCCAAACCTAACCAATCTGTCTGTTGTGAGATGGTAGTCAAAATATTGTACACGTGTACCTGTACCACCTGTACCTATACCTGTGCCAACAATTGTACCTATACCTGTACTCTACTACAACTTGTGCACAATATTCGTATACCTATGATCCTACTGACATGCTTGCAATACACTATCATCTAAGTATGTCCCATAGGATCTCATCGTTGCCAACTGATTTACCTGTACTCACCTGATAAGAGCATCTGCAACCCTATTCTCCTTTCCCTGAATGTGCCTAATCTCGAAGCCAAACTCGCTGATCATGCCCAACCATCTCACCTGCCTAGTATTCAAATTTGGTTGGTCAAACAAGTACCTCAATCCAATGTGGTCACTCATCAATAAAAACCGCCTACTGAGAACAAAGTGCCTCCACATCTTCAGTGTATGAATGATCGCTATTAGCTTAATATCATGTGTCAGGTAGTTCTTCTTGTGATAATTTAATTTCCGTGACTCATAACATACCACTTGTCATCATGCATAAGGAATCCACCAAGTCCTCTCTTGCAAGAATCTGTACACAATAAAAAATCCTTATCGGGATCTACAATGTTTAACACTAGAGCATGTGTGTTCAATTCTGAAGGTTGTTGCTATTAATTGAATTATAGATAATTCCATTGAAAAATGTCAATAGGTGATTGCTATTCAATTTATTAATTATTCCTTTTATATTGATGTTCAATTCATTAAGCTTGTTGTTCAATTGCAAAAGATCTTTAATTTCATCATTTGAGTGTTTAATTTCTGCATAAGTTCAGACTAGAATTTCCTTCTTTGAATGATTTAAATGATTTCATAGTTTACTTTTGAATTGATTGATTAAACTTCGAGAAGTAGATAGTATTTCTTGCAACGATTTAGAGTAGTTAACCTATGATTTCACTCACATATACTTTAGTTGCACTCTTGAAATAAACAGACTTGCCCTGGGTTGATGATTAATGTGAAGCATTAAGGTTACCTTTAACAGTCATCTTTTTGAACCAGATATGGATGGATCAACTTTCTTTGCTTTAGTATTCTCCTCAGACTTATTCTTCAGCGAGAACAATTGTCTCTGCACGGTTGATGTCTAAGCTTCAGGAATCATAAATGTCTTCTTTGGTTCCAAGAATGTCTCTTTCTTGCTTTGTATATTGAACCCAACATTCTTATCTGCAACTTTCATCATAGGTCGCTTTCCTTTTGCACGGTCTTCTCCAGTATTCACACTATTGTGTGTTACTATGTTAACGCTCAGATTTGCCTCGCGCGGTTTAGACCTCATCATTTGTATGTTCTTAGATGGATGCTGGTTTCGCTTCTCCTACATTTTAGCTAATAAAATGGCACAATCCTATATTTCATGACCAAATTCTTGGCAATACTTATAGGAAGTTGCACTAGGATTCTCACAATCCCTAGAAAAATGTCTAGGTTATCTGCAATTGTATTATATAATCTTCCCTCGACCATGACCAATGCCTCCTCCTTGGCCACACTCTCAGCCTTGGAAACCTCCTTGCATTGTTGGAGAACCCAGAGCTTCTCGACCTTCTACTTGAATTCTATATGCACCAGGATTGTGGTGCATCATGAGATCATAGATGTTTGACAATGTTGTTCATCATGTCCCACCGAACTACAATAGTTACAGAATAATTGCTTCTGTGATCTAACATATTTTTACATAAGATGAAAATAATCAGTGGAATGATGGCCTGCAGCTTCACATATTCTACACCAGACATTAGGCCCTACACTTGGCCCAGCACTTGGTCCAGACTTCAATGGACTCGACATCCCAACGCCCAAATAATCTCTATAAACAAGGAATTTCTTCCTATAGTGACCCTTCGCTTTTCACTTGATACACTAGACTTCCGACCTTATATCATGCCTAACCTCATGTCCCTTCTTTAGATGTTGGAGCTCCAATGCAATCTCTCCAACTGGGTTTGAATAATTTGAACTCCTATGCTAGTATCAGCTACCGGTGAAGCTTCGAGCTTCATCGCGATCTCTAGAACTTTCTATTGGGTTGCAATATTCTATTGTGATAATTGAAATCTGATATGAGGCAACAACGTAGAAATAAACCATTCTTTATGTTTTTCGTCAGGGATATTCAAGTTTATTTCACTTTGTGTTGAAAATGGCAACAAGAAACAGTGAAGGAGGCCTCCTGAAACATCTTTCCTGATCCTAGTTGGAAAGTGATCACCTAAACTAGGTGGGGACTATGTCTATTTTTAGACATATGGAGAAGTCTATTTTTAGACTATGTCTATTTTTAGACATATGGATCATGGACCGGGAGTTGCAGTATGTTATTCTTGGAGTATTGGTCATGTTGGTAAAAATAGATGGACCTCTATTTTTAGCATTTAGGTCGAAGTCTATTTTTAGACTGGCGGGCTAAAAATAGAACAGTCAAATATTATTTACCCTTAATAATATTTGGACTCTAAACTTCAGTTTACTCTCTTGGAGCACTTTAGTTTGACCCCCGGAGGTGGGGCATGCAGGTGCCAGAAGGATTTATACTTTTCCTATGGGTTAAGTGAGCTAATGCATGGTTGACTTCAGTTAGAGCTCAAGTGGCGGAGTTCGGTGGAGTTGATGCGACAGTTAATGGAGATGGTGTTCTGGTTAACTTAGTTGAACTAGTTGTATTTAGTTTAACTGGCTAATACACTAGAGATGAGTTGTGTGAATTAAATATTATTTAATTCACAAATTATTAACTCATTATTCAACTAAAGAACACATCAGTTTAACTCAGTGCATGGACAGTTCAGTGGCGACAAGTGAAAGAGGTAGATGAAAGGGTTAAGTTAGCTATCAGTTGCGACATCAGTTGTGCATGAGATTTGCACCACACTTGGAGGAAATTACCAATGAAAATTGCGCAGTTGGAGCCAGTGAGATTCGAACTTGGATCTCTATTTAGACCAGCCTTGATTGCGCAATAGAGGCAGGGAAAATAGTGGGTGTGTTTTGAACCTGTGACTTGTTCAAAACCAAGCTAGTTTTTGTGTAGCTTTGGGAGATAGTACTGAGTACTTGTGAGGAGTTTGTACTATGTATTTTCTGCATGTTCTCTCCATCTAATATACAGAATAGCTGAGGGGTTTTCAGCTATAAGATTTCCCCATACATACTGTGTTAATGTGTGTGATGATTTGATGTGCTATCGCTTCTATTCTTTCCGCATGTGACAATTAATTGTAGAAGAGATTATGTGTTATGAATGCAATTCGAAATTGATGTGTGATCAGGTTAATCTCCATTGAATAAGTGATTTATTCAACAATTTTTTACATGGTATCGGAGCGATATTAATTGTCGAGATCTATTACGGTGATTTCAAACTTATTTCCTCAGACGGAGCCTGCATACGGGCCAGATAGCCTCCAGATTCATCTTTCTTTGGAAAGTCAAAGGTCTGGTAAAAGCTCATGCAGTCAATCTCTGATTTGGAAATAATTTGTTCTCCATGTAGACCCAATCTTCTAAGGCAGGAGCTCGACATAGGCTCTTTCTTCTCCGCCATTCCTGAACATGATCGGATAGGCGGGTAGTAGATGATTGACGGAAAGAAGTCAAGAGTTTGGTACCAGTGTCGTATCGGAGAGGGAGCTGGAAATAAGATAAGAAGGCTCGAGAAATGGTCGCAAAGGTGGTATGGGAAGAGGAGGTCTGATCAACATACCACTTAGAAGCTTCGCCTATAAGTGTGTGTTGGAACAATCCAAGATGGATGGAATCATCAGTAATGGAATTGGGTGAACACCACATGTGAAAAGATCAGATATGGTTGGAGGGATCTTCTCCAGCGAGGCCTCCAAACTTGGGAATGTCGGAGGGGAGCTTGGTTGGCATAGCAGGCCAACCAACATCTTGGCGGATAGGGTCATTGATCAATTGATTGAAATCGGGGAGACTAAGGCCTGCCATGTAAGGGAGCAACGGGACAGCCGAGGTAGTTCCTATGGCGATTCCGCTAGTAACATTCCCGGCAGTAGGGCCGGGATTATCGCTAGCATTAGGCCCTAGACCAGACATATTGAAGGTGACAGGGGGAGAACTAGAAGTAAAAGGAGAACCCAATGAATCAAAAGAGAAGTCGTAGTGCAGACACGGAGCAGGACTAACTCGACGACGATGAGAAGGAGTAGGTCAACCAACCGGAACTGAGGATGAAGGTCAAGAAGTCTCTGGGATATACGCCTTGGGGCCGCAATGGTGACAACACAAACATGACACAGAGGGAAGAAGAACGACCAACAAGGGAAGGGAGGTGCAGAATCAAGTGATTACAATGTCTAAGAAAGGCTAGAGAGGTGTAGTTTCAATTGATTTTACAATGTTTTAAAGTCTTTTCCTGGCGGTGTTAACCAGGCTCTTCTTTGCTTAGGGTGAGTGTGTGGCGTGTGTTAATTTTAATTTTTAAACCCAGAGGTTTTGAGAGCGAAAGAAAAAAGTATGATGCGTAACTGAAAATAAACCTGCAAAGAACAATATATACTACTGAAATAACAGAAAATTAACAGATAAGAATACATCAATCTAACCCAAGGAGGCGGGTCTCTCAAAAACTAGTCTAACAGAGGGAAAAAATCTAGTCAAAACACACTGAAAATAAGACAATAGATCTAAGGTCGGGAGGGACAGGGATCTAAAGGATAAATCTGCTGAAAAGAGGTGCAGAAAATAGCAAAGGGACAAAGGCAAGGTTGTTGTGAAAGAGGAGGCAAAAAGCTAAAGGCAGTAGGGAAAAGGAGGTGACCCTAAAGGCAAACCCAAACAAAACTATATGAGGTGATTTGGATGGAAAAATAGCTGATCTAAAAGGGATCTGAAGAGGAGGTATCAGATCTGTAAAAGAAATGGCTAACTCTGAAAAATTAGACACCTGCAACACCTAAAACTCTTCCACAAAAAGTGGAGGGTACTGAAGCCCTAGGGGGATAGATTCCCACTTAGTTGAGTAAAATAGAACAAGAACAGGTCTAAACAGGCAGAGATGAAGGTTGGACAACCCTAACAGAAGCTTCAGACAAACCCAGAAAACTTTCAGAAAATCTGCAGAAAAATGTGCAGGTCGCAGGTTCTAACCTGTTTTCTGTCCAGGTCGCAGTTTTGAGGCTGAAAGGTGCATCCTGTAGTCTAGGTCGTAGGTTTAGGGCCGAAAAGTGCGACCTGCACTTCCGGGTCTCTCGGTAGCATATTTCAGAAAAAGTTGTCGTCTCAGTTGCGGCTGATGTCTGTTACCTGCGCAATAGGGCCAGAAACACACGGAAGTTAGAAATTTTAATGTTTGAGGGTTTTATGGGTGATAAACAACATAAAAATAGAAGAAACAAAAAACTGAAGAGAAACCCTAGGGTTTGAAGCAGCTAGATATGCAGGAATATGAAAAACGACAGCGGTCGTAATTGAAAACCTGTGTGGAGTCGCCAATTGTTAGGATGAATCTTTAGTGTAAGTGTGTGAAAAAATACCCTTTTCACTGTGCATAACAAACAGCCCTAACAACAAAATATGGCCGCTAATATCTTCAGATCTGTAGTTAGTTGATCAAGACAAATGCTGCACAAATCCATTTCTATGCATAAAAAGACATTAAGCAGTAAAAATAAGGTTTTGCTCCATGCATCCAATAGACAAGACAAGAACAATATTTTTTGAAGAATTTTATATTAATGGCACCTGGGAGGAAAACAAGAAAGGTGTTTCTAATTATCCTCAATGGGATGGGTTCTTGGAATTCCTCAGCACTTCAGATCTAGAATTTCTCTCTCTTGTTGGTGTAGAAAACCCAGACAAACATAGAACTCAAAGGCACCTCACAAAGCAAGTAATAGAAAATATGACAATGATAATGGCTCAAAGTCAGACCAAGAGTATAGATCTAGAGTGATCTAAGAGGCAACAAAAGGTCATGAATGGTAGGAAAAGCCCTTCTATTTATAACAAAATATTAGGTCATTCTAGATCTTGGTGCATTATTAAAATAATATTAACCAAATCTAGATCCACCTTTTATGGAATATTTTATTATATTTGTTGGAGGGGAAAGGAATTTGACTTGGGTCAAATCCCTTTATTTGTAAATAATAAATAAATAAATGATTTATTTATCATTTTAAAGAAGTGGTTGAATGATAATTAAATAAATAATGATTTATTTAATTATTTATAAATGATTTAGTCATATTTGACAAGGAATATTATTTAAATAAGGTTTAAATAATTATTCCTAGAAATAATAAGATAAATAAGGA
Organism: Pinus albicaulis; assembly: GCA_034641835.2. Lineage (NCBI taxonomy): Eukaryota > Viridiplantae > Streptophyta > Pinopsida > Pinales > Pinaceae > Pinus > Pinus albicaulis. The sequence goes on from CM076575.1 coordinate 825,166,987, forward strand.
TTTATCAAATTAATTTCCTTGTTTTGGGTTAAATATGACCAGGAATAATAATTAAATTACTGTTTAATTAATTATTCCATGAGGAAAACCAAACAAATATAGATTTGTTTAATATTTTCCCTTGGGGTTTCCTGTTTAGACCATAAACAACCTAATAAATGTGTTTTATTAAGTTATTTTACATAGTGAAAGCAATTTTAGTTAGGGTAAAATTGGTCTTACATGGTGTACTTGGGTCCATCTAATGATAATAGGTTAGATGACCAAAAAAATTTGTAACATGGTTCATGAGGGCATTGGCCTTAGAACCAGAGGCCATCCTCAATGAAAACGCTGCACCCACTTGATTCTAGGATATAAACATTTCATTTATTTGTGATTCTTTTTCTCACATCTATGGCATCAAGTTTAAACTTAATTTTATCAATATTTATGTGTGGTACCTCTTCTTGAATATTTTCTCGTTTGCAAAATAGAACTTCTGTTGTTTCATTTAATGTTTTGATACTACCATCTTAGTTTTCATCTAGGGTTTTTCCTTTTATAGGTACAATATTCTTATCATGCATATACAACATGTCAATCTACAACGTTTCCATTTCCTCATTTAGTTTTTTATGTCCTTTTATCCCTCTATTAGATTCTCTCTTTATACAGGTGATCTCTTCCTTGAAATGAAGTAGGAGTTTCTCAAGAAAATCAAATTCATGTTTGAGACTTTTCTACCTATCAAGGTTTGTTAACTACTTCTCTGTGTGTGATTCCATCCCTTTTTTGAAGAACCCACAATTTTTCAATAGAGAATGAAATTTATGCTTACCCCTGACGATCTCATTCACAAGTGTAGCCCTTTCTAATTCCAACACACAGGTAATATTTTCTTGCTTTAGTGTGGAAACTTTCAGTTTGGCCATCTCCCTCTTGAATCCATTATTTTGTTTTTGTAGATGTTTTGATTTCCTCTTCAAGGAATGTTATCCTTCTGATATCTTCAACACTTGTGCTTATAATTAGTTTTTTGTGGATCTAAAGTCAAGCAACTTCTTCTTGGATACCTTGGTTTTTGGTTTTATTCTTTTTTGGCATAAGATTCTAACTTGTTTGATAGTGTACTGTTTTGCTCTTTTAGACCACGGAAGGCTTCTTCCATGTCATCGATTTTTCTCACTTTATGTTGCCATGATTTCTTCCCGCCTTCCCAAAGTAGAGAACATAATATGAAGGTTCTTAAGCTTAGTGAGCTTTTCTCAAAGCTCCTTTTGTAGATTTTTTTTTTTTACTTCTTATGCATATGCAATATTTTCCTGTAAATAATTGGCATCACCTTGGTTTTCCATTCATTTTTTATGCTCGGTCGTTAATCTGTAATTTTCACAGTTTCCTTTTATAGGTGCTTGTAGGAGATCCCCAATTTGTTTACGTTGGATCTAAAAAAGCTCAGTTCTAGCTTGTAGTTCCATTTGCAAAAGGGTAATTTTCTCTTGCATTAAATGAGACCGAATATTTTCTTAAAATCCCAAAATATCAATACACTAGAAATGAAAAGAAGTTCATTGATAAGATCTTTAAGTTGAAGAAAACTGAAAAAATATCAGGCAAAATTGAAATAAGGATAGCCCTAATTGCATTACTTACACTTCACGGGTAAATCATACAAACCAAACAAAATTGTTATGATTACCATGAGAGACAGAGTGAACATATTGATAAAGGTGGTACCATAAAATTTCGTCATTTGAACTATATTTTACAATATTCAAAAGAACCTTGTAAAATTTATCAATAAAACATGAAAAATTCACAATTCCCAAGCTGCCTCTCATAATTTAAAAAAACAAAAAAACAAAACAAAAACAAAAACAAAAAACATACACAATTACTATTGCATTTTTTTCTTGTACTTAAACATTTTTTCTTGTACTTAAACTTTTACAAAATCACAAAACCTACCAGAAAATGTCAGAATGAGTGTTGGAGATAAGTTCTTGATTATATCTATCTAAAGCAATTGAGCCCAAGTACCCATATCTTTGAATTCAGACGTCCATGATTTTAATGTTTGCTAACATCTCCATCTTTTATACTTAACAAGATGAACTGTGCTACCCATATCTTTGAATTTAGACGTCCAAGATTTTAATGTTTGCTAGCATTTCCAACTTTTGTTACCAAGATGAGCTGTGTTGCAAACCATAAAGGAGTACTACTAGATTAATCTTCTTTTTCTTTACTCAAGAGTCACAACTAGCTTGTTCTACTTAAGAGTAATAAAATTGCTACATAAGTGAGTTTTCACACATTGTTGCTTTGTATGCTTAAGAGTAATTAAATTGTTATATCACTGAGTTTTCACAAATTGTTGCTTTGTGTACTTAAGAGTAATAAAATCACTACATAAATGAGTTTTCACATACGGCTCCTTTGCTACATAAACGAGTTTTCACATACGATTTCTTTGTCTACTTTTGAGATGTATTTTGTTTTGATCATCAAATTTTTATGTTATTGAATATAGTATTGCATTTTTAAGACAATTGGGTATATTTCCATTTTTCTTAATGAGGAGGATATACATGTCCCATTTTCGAAATATAAACTAGACAGACTTAAAACTTCCTCCCTTTGCTATTATATGAAAAAATTTATGTTATTGGATATAGTATTACATTTTTAAAACAATTGGATATATTTCCATTTTTCTTAATGAGGATATGGATAGCCCATTTTCAAAATATAAACTAGACAAACTTAAAACTTCCTCCCTTCTCTACTATAAATGTGTGATTTTAAATTTGCAACAACATACTTACAGTGACATATTTCATCTCGATAAATTTGGAAAAAATGATTAGACTAAATTCAAAGAACACATTTAAAAAAAACAAGACCTAGATACTTATTGTCAATAAGAATTGTAATGAGGAGAAGAATAACCTAATGTTATTGATAACATTACGGTTAAGTACTATTCACGATTTCACTTTCACATTAATAATAATATTAAAGTTAAATTATCCCATCGTTCACTTATTTTATGGTTAATTATTTTAATTTAAATTAATTTTATTAATTTTAACTCAATAATTAAATATTTAATATCATTAACATTCAAAATTCATCAATCACATTTAATAAATTATAACATTCACAATTCATTAATTATATTTAATTAAAAAAACTTTTTATTATAAAAAATATATATATAATTATAATTTTTTTTTAACCAGCCCACTTTACTTTACATCTGATCTTTCTATCACAAACTTCCAAAATTATTCAATTCTTTCTTTGATCCACTACATTGATCTGTTTTATAATAATATATATTAAAAAAAATATTTATGTTAACCATATGTATTAATTAAAAAATAAACGTGTAATGCATTGAAATCTAATCATCATATATGTTGCGACGATGTCAAATTCCCAGACGTAAATGTGTGGACGACAATGATGAGGAGACCTAAATGTGTGGATGACAATGATGACGCGGATCAACTTCCTTCTTGAGTCACATGGCAATATCACTAGTGAGATCGCTCCCTACATCTAAATTTGAAAAATTTAATAGGTTAAAGTTATTATTTACGTTAGTTAGTGTTATCAATTTAATAAGTTAGAGTATATTGTTTTGATCCGAGTGATATATTAAGGTAGAGTGAAAAAAAAAGTTGTTACCAAGTTATTTATATATATATATTAAAAATGTAAAAAAATGTTTGGTTAGATTTTGGTTTTTTTTACTTTAATATCTTTAATATGTAATTTTAAAAAATTGAAATAAGTATTCAATATTTTCATTATGAAGTAATAATAATTGTTTTTATGAGGCACCATCTCTATAATAATTGTACAATCCAATATAAGAGCTATGCCATGATTTTGTTCATGTTCAATGTGGAGTGGACAATAGAATTTTTTAGATGTAATTGTCGATTTTTTTAATAATTGTACAATCCAATTGTTAACACTGGAAAATCATACAACAAAAGACGACATCAATTAAATGTCAAACCTAAGGATTTACAGGACAGGGATACATTATGGAATCAAGAAGTATTTAAAATCTCTAAGGTTTGGAGAAAATCAAATTTGAACTAGTCATCAATGCTCAAATGCACACTTTTTCCTTCGAAAAGAGCACCTTCTGTGCACACTGGAGCCCGATAAGCGCGCATTCCTGGAAGCAGAAAAAATCCACTTTCCGAGACCACAAGCAAGCAAAGGACAATTTCTCCTTATGTGAAAGCCGCCTAAGGACAGCACCAACGCCTCCTTAGGCATTGTGTGAGCACACAAAAGCATATTTGAGCACGCAATAGAATCATACCCCTCCCTTGGGTCACCATCCATCATGTACCAAGGGAGGGATGGAGGATTTGAAGCTCACCTATATAAACCCACCAAGAGATGAACAAAGGGTGATCACAAGGTTATGCTGGCCAAAGGTGCCCAAGCAACACCAGCATCGTGTGTGACCCAAGGAGTTGGAGCAAGAAAGGACTCGATGGTTGGCCACCCAACATCTTAGTCCACTACAACAGAGAGAGAGAGTTAGACTGCGTCAGAAGGCATAACTTGAAGGACAAACATCCTTGCATCAGGACCTAGAGCCATTGCCTAGCAGCCCTTTGGCAAGTGGGTAAGATTTGTTTTCATTCCAAGCATTCAATAAGAGGAGGCCATCGAACCATTGTTTACCTTGTTACTGTTTAGAACTCTCTATATATCTTCTTTTATGTTTTTAGTTTTAGTTTTTTAATAGAGCATACTTTAGTGTATTACTTCATTTAAGTTATATGCTTCTGAGCTCCCCCCACATACTTCCTATTACCTATAGTTTACAGGGTAAAACACACTCTCTAAACTCGTGTGTCGAATCCACCACAACACCAATATAACAGATATGCCATGATTTTTTTATGTTCAATGTAGAGTTGACAATAGCATTTTTTTAGATGTAACTATTGATATTTTTAGGAATAAGCTGCATAGTGATCTATTATTTTAAGTCATAAATATGGTTTTAGTTAAGTCATAAATATGGTTTCAATTCATAATTTGGAACTATTGTAATCTAAACCCCTATAAGATGATTAGTAGGTTGAGGTTCCTTCTCAAATGGCTCCATCCAACCACGATGTTAGGACCAATGTACGTCTCTAAACCAAACAATATTTGTCAGGTTTGGGTCTTGCCTTGCCTTGCTTACTTTGATTCTAGCATCATTTTTCAAGGGAGGGATATGTGTATAGATTTGATACATAGATAGATGCATGAATATGCTTATTTTTAAATGTTTTTAGCATTGTTGGGAAATATTGTTGTGAAATATAGATATAAGAACAATTGTGGAATTTAAGGATGGCTATGAAAAGTTAATTGCCTAGAAGATTCATAGACAAACCAGGGTTGAATTCTAAAATATCCATTAAGCTCAGGATTGGTGCGAGTTACATCCATATATGTACTCAAGTTCTCAAATTTGAACGAAAATTTTTGTGCAGATGGAACTTAACACCGAACCAAGTGCAGTTGGTACCATTCCACATATATATTACCACTATGAAAACATCACTACAACTCTCATCAAAATATCAGTTGTTACCGTATACCAAAACAATAATCACTTGCTACTATAGATGAAAACAAAAATCACTACAATGACATAAGTGGAGCTCCAATGGTAGCATATATATATATATATATATATATATATATATATAATTTGATATATGTACCTATAATTTGATATATGTACCCATGACATACTCCTATCCCATGTTTTGAAAAGTGAGATACCCATCCTCACACTTGTACCCATGTACTTGTATCTGGGCATCTTAAGTTTCTAATTTGTATCTTTGTACATGATACAGTGTGCCAGGTAGGTTCACAAACTCAATCATACTATTCTATAACTAGTGTCAATCTTGTGATCCAAACTTGGGATTCTAAAATTCAGATAATGTGAAGATGTTATATATGGTTTTTTTTTAATGAAGAACCTATTTTTACTCTTGTATGAAGCTTTCTAGATGAAAATTTTGGAAAATTGATATAAATGGTTTATACATATTAAATTTCCTGCTAAGCTACCTCTACTTCTATCTATTGTCACTTTACATTCATCTACCTTCTATTAGTGTATCTTTACATGACCATAATTCTCCTAAATAATATCCAACTCTTGTATGAAGCTTTCTAGATGAAAATTTTGAAAAATTGATATAAATGGTTTATAGATATTAAATTTCCTGCTAGGCCGCCTCTACCTTTGTCTGTTGTCACTCTACATTCATCTACCTTCTATTGGTGTATCTTTACATGACCATAATTATCCTATATAATATCCAGCATAATTACACTGTCCATAATTACGTCAAGCATGGGTGTAGGAATGGGATTCTATGATGAGTGGTAGTGGTTGGTTCGAAGCACCACCATTGCCCAAACAACCATCTAGCATTTCTCCAGCCCTCCGACATTGCCACGATCTGCGTGTATGTTCCATCAATTTCCATGTTGAAGACTCACTACTTCAACCATCTCCTGGGATCGAACCCTGGACCTGCTAAGGAGATCTAAGGGAGCTTTGGGTTTTCACAGCAAAAATAAAACTTCAGAATAAAATATCAAAGTCTTGGCCGCTGAGAGGGAAAAAAATGACAGGAGAGCCTCCCTGTAAAATCAAATAAATATGTATGCATCTTCATCGCCAATCGGAATGGAAAACCAAATTGTTTTACCAACAATCGATCTCGTCGGCAGGAAAAATGGATATTTTTCGGTTGACAATCGTTCTGCAAGCTGACAACAACCTCTGCTTGCCTTATTGTCATTAAATTTTTTCTGGCACCAATGGATAATCCTGATTCATAGACTTTCTAGTGGGGAATGTGACCAACAAAATGTTTTTCTGATGTGAGAAAAAGATGCTTTGTTTATTATTAATCATTTATCTCAAAGATTTATCTATGAATTTATCTATGAATTTTTTCTCAAAGATTTAATGGTTAACTTTATTAAGCATACATACTTTATCTCTTTAATTTTTAACATATAACCTTTTAGAACAAAATACATGCTCTTAATCATTAAATTTATTCAAACCGTATACATTTAATTTATCTCTTACACTTACATTACGCCTATTATACATTTAATCTACACATGCTTACTCAAACGGTATACATTTGATTGTAATCCTATAATTAATTATCTTTCACACATGCATAGACAAAAATATAAATACATTTCTGTTCAACTTTATCCGCTAAATTTCAATGGTTATCGTGCGCTACTCGTCACTTACGATTCAGTCACCCCACAATTCTGAGAAAATCTAGTTTTTCATCGATTCCAATAAAATTGATGGCAATGACAATGCCTTAATGGTGGGGTTATTGGTCATCCATTCACCAAAAAAAAAAAAATTCGCTGGTTCGTTACCAAGGAGATGTGCTATAGAGTAAGTGAGATTGCCACTATGATCTTGAGGTTAACACAATCACCAACAAACCTTTTTAAATAAATAAACCAAGCTTTTTAAAAACCAAGCTTCGAACTTAAAAAACACCCCTATATTAATTATAACCAAGCTTCGAACTTAAAACAACACCTCTATATTAATTATAACAACGTGTTCCTATTATTTTCTTCCATGAATGTTCCTATCATAATGGGTAATTAAGTTATATTCTATAGATGTTGTGTCGATGAATAAAGTTTGAGTTTGCAATGTTCATATCATAACATAATGCAATTTGAATTTTAAAAATGAGTCAATTGGATGCTATTCTTTAATATATTTTAATACATACTTTGTTGATAAATATATTAATACATAATCTGTTGAAAAATGAGACCAATAAAGTTTGAGATAGCAAGGAGTTTAACTTTATGAGAAAATTTCATGTTATTTTACAGATGTATTTTTAGATAAATAAGATAAAAAAGTCTGAGTTTATATGTTTTTTTTTAGTATTTATATCATAATGGGTAATGAAGTTTGAATTTTAAAGATGAGCCAATTGAATTGAATGTTATTCTTTTATATATTAACACATACTTTGTTGATAAGTGAGAACAACGAAGTTTGAGTTAGAGTTTAATTTGATGAAATATTTTTATTAGAGTGTTAAGTTGTTTCATCTTATATATATATAAAGTTTAAAAAATGAATCTAGTTAAAAGATACTTACAACTATAATTAAAATGATCAATAATAATATGGTAACAACTTAACAAAGATTAGTTGCTATAAAATTGAAACTAATTAGAAGATACTTACCATTATAATTAGAATGATGAATAATAACATGGTGAACAACTCAAATTTGTTTAGTGCATTGTTTCAAATAAAAAATATGGAAATTAAAACTTTAAAATTTATACAAAATTGCGAGAACTCAAACTTTTAATAAAAAAACCTTTGTTGTGTGCTTGATGCTTATTTATTTTTTAAAAATGAATAAAAATTTACATAAAATTGCACATTAATTATACTTGCTTAATAAAATTCCATAAATAACTTATGAAAAAATCACATAAATAACATATCATAGTAAAAACATAATATAATATTATATTTCAATTCATGAGTATTTATATCATAATGGGTAATGTAGTTTGAATTTTAAAGATGAGCCAATTGAATTGAATGTTATTTTTCTATATATCAACATATACTTTGTTGATAAATAAGACCAATGAAGTTTGAGTTAGTAAGGAGTTTGAGTTTAATTTGATGAATTATTTTTGTTAGAGTGTTAAGTTGTTTCATCTTGTATACATATAAAGTCTAAAAAAGTGAAACTAGTTAAAAGATATTTTCAACTATAATTAAAATGATTAATAATATTATGGTAACAACTTAACAAAAATTAGTTTTTATAAAATTGAAATTAGTTAGAAAATACATACAATTATAATTAGAATGATGAATAATAACATGGTGAACAACTCAAATTTGTTTAGTGCCTTGTTTCAAATAAAAAATATGGAAACTCGGACTTTAAAATTTATACAAAATTGTGAGAACTCAAAATTTTAATTAAAAAACCTTTATTGTGTGCTTGATGCTTATTTATTTTTCTAAATGAATTAAAATTTACATAAAATTACACATTAATTATACTATCTTAATAAAATTCCATAAATAACTTATAAAAAAATCAAATAAATAACATATCATTATAAAAACATAATATAATATTATATTTCAATTTCTTAATAACTCAAAACATAATATAATATTATATTTCAATTTCTTAATAATGGTTATACTACATAATACTACAAAGTAGATCTAAACTATTTAGAAAACATAATTACACATGATACCCAAAAAAAAACTACAGTTTAGAAAAAAATAAAACACAATATATTTATACGCTATATTAAACAACCATAAAGGAAAATAAAATATAAAATAAAAATAAAAACAATCTTTGTTTATTTGTAAGAATTTGATAAACTTATATAATATTTTATTTTATTTTTAAATTTAAATTATATATATATATATATATATATATATATATATATTTTTTTTGATTCACCATATTAATACACATGACTTGTGATCCAATTAAGAATATTAGCTACATAAAGTTGGTATTTAGAGGTAAAGGTCAATATGAAAAAAACTATTTTCCATTAGAAGTAATTAAATTTTATGACTTTAAATATCAATTCATTTTTCTATAATACATGTTTGTATAAATTAGAAGTCACCCATCAAATAACTGTAACGAAACTTTAATACGGCTCTTGCAATAGTCTTCCTATTTTTGTGATATATACATGCTTGCTTCACAACGTCTTTCCAAACTCAGAATTTATTTTAGGAAGCTCTGTTCATGAATATATTGGGAGAATATTGGCAGTGTCGTGTCATTTTTTTTTTAGCAAAGGGACACTTTTGAATAGCCAACCTATCAAATAAATTTCATCCTTAACAAAATTTAAAACATTCATACAAACCAATTTTAGACTCTTAAGTGAAAGGGTTAAATTTGATGCCTCCAACCTTGTTGCATGGTTATGTTGAGCTTCAAGATTGTTCTTTCTTCCATCACACTTCACCCTATTTTCTTTTATCCATTGTTATCCCAGGCTCAAATGATCAATGAAATTAGTTAAAATTGCTTTAAGACTGAATATCATAGCTAACTTGCTAAGTTTTGTGATTTTGTCATTGTAATACACTTTGAACTAAAACTAGCTACACAATGCAGACATTCCGTAGCTAGTTGCCAATTCTGTAGTTGTCTTCACGTTCAAGCATGTTCCAGGTGTCCTCTCAGGAAAAGCCACACATGGTTGTATTCCACATCACATCCTCAGCATTTGTTGCTCACCATGAAGATTGAACCGAATTCTGGACGTGGTTTTGTACGTGGGAACTCATACAAGGAGACAGACTCCTAATAGGACAAGGATAGTCCAGATGTCCTTTGTCATTTTACGCTGCCACCTTTAGAGTTCTAATCCGATTTTGATATGGAGGACAGTGATCCCCGTATTATCTCAAGTTCTGTTATGAAGATTTGCTATAAATGTAACTCGGGAAACCGAGAAACTAGTTCTAGATTTTGATTAAATTTCGTGGATTGACTGCTATATTTCTGAAGTCCGAGAATACTCTGTTTTAAGCTATTTTCCTTTAATGAAGAAGACAACATTTCTTTGAACACGTTGATTAGATTTTGAACTAGATTTTTGTGCTACTCTGGTGGTGGAGGGCCCCTACCTCTGGAGTAGCTTTGTTTTTACAGTGTAGCTAAGTATTTAGTTTCGTTTTCTTTCCTAGTTCAGTCAAGCTTTTGAAGTTTATGTTCGTAGTTAATTTCATTAATCATTACAGTTATACGTATTCTAATGAACTCTTCCAAAATATCGTTATGATGGATACGGCATAGTTGTAGTGTTGTAGATTTTATTTGCAATTCCTGTTGTTAATTATCACAGTTAAACTTGCTCAAGTAAACTCTTCCAAAACATCATGAACAACAAATAAGTCATAGCTGTGGTATTGTAGGTTTAGTTGCTTTTTTATGCTAAGTGTTACAGCCGGTCTTGATCAAATAAACTCTTCCAAAATACCATGAACAACGAATGAGAACAGTTGTGATTTCTTAGAATTTAGTTAAATTTTCTTTTGAATTCTATTTACACTAAGTGGCATAGCTAATCTTGCTGCTACAAGCTATTCCAAAATATCATAACAATGAGTAGGAAATGGCTGTGGTATCTTAGATTTTAGTTGTAATTGTTTTCAGTTTTATGCTTTGTATTCAATTGCATTGGATTGTATAGCCAGGATTGCTCTAAAAGCTCTTCCAAAATATCATTCATGATGAATGAAATAGGCTGTAGAATCCCATAGTTAATTGCATGACAAATTAGTTAGAGCACTCCAGAGGAAAATTGCATTTAGTTCATGCTCTATCCTTTCATTTCAAGTTTGATAATGGCTTTTTAATTTAGCACTGTTCACTGTAGATTAGTAGCACCTTAGTTCAGTTCTAGCTTAGCTCATTGTATTTACATTCCAAGTTTAGTTGCCATCCATTGCATTTTTAAATTGTTTTAGTTGTTAAGTTTAAATACCACGGTCCTCATTATTTACAAAACTTCTTTTGTTCCAAATTCATAAATAACACATAATTATCTGGACAGAAGGTAGTATCAGTCTAAGGCCTGGAGTACTTTTGCAACCTTTTTACCATTACACAAACAAGCCTTTTCTCAAAGACCATTTTAAAAAGAAATCTATAACTTTTGTGTGAGGCCTAGTAGTGCTAGATTGAGTTGCAGAACAGAGTTAGAAGCTAGTTTATAATAGAAATCTTATGGTGGTACAAATGTTCTTTTCCAAATATATTCCAATAGACCTTTAATCATGGAGGAGATGTTGTAACATTGTAAGCTGATTGTTTGATTGTTTAATTAGGAGAACTTCATTTACACTTAACTGCCCATTTCTCAAGTTCTTCCAAAACATCTTTAATGAATGAACTGGACGAGTTAAGCTCATGTTGTGATTTATTTTCTTGAAGTCATTATCAAGCTTTGTATTTTTCTAGTCATAGTTTAGGCTTTGTTTTATTTCAGTATTTACATTTGTTGTTTACCATCCATAGTTTAGGCTCACTCTGTTTTGACCAATAGCTTCTTTTCATTAGCATTTAGCTCTTTCTCTTCTCAACATAAAACCATAAAAACCAAAAACATTATAAAACACTAAAACTCAACGAAGTAAGAAACAACTGCCTAGGCACATATAGTGCACTTCACTTCAGCAGTTTACCAACCCTGGTTGACAATTAAATGAACTCAATTTAGGAGACTAGGTTGAGCACAAACAGGTTCTACAATCCAAACTGTGTGATAAATCTCCTTAAAAAATTAAATTATGGTTTCCAAAACTCCATTAACATGATGCTAAAAAATAAAGACAATTACTAACCTTAAACAATTTATTTTCTATTCAGAGCTCTTCAAGAGAGACCAAAATTTCCAAAATTGCAAGAGAAGGGGTTTATCTACCGAGCCCATGAAGGGAAACTTTCTTCACTGAATTTGTAGCAAAAAAGTCTTTAAGTACATTAAGATTTGTTATGGAAAAATGTAGCGACCCATGAGACATGAGCTCCAGCATTAACAACTTAGGACAACTATGCATTATGACATTCACGAACTTTGGGTAGTTAACTCTCACTCAACTTTTGCTCTCAACTAGTGAAATTTAGACACTTGAGTTTGCCCGCACAAATTTTTACATTGCTCAGCCTTGTACGGTTTTAAACTACTAAATTTTCAAAAAGAGGGAACTTTTCTACAAGATGCTAAAGTATATAATCATTTATATAAATGAATGATAGAGAAAATGTCACAAGGCATATAAAACCACTAAAATAGAGAAGTATTTGTGTGAATAAAAACCATTGGAACTTCAATGATATTAGGCATTCACAGAAAAAATGGGAACTTGGAACATCCAAGAGATTGCTAGTCAAAATATAACTGAGAGAGATTTGTTTCACTCTTTTTGAAGCTACAGATTAAACAAATTTCTAAAAACATATTTTTTCTTTTTCCTTTTACATTATCACCCATGGAAACTGATTACCACTAAGTAATCCAGAAACCTTAATTTGAATCTAGAGGACTAGGGGTTGGAGTTTCTATCATGTGTTTGGAATTTGCAATAGGCATAGTTTTTCATGTGTTGTGGGCTCATTTCAAAATTTTCTTGCGTAACTATTTTCTTTGAAATCCTTGGCACTTGAGAGAGCATTTGAATTTATGGGCATAGAGGAAGAATTGAAGAATTAATTGAGTATCTGTGAAGAAATCAAGAGATTTACATACAACTATTGGAAAATAGAATTGTTATTTAATCGAGAATCGCGTGTCAGTTAATCAACAATGGTGTGGTCGCATGGCATGTATGTATGGACATCCCTAACAATCTCACATAAATCTCCAAAATGTCTCACAAGTAGACTATGCCTTTAAAAAATGTCAGAGAAGTCGTCATACCTCCAAGGGCCCTAAGGAATTTGGGTTTTTTCTCCAGGCTCTCTTCTTGTGGATGGTGGTGAAATTTCAAAACTAATCAATATGGGGTTTTTCTTCAACGTTGTTCGATGGATATAACCAATTATTATATTCTAAATCAAAGCCATTCTCTCAGAGTCGCTTGGAGGAATATGTGCACAATAAAAGACCCCTAAAATACCCTTCACCGAGGATTGGAAAGAAGCTATTTGTAAATTCTCACAATGAGATTATGTTCACGTGGTCTTGGACACCCCCCTCTTCTAAAAAAAGTTCATGAAAAAAGTATCGAAATGGAGATACAACTCAAAAATTACAACTTCTATGAAGACCCCTTGTTAATATTTCTCTCATTGTAAATACTTGTAATTATTTAAATGGCTAACAGACGGAAACAAATTCCATTCCTTGAGGAAGGTGATTGCTTGAGGGAATTGTTGTTTTAAATATCAATCCTAGTTTCCTGAGTGGTTTTAAATGAGTTGACTATACCATAAATTAACTGAAATAGGAAGGGATAGGTCCAAGTGTCCTTTACTTCCAACAACAAGCAAGAAGAGGAAAAAACTTAAAGGCAACATGGGTTTCATATTCCTAATGTTATTGAATGGCATGGAGTTGGAAAGAAGATGGAAAATTAGTCTATTTGGAATGAAAAAATGGTCCTTCATTCATGTGTCCTCTCTCTATAATGCACATGCGTAGGCATATGTAGAGAGAACAATCTAGCTCATGGTGCATAGAAGTAGTGGAAGAAAGCACACAGATAATGTTGGGGTAAGAAGAAAAAAAAATCCTCCAAGGGTGGAGGTGAGAATGCACAGAAAGAAGCAACCAAAATTTATTGTTCTTAAGCTCTGGAGAGACTAAAAACCAATTGAAGAATCGTCATAGAGATTTGTTGGGTGAAAGGATTATAGAGATTAGTGGATTGTGTAAAGGCCTAAGAACCAATAGAATCTTGTGGATTGGTGAACCACCAGGTCGTGACTACACTGGTGCATGCTCTCACTGGTGAACTATCTAGTAAAATTAAGCCCTACAATAGCTTATCCACTAATGAACTTTCCTTTATTTTGGATTGTCTTCTGTTGAAAGAGAGTTGAACTCTTTGTACTATGGTATCCTATAAGCATGGATTTCATTATGTATGAAAAACCTGAGAGGAATAAGTGGAAGCTTGTGTAGCTGGTGGATGAAGGCAGAGTGGCCTTGTGATATCATGTTTCAACTATTCATTTGTTGAAGTTTTCCTGCATAAGCACTATACCTCAAGGTATGTAATTAGGATTTGGGGTGAAAAATACAAGTAATAGTGGTTATAGCTTGTCTATGGTTGGGAGGAGAGTTGAATTCTCACTCTCAGTTGTCATTCCAACTTGATACATTATATAAGTATTTACTTAGTCTCTATATGTTAGAACATATTCATATACATGTGCATGATAATGGTTATATGGTACTATTGAGATTAAGGAATGTGATTTCACTTGTGTTATTTGGATCATTTGAATTTCCTATATGCATGTATAAGGAATGGTGTAATCCCCATATGCTTAATAAATTGAATCTTAGTGAACTCCAGATGCGTGGAGATGGTGAATTCTTTGTGTTATCTCATTAAATTGATGAGTATGCTCGCAATCATGTATTTTTGTTGTTTCATTTCTCGTTCGATATTGTTGATATGTTAAGTAAAGGATATACATATCTTTTTGTGGAAAAAGTCAGGGTAAGTTCTCTGTAAACGTGAGAAGTGTGCTTAGTTTCATGTCCTATGTATATTTATTTCTAAATGTATTGTATTCGAGTTTAAGGGTTGTGCCCTGTGCATTTTTTCTTTTAGTAAGTTTTGTTGATGTTAAGAGCTCAAAATAATGGTTTCGTGACCTTCTTGCATTGAATAAGGGAGCAGAATTATGAATAATATGTTCGCTCAATATGAAATTTAGGAACCTCTTGGGTCTCGGTGATTTCACAAAGAAATTGAAATATTTTCCAAGTATAAATTACTCGCAAAATAGGTTAGAAGGATAGGTGGGAGCCACTAAGTTTGAGGCTAGGCCAATCAATTTTGTTTTTCGAGCTAGGCCCAGAAATGATTTGGACCTGGAGTAGGTCATGTGGGACCCATTAAGAAGGGGTTAGAATAGTCAGGATGAATATTTTAATCGAGCGAGAGGTCAGGCTAAACTCTGAGTCGGGATCAGAGACTCCAATGTAATTAGTTGATGGTCTCATGAGGAAGGGCTAACCACGACAACAAGACAGATGCACCTTGGACCACATATGATTTCCAGGTGGCATAGGGCCACATGGGAACTTTTTGGGGTATTACATGGGTGTCGAATGTAGGTTAAGGATGAGATAATGGAATTTAGTGTGTTGGGTTCAAATGGTCGTATCTCTTGATCCATGAGTCAAATTGAGGAAAAAATTTATATCGTTGGAAATGTATCGATGAGAAGAGCACAATGATTCTATCCATTATAAGTTTTGAAGTAGCTGGAAAAGAGTGAAATTTTAGACCCCATTTCCATAACAGGACCATGGAGATTGGGTCAGCATGTAACAACCTCCTTCTACCCTTAACTGGGGTTAGGGTTAGGATGGGGGTTATGTCATAGAGTAGTATTAAATTTTCTTGGTTCAACACTTGTAATAGAAGGGCATCATCGAAGATCTAATAAACGAGGGTTCAACATTGGACCTTGTAAATCCAATGTGGTCTTAAAGCTTTGTGATATGTGTTAGAAATATGAATGTTTTTTGTGGATGAATTGTGAGTATGGTTTTGTGTGTATTTGTATGCTTTTGATAGTACACTAATAATGTATTTGATTTTATTAATACTAATGTATCAACTAAGGTGGAATGTGTAGCTAGTTATACACTAGCAAATTTCCAATAGCAGACCAAGTTGATAACGTTAATTAATAAACTAAATTTTGTTAAACTGTAATAGTTATGTGTGTGTATTACAACACATCAAATAAATTAAGGCATAAGGAGATGAATTTTAAGGGCTACATGAAAAACAAGGGGTGGTATAACATAGAACCAATAGACTAAGGAAGGAATAGTAAAATGGTGCAATATAGCTATGATCAATCACAACATGGATATGAACAAGCTGTATAGTTGAAGAGGAAATATCAATTGAACATTGAGGAATGGAAAAATATCCTGATTGGATGGACACACTGAGAAGCCTGAGAGAATAGATAAGAATTTGTAAAGTTGACAATGGGAGGCTTGTTAGAGCGCAAGAAAAGCAAGAAAAAGTCAATGTGGTTATAATACAAAGATTTTCGGGCCTACAAAAGAAGAGGTAGCATGAGTTAAGAATCATACATACATGTGAAGCTCATTGGAGCAAGAATAAATAACCAATGGAGTGAAAGAGAGCATAACTATAAATAGGCATTTGTTGTCGAGTGAAGACACCATGAGAGGGGGTACTTTGTTAAGTACTCTTAAAAAGATGTCAAGAACCCATGAACAATAGTATGAAGATAGTAATAGTAGGACATATTGTCATCACCATCATCATCATCATGGGAAGAGAGGAGAAAGAGAATAAAAACCAAAGGAGTTTACAAATGCTAAGCCTCCCAACTTTTATGGCAAGATGAGGAAATTAGAGGATGTTGAAGTTTGGATGTAAGGAATGAAGAAGTTTTTTCGATTCCATAATTACTTCAAGAAAATGAAAGCATGAGAAAATACTTTCATCCTAAGAGGCAAGGTTGACATATGGTGGGAAGATCTAAAAAATGTAAGGGCATTAATGGAGGAAGAATTTTCCTCGAAGAAGTTTAAGGAGTATTTCATGAGAAATTATCTATCTGAGAGATACTTCGACATCAAGGCTAATGAATTCTATGAACTAATATTGGGTCAAATGATAGATGATTAGTACACCACCAAATTCTTAGAGCTACTAAGGTATTCTCCCTACGTTAAGGAAGAAAAAGTGAAGATCATAGGTATGTTAGTGGATTAAGACAATCCATCAAGTATAGAATTGAATTTGATGAGCCAAAGACACTAGAGGATGAAATTTGAAAACTGAAACATTGTTATGAAAATTCTACGCATAGGCCCGAGTATAAATTAGACTAGAAATAAAAAGGAAATGCAAAGTTAAAAGGAAAGGGGAAACCAAAAGAATGAGTAGGGCCCATGTTAACCAAGAAGGCTAGCAAAGGCCATTCTACCCAAGATGAAGTCAAAGGTTATTAGAAGGGTCCATATAAGTGTTGGAATTGCAAATAAAATAACCTAAGGAAATACTTCCTACAACGTAAACCTTTTGGCTTGAGACTATGCAATGCATAAGAGGAAAAGACAGTTAATGGCATAACTCAAAGTATACCCATAATTTATGCAACAATGGATCATTTCCAAGATGATCATCAAGCAATGATTATAGAGATGGAAGATATGCTCCATGACCAAATAATTTTGATTATGATTGACCCTGGTTCAAATTTTAGTTACATCAGTCCCATTGTCATTGAGAAATGCTCATTAAATAAGGAATTACATGACAAGTCTTAGCTAGTTCAATTAGCCACACGGACAAAAATAAGCATTGATTATTGGGTGAAGGCTTGCCCAGTCAAATTAAATGGGATGGTGATAGTTTTAAATCTTAATGTGCTACAACTAGGAACATATAAAATATTGTTTGGCATTGATTGGTTATATGTGCATAAGACAAAAGTAGATTGTTATGAGAAGGAAATTTAATTCCTTGATGAAGTTGGAAAGAGAAGGATGTTACATGGGAAAATAAAGGCTACTTTAGTGAGATTCATTTCAACTATGAAAGCCAAAAGGAATTGCATAAAAGGATGTGTTTTATTTTTTGTACAAATATCTTGTAGTGATGAACCTAATCATAGTGCAGAGAATAATGACAAGAATGTTCTTATGAAGTACCTTATTTTACATCAGTTCTTATATTTATTCCTTGAATAATTCCATGGTTTACCCCCTCATCTTGGAGTATACTTTTCTATTTAATTAATGCCAGGAGTAGCTCTAATGTCCAAAGTACTATATAGAATGAGCACTTCATAATTATTTGAATTAAAGTTACAAGTCAAGGAGATGTTGGATAAGGGCTACATAAGGTCAAGTGTGTCTCCTAGGAAGCACCCATTTTTTTTGTTAAGAAGAAGGATGGCACACTTAGGTTGTGCATTGATAACCGAAAAATAAACAAGGTGACCATTAAGAACATGTATCCATTGACACTAATCAATGACTTATTTTACTTGTTAAAAGGAGAAACATTCTTCTCTAAAATTGATCTGAGACCAAGATATCATCAAGTGCATATAAAATATGAGAATACCCAAAAAAAAAAACTTTAGAAAAAGGTATGGACCTTATGAATTTGTGGTAGTGCCTTTTGGGCTTACCAACGCACCTGCAACTTTTATGTTCCTTATGAACAAATTTATATGCCCTTATTGTTTGTCATAGGCTTCATGGATGACATTTTGGTCTACTCAAGGACTAGTGAGGAGCATGGAGAGAATTTCGCCATAATGCTACAATTGCTAAGAGAGAATAAGTTTTATGTAAATCTTAATAATTCCAACTTATTTTAGTCACAAATTCATTACTTGGGATACATTATCTCAAGAGAGGGAGTACCAATTGATCTCGAGAAGATCAAGGCTACTAGAGAATGACCAACACCTAGAAATGTGGATGAAGTTAGGTCCTTTATGGGACTAGAAAGCTATTACATGAGATTTATTAAGAATTTATCCAAGTTTGGTTGTCCAATTACTACCTTGTAGAATAAATGAAAGAAGTTTGAATGCATAGTTGATTGTGTTGAAGCTTCAATCAACTTAAGAATTTTTTAAGCAATGCACTAGTGTTAAGAATAGTAGACCCTAAAAAATATTTCATTGTATGTGTATATGTCTATAAGGAGGGATTTTGTGGTGTCCCGATGCAAGATTACCAAGTGGTTAGCTATTAATATCAAAAATTAAATGAGAACAAGAAAAACTATGTAACTCATGATGATGGAATTGGCTATCATCATCTGTGCATTTAAGATGTGGAGACACTATCTTCTTAGTATAAAATTCACCCTAATGACTGATCATGGAGGATTGAAATAATTTTTATATTAACCTAAATTAAATGCAAAGAAAACTATATGGTTGGCCACACTCAACGAGTTTTATTTTGAAATCAAATATAAAAAAGGAAAGGAGAACATAGTAGTTGATGCACTCAGCAGGAGGGTGTGACTAAATCATTTAGCAACCATAAGTTCCTAAAACAATTATCTTCAATAAAAGATCAAAAACATTGGGTAACAAGATGAAAATTATCAATAATTAAAAGAGAAGCTACAACAAGGCTCACAAGGAAAGGAAGACGAGGAACATTTACTTACATAAAAAGGACTGATTAAATTCAAAGGTAGAATTTATGTACCAAGTAACAATGAATTGAAGAGACTCATATTAAAAGAGCTTCATGTCAAGCCATATTCTATCCACCCAAGTTACCGAAATACATTGATATGTTCACAAACATCTCTAGGCAATGAAATTCAGGATCATTTTTTGGGAAAATGGTGTTGAATTTTAAAAATACATGACATGGGTTTTGTGTAGAGAGAACCCAATTGACTTCAACACAATAAATTTCTATAAGTGTTGGTGGTTTAAGATATTTTCTAATTTCCTTAAAACACCATTTGTCTTAAAAAATGTTGTGAAAATTGGGGATGACTCTTTTCTACTGGAATTTGTTTTGTGTTATCACAAGTTCCTCTTCTTAGAAGAAGACTTGAATGATGTAGATTACTTTTTTTACTGGTCATTTTATGTAGGAAGTTATAATGTGTTAGAAGACTTTGGCGATAATGGAGGCGATTCCATTTACAACAAGCATGCTTAGGTTAATAAGGCCAATCCACCAATCAATGAACAACTAAAAGGAGAAAATAAAGTTTTGGTAGGCAGATTCATGTCCAATGGAACAACTAATGCACCAGAACAAGCAAAAAAATATATGTTCGTGAGATATTTGAGATTAAAAAGAAGCTTGAAGTGGAAAGCAATAGATGGTTCAAGGTACTTCCCTGCAATGAGCACGTATGAAAGGGATATGATCAGAAATCTGTGATTTTATTTCAAAACTTTGATCCATCATACACATCATATGAGATAGAAGATATTATGTGGCATATTTTTATGAGAACGCTCTACTACAAAAGTCATACCTTGAACTACTTTTTCAAATCTAAAATGTGGTGAAGCACTTGTTATTTTGAGGATAAATCAAGAAATTGGATGAGGAATTTCTAATGCTTTCAGATGGAAGGCCTCTTATAACTACAAAAGTAGCAACTCCTGTGGCATATGGGAAGCCAAAATTTTCCGGGCATATTTCTATAGAAGAACATAAACTCATGCATTGGTCACATAAGGTTAAGGATATTATAAAAGAAGGTTCAACTTCACAATGTTCTCAATCAAACGCAATTGAGTATGAAATGGATACGGAATGACACCTTTTACAACAAAAAACAGAATTCTGGTGGAAGGAATTACACAAGCAAGAATATTTGAAGCTTGACAAAGTGAAGTGAAACCATCTTTATTTTGAATGAAAATAAAAAACTTGATAAATAGATAATTATGTTGATTGTTAATGAAGCTTCGCAGATGAAGTTGGAGAAATTGACTCGATGAGCCCAAAAAAAATTCAGCTTGTATTAGAAGAAAAAAACAAGTTTTCTCTTGACATTGATTCGGATGCTCCAAAACAAAGAATACTATTTTAGAGGGCACAGTGTTCCAGGAATGATGAAGAAGAAATCAATGGCTCAAAACTCTTGTGCCCAGATCCAACGACAACCTGGTGGCATAAAATGTACAGATGTTAAATGGTGAAGTGAACTCGTAAGTCGTTTTTCCCAAACTGCCATCGAAGAGATCTACGGTTAGTTTTCAACTCGACATCACCATATTTTATTCTAAAAACCACCAGCAGTGTCCCCATGGGAAGTTTACGTTTTTGGAAAAATTAATGGTGTTGCAAGTACTAGACCCACACATTAACATTCATCATTATATTAAAAAGCATGTTTTGGGTTCTATTCCTATTATGTACACGAGACACTTATCAGATGTAATGTGAGTCTAAACAAAAACCAAAGAGAGATATTGAAAAAAGTGGGTTTAATAATATTATATATATTATTTATATAATATGTATAATATTAAAATGATATCATTGAAGTTTTATTATTTGAATTTTTTTAGAAATAGACAGCTTATAATTGTTTTAACTCATTAAACAGTTAGGTCCAGGAAGTAAAAATAAAAGGGGGAGAGTTATACATGAAAAAGGTTCCAAGTTTTTGGCCTAAGGAGTACAATTTGTTTATTTTCTTTGGATATCCATGTGCATATGAATAAATATTTCAAGTGATTCCATAATTTGTTCAGTGTGATTTGTTTTTCCAATCACATCTTATTTTTATGTCATTCTTCTTTCAAATTGAGTAATGGAGTTGTTGGTCTTTAATTTTACAGTTTTGTAAGTTAAAGCTAAAATCCTTAATTATTCACTCCTCTTTTCTATCTTTCACTTCCTAATACTTACATTTTTCTTCTGAACTTGGAAACAAGAGATTTTGCACAAACAGCCTATTGTTAAAGACTTTCCACCATCACTTCTTTCTGTTCTATATTTTCCATTTGTATTCAACACTAGAAGGCCACTTTGAAATATTGTTCTCACACTAGAGTCTGATAAGGATTAAATCTCTGGGGTTTAAGATAATTTGGACAATAAAATATTTTCATCAAGGTTTTTAATAAATGTCTTGGGTACTGACCTCTTTTCTATCGAGGGTTTTCTCTCAAGGTACAACAAGTCCTCTCCTCCCAACAATAAATAATCCTTTATTTTCCATGTTGTTGGGGTCCTATGATTTAGCAAATTTTCATACTAAATGACAAGGCAACATCAGAACCACTTTGGAATCCTAGGATCTAGCCCTCCTGGATTTAGAGAGGGATCTCTCTATACGTGTTTTCAAAGGATATGTCTTTAAGGCTTATGATTAGATATTAGGCTAGTTATGCAGCACAAGGGGTTTATTTGTTTGTTTTTGGTTGGGAAACATTAATTGAGAAGGTCATGTGAAGTGAAGGAGGAAATAAGTGGAAGGATGTTTCAACATGGGAAGATAGGTCAAAAAACAGTGTTAAATTATTGGGCTATGGAGTCATAAAAGGGTTTACTTGCACAAAAAAAGTTCAAGGGTTTTCAAAGGGCAATTCATCTATATCAGAAGATCTTTTAAGTTGAGCTGGTGGCATAGAACATTAAGGAGTGAGGTGAAAGAAGCAACATGTAAGAAAACAAAGGGAAGCCTAAGATCAGGTAAGAAATTTTAACCTATCCTGCTTTGACATACTCTTAAGAATAAAACATTTAAGATAAACATAAAAAGTCACCTAAGATCAGGTAAGGACTTTTAACCTATCCTACTTTTGCACACTCTTAAGGGAAATCTTCAAAACAATTGTTTAAGACTAAACAAGGGATAGGGCTAACCATAAAATTCCTTGATTAGGACTCTACTTAGCATGCAGTGAAAATATCATTCAAGAACAACATCTCAAGTTTTACTCAGCAAGATATGGGCTGACCAACATTTCTTGACTGGTTATACTCTATTGAAATCATTCCCAAACACACATTTAGTAGAAAACATAAAGATAAATATTTTCAGTGAGAGCTAGGGTACTTTGCAGTATATCCTACTCTATATTTGTTGTTCTTTATCAGAGAATATGAACACAATGGAAACATAAGGAAAATAACCATTACAGTGAGAATAACATCACCAATGATTCAGATCAGGATCCAATGAATCTTCTTGTCTATTGATGTGAAAAACCAGTCACATACTTTGAGTCCAATAGATTTTACAGTCCAATTCTTTTCTTCCCAACCTACTATATTAAAACTACTCAGAAACTCTTACTCAATAACAGTTCAGACAATTAACAATTTTCCAACCATTACATTGAATTTTCTGTGAATACTTATAAGTGAAAGAGGAAGAGTGCTACATAAATGGTAACAAATATTAATTAAGATAGAGTGGGAGAAGTGTTTGAATGCACACTCTGCTTAATGACTGTTGCATTAACTGATTGTACCATTTTGGTAGTTTTTCCTGATTTTATTCATATCTGGTAGGCATGGTAATAACTCCGAAGTGTTTCTTTGAAGATAATTGTGGCTGAAGTACCCTGTTTGACCTCTCTGACAAGTAAACTACCATTTTTTTTTGTTTTGTAGCCCCATGACTGTGTAATAACTGTTCTGGAAATTTTAATGAGGTTCTGCCATAAGGATGGCTGTCACGGTGGCTTTAAGAGGAAAAGTAGACTGCAGGTGTCCTTTTAGTCCTTTTGAGAAATAAATACTTCTGTAGATTTGGCATTCGAGACTTTCTTCTGCTGATCTGTCTTGTTTTAGCCCCTTTAAATAGTGATATTTTTCTTTAAATGTGTTTTTAAGGTTGTATTAGGCCTTCTTGGATCATCTTTGGTCCTCGTCTAATTGCTGTGTACAGATGGCTGCGCTGGAGGGTTTGATTGAAAGCTGATATCATGGAAAACATATCCTTTTGTCCCTTTTTTGCATTAGTTAGGCCATAGAGGATCGTCACCCTCGGCCTCTGTCAACATTCTTTGAATGTGGGACGGTTTTATGAACAACCGCCATTAAACCTGCACAAAATAATAAACCATTATAAAATCCTGCGTTTCTTGGGTTTAACTATGAATAGAGGGCTCAGCGAGGGTTGCGGAGCAGTGAGGAGGTTAGGTGAATGTAGCGGGGAAGGATTTCATGGCACAAACCACGAAACCAGGGTCAAAACTGAGTTTAGCACAAAGAATAGGAAAAGCGGTTTTGGGGAATACCAGAGTTGGTATTAGCGCAGGGTAAAGGTGGTAAGTGGTTTGGGACTGATCGAACGCGATACGGTCCAATGGCTGACACGTATGCTCTTGAAAAACACCAATTCCACGTGCAAATAGCTCGGTCAATTTTATTTATGAAATGAGCGCAAAATGGATTTGGAGTCGTTAGATCTTTGGGCCGAAGATCCACGGTTGTAGATGAGCGCAAAGTTTGGAAGTTGTGCGGTGGAAAATATGGTGGGGCCAGGGTGATGTGGGCTATTTTGTTGCATAGTAGAAAGGCTTGAGGCTGGGTAAACCATATGCGCCATGGGTTTATAGTGTTAAAGTGTAATAATCCATGTATGGGCGAATATATAAAGGGAAAGAAAGGTGGAAGTGGGAGGGAGTGAAGGCACTTCTGGGCCGTGGGATCTGGGGAGAAGATAGATCAATGGTGGAGATCACCCAAAAACAAAGAAAAATAGGATTTATTACTAAATAGCGGTGCTCTTTCAAGTAGTGGCATTTAGGCATGCACACTTTCAGATTTTCTCTCTTTTTGGTATTGGGGATGTACCTTTCTTCTTCTAATTTGCCCTCTTTTTCTCTTTTTTTTTTTTCCAAACTCAAAGCAGAAAGAAAAAACTAACTAAATTCTCACAGGCTGAGCTTTATTGATGTTCCTACTTACCCTAATCTAGCTTGGAAATCTCTGTTGTTTTATATGATACAATAGTGCCAGTGCAACCAATTAAGCAGTAACAAAAAAGGGTAGAAAATCTGACTGCTTGTCAGAGATAACCATAGGGTACTTTGAATGTGGGTTTTACAAACCAAGGCCACCATAAGTGGTAACCACTCCTTATGTATCTGGATCTTGCAATGGATTAATGCTTGGGAACTTCAGCCAATCAGGTCCTCCATATACTCTGTCACAGGATCAATAAAAACATGATGTAAAATTTCTTCTTTTAGGCCTTCCATGATTGGTACGCTATCTGTGTCCTTGATAGCTTTGATCACTACGTCTTTAGTGTGTTTCTTGAAAGCACAATCATCCTTTTCCTGCACATCAAAAGGAAGTGAAATTTATTCTTGCTTAGGGGAAGGGAGACTTTCCAAAAATTATCTAAGGTCCCTGAATTGGTATGATTGTTCTTGTGAATTCAACATTTCAATCTCAGTTTCATACCTTTCAACCACCAATTCTAGAAAAAAATTCTTAAGCTCAAGTTTAGCATTGAATTTCAAGCTGAGAAAGATAACCTTTGGAAGGTCCTCACATTTAAGTTCTGCTAGTATACTTGATATTCCATAACGAAACTTTGCTATGGGACTTGGCTGCATTTTTTAAAATTGTTTAGAGTCTCATATTAGTGGAGTGATTTGGTCTTTGCTATGTAGGGATGTGGAGAGGCCCCTATGTTGATTTTAGACCGATAGAAAAGAAAATTTAACCAGATATGACAACTTTAGAGGAAAACTAGTCTTTAACAAAGAAAAATTAATCCTCAAAGTTTCCTAATCATGGGTGTGTATGATGTTTTAATGGTAGTGTGGCCTACCCCAGTGGAGTCTTTGTGAAACCAAGATTAATCAATAGGCCTACTGATCACTAGTGGAGTCTTTTGATCTTTTAGGAGTTGTGGAGTCGCTAGGTGGATAATTTCAGATGTTATAAGATCAGTTGTTGTCCACCATCAGTAATTAACTACCAATCTAAGGTTGTTGTGGGTTTTTTCTGAGCTCTATCGGATGTATAAAATGCAATTTACTTAGAGTTCCCTAGTATGGTCGCCATTATCTGGGCGATCACAGTGGGATTTTGAGGGATAAACAAAGAAGACGTACAAAAACCTTTCAATAGTTCCCCAGCGAAGTCACCATTATGTTGGGATCCTGTGATTTAGCAGATTGGCATACTAAATGACAAGGCAACATCAGAACCACTTTGGAATCCTAGGATCTAGCCCTCCTGGATTCAGAGAGGGATCTCTCTATATGTTTTTTCAAAGGATATGCCTTTAAGGTTTATGATATGATATTAGGCTAGTTATGCAGCATAAGGGGTCTATTTGTTTGTTTTTGGTTGGGAAACATTAACTGAGAAGGTCATGTGAAGTGAAGGAGGAAATAAGTGGAAGGATGTTTCAGCATGGGAAGATAGGTAAAAAAACAGTGCTAAACCATTGGGCTATGGAGTCATAAAAGGGTTTACTTGCACAACAACAGTTCAAGGGTTTTCAAAGGGCAAGTCATCTATGTCAGAAGATCTTTTAAGTTGAGTTGGTGGCATGGAACATTAAGGAGTGAGGTTAAAGAAGCAACATGTAAGAAAACAAAGGGCAACCTAAGATCAGGTAAGGACTTTTAACCTATCCTCCTTCGACATGCTCTTAAGAATAAAACATTTAAGATAAACATAAAAATTCACCTAAGATCAGGTAAGTACTTTTAACCTATGCTGCTTTTGCACACTCTTAAGGGAAATCTTCAAAACAGTTGTTTAAGACTAAACAAGGGACAGGGCTAACCATAAACTTCCTTGATTAGGACTCTACTTAGCATGAAATGAAAATATCATTCAAGAACAACATCTCAAGTTTTACTCAGCAAGATATGGGCTCACCAACATTCCTTGACTGGTTATACTCTATTTAAATCATTCCCAAACACACATTTAGCAGAAAACATAAAGATAAAGATTTTCAGTGAGAGATAGGGTACTTTGTAGTATATCCTACTTTATATTTGTTGTTCTTTATCATAGAATATGAACACAATGGAAACATAAGGAAAATAACCATTACAGTGAGAATAAAATCACCAATGATTTAGATTAGGATGTAGTGAATCTGCTTTTCTATTGATGTGAAAAACTAGTCACATAATTTGAGTCCAATAGCTTTTATAGTCCAATGCTTTTCTTACCAGCCTACTATATTACAACTACTCAGAAACTCTTACTCAATAACAGTTTAGACAAATTAAAAATTTTCCAACCATTACAATGAATTTTTTGTGAATACTTATAGGTGAAAGAGGAAGAGTGCTGCAGAAATGGTAATAAATATTAATTAAGACATAGTGGGAGGAGTGTTCGAATGCACACTCTGCTTAATGACCGTTGCATTAACTGATTGTACCATCTTGGTAGATTTTCTTGTTTTTATTCATATCTGGTAGGCATGGTAATGACTTCGAAGTGTTTCTTTGAAGATAACTATGGTTGAATTACCCTGTTTGACCTCTCTGACAAGTAAACTGCCATTTTTTTAGGTTTTGTAGCCCCATGACTGTGTAATAACTGTTCTAAAAGTTTTAATGAGGTTTTTCCATCAAGATGGCTGTCACGGTGGCTTTGAGAGGAAAAGTAGACTACAGGTGTCATTTTAGTCCTTTGGAGAAATAAATACTTCTGTAGATGTGGCATTCGAGACTTTCTTTTGCTGATATGTCTTGTTTTAGCCCCTTTAAACACTAATATTTTGCTTTAAATGTGTTTTTAAGGTTGTATTAGGCCTTCTTGGATCATCTTTGGTCCTCGTCTGACTGTTGTGTACAGGTGGCTGTGTTGGAGGGTTTGATTGAAAGACGATATCATGGAACATCTCCTTTTGTCCTTTTTCTTGCATTAGTTAGGCCACAGAGGATTGTCACCCTCGGCCTCTGTCAACATTATTTGACTGTGGGATGGTTTTACGAAAAACCGCCATTAAACTTGCACAAAACAATAAACCATTATAAAATCCTGCGTTTATTGGGTTTAAATGTGAATAGAGTGCTCAGAGAGGGTTACGGAGAAGTGAGGAGGTCAGGTGAATGAAACCGGTAAGGATTTCATGGCGCAAACCATGAAACCAGGGTCAAAACTGAGTTCAGCGTGAAGAATAGGAAGAGCGGTTTTGGGGAATACCAGAGGTGGTATTCGCGCAAGATAAAGGTGGTAAGTGGTTTGGGACTGATCGAACGCGATACGGTCCAATGGCTGACACGTATGCTCCTGAAAACTGCCCATGTCGCGTGCAAATAGCTCAGTCAATTTTATTCATGAAATGAGCAAGAAATGGATTTGGGGTCGTTAGATCTTCGGGCCGAAGATCCATGGTTTTAGATGAGCGCGAAGTTTGGAAGTTGTGCGGTGGAACATATGGTGGGGCTGGGGTGACATGGGCTATTTTGTCGTGTAGCGGAAAGGCTTGAGGTTGGGTAAATGATATGTGCCATGGGTTTATAGTGTTAAAGTGTAATAATCCATGTATGGGCGAATATATAAAGGGAAAGAAAGGTGGAAATGGGAGGGAGTGAAGGCGCTTCTGGGCCGTTGGATCTGGGGAGAAGATAGATCAACGGTGGAGATCACCCAAAAACACAAATAAAGGCCCCAGCGTGGTCGGGTGGGACCAAAGGGAATACATGGGAAAAATGAAATAAAATGTGTATTGCAGGGGCACTTGAGGTACAGACAGATTTGCGGGTTAGGTGCACCCGTAATGAATGTGGGCCATCAGATGAAGCTTTCCCATATCCTGAGGAGTCATTGTGGGGGCACTCAAATGTTTGAATTTTGTGTGGAAAGTGCCCTCAGGTGGAGAAAAAGGGAAAACAACGCGGGTCATTGGATCTGTAAGATGGATGGTGGAGAACGCATTGCAGGATCAGCAATCAATGGAGAAAAGTTCTGGGGGGCATGAGTTTGAAAGTCTCTATATGCCGATGATGCGA
This sequence comes from Pinus albicaulis, assembly GCA_034641835.2. NCBI lineage: Eukaryota > Viridiplantae > Streptophyta > Pinopsida > Pinales > Pinaceae > Pinus > Pinus albicaulis. Next base: position 825,196,260 of record CM076575.1, read on the forward strand.
TGGTGCGATGACCGATGAGTACGATGAAGCGATGGAAAAAGGCCAGTGCGATGGAATATGGACCATTGGATCGGAAAAGATCAACAGTGGAGCTTTAATTGGAGGATCGACATATCGGCCGGGGGGATTCATCGGAGGGGAAACGTGATGCACCGATAGTCGTTGGATATTTGTTGAACGGACAGAGGAGATTGAATCAGGATTTCAGCCATCGGCAGGGCAGAACTTCTGGGGACAAGGAAAAGGAGATTGTCGATGGAGCTAGGGCTGTCAGATCGGAATGAGATCGACGACTGAGATTTAAAGTGGTAGATCGCATCGGTATTTTGCAAATAGGTGGAGAAAAAGGAAAAGCACGAAGATTTGGAAAATGCCGAAGTGTGATTGCGATGGGGGCTTAAGACCCTTAGCCGATGGTCTCAGGTCTCGGTCTTATGGGAGGAAAACAGGTCGAGGGCTTAGGCATAGAGCGCTTAAGGCCTTATGTTCGAAAAGGTTTGGACTAGGCTAAAAAATAGGTTTTTTAAGCCTTTTTGAGGTTCCGGTAGGATGAAAAGGGTGCTTTTAAACCAAATAAAGGGGATTCACATGGTTTGAAAGGGGATTTTTGAAGAAGTAAAGGGTAAAATGAGGGAAGTGGGGGGATTTTTGCAGAGGGTTTCATCCAAAGGAAAAATGATGAAAAATGGGTCTGAAGAAACAGTTTCTTTTATAATAGCAGGGTTTCTTTGAGGAATTTTGAATGAAGGGATCAGCAAGGCTTCAAGAAGTCACAAAGTTGCTCCAAATTTGTTTCTTGAAGACTAAAAGACCTTCTTTAGCCATCTTTTCATATGTCAAAATTATGGATGGCTAACACATGTCTCTGCAAATGTGATAGGCTACGAAGGATCACTGCATTAACCTCATCTTTATTTTATTGAGCTCTGGGAAGCCTTTCCTGTGTCTCAATCAACGTTTTATTATCTACCTTGCATCTTTTGATTTATTCCTTCAAAATTCTCAATGTATTTTTTATGTCACGAGAATAATTATCTCCTTGTTATTCAACTAATCTGTAAGGTGAGTCACATGAAATTTAATCCATCATTATTGTCATCATATTTGATCGTATTCTTCTTGCAAACATGCCATGTTAGATAAACCAAAAAGAAACATGATCAAAAATACCTTAATGAAGTTCAAGGGAGGTTATCTCGTCTGTATAAATCAATCCAAATTAGCACAATATACATGTATATACATAATGATATCAGTATGTCAACCTATCAAAATCTCACATTATGCACAATAACACAAATTGTAACACTGACTATAGACATGACACCCATAACCACTACAATGCATGCATAACAATCACATCTAGCCTATCTTGTCCAAGTGTTTGAACCTGGAAGCTCTGATACCAATCTGTAACCACCCCTCCCACATTTATCCACTTTTGCAATCTCTTTAGGGTAAATGTAAGAAGAGTGCTAATATGACATGAAACAACCTCCAAGTTCTAGTTACGGAAATGGGCCCGAAAAACCAACAACTTACAATCTACCATCACTGACTATAGACCACTCAAGAGCTTGCAAACCACCCCAGGTGATCAATCCCTAAGTTGGAACCTTTTTTTCACATATTTTACTCCCCAACCACACTCATAAGATTTCATGCATGTAGTTGGGAGGCTATAACTACACACATAGGCCTACTTCCATGTGGTTATGACCTAATTTCCCCAGTTCAGTGCACGTGGTCACGAGATCTATGCCACTTTTTAGGAAAGCCTCAAGACCATTGCCCAAAACTGCCTATAACTTTCCAAAATCATGATCAAGGTGATAATAATTCCAAACATTTAAAATTTAAGCAAGAACTTGACCTAGTCTACCTAGTACACATTATACATTTTGTCAAACTTATGGTAAACATATACTTTACAAGTCGTGAATGCATATCTGATCTGAAATCTATAAAATTCATTTGAGAATCACCAAGAAGGTTTAATTCCCTATCAAGTAGTTGCAACAACACTTTTTAGCACATGCATTCATAAATCATTCAAATACTAATCAAATCATGAAAAAAGGCCATAGCTAGAGTACATCATAGAAACATGTTTATAAACAACATATAACCATAATATTAACCATGAAAAATAAAACATAAAATCAACATAATAAAAATTACAAGTTCCCATAGATCGCAATAGGAAAATAACTCTTATTAACTTATGAAAATGCTAACCAAGTCTGGGACTTATACATACCACCTGACCATATATTAGACTGAACCAAATATTTCTTTGAACAAATCACCCCCGTGCCATATTCTAAGCATGAATGTGGGATATCATGGGATAAACCAAGACATAATAAACTAATACTCCATAAGTTAAACCACCTCCACCCTCAAGCTATAGTGATCTCACATAAACCAGTGTCAAGATCACAAAACGAAACCAATCTTGGATGCCTCAGAACTTCTTCGCCATACCTTGAGGATTTTTTCTATCTCCACCCAAATTTTGAGGGCTTCCCAGAGAAAACCATATCCACCCTTAAACCTTGGGAATTTTCTTGAGACCACCTCACCCAGTTTCAAAAAATTCCCTCAATTTAAAGCTCAACCAAGAATGAATCCCATCACACCATGACTATTTAGGGAATGATAAGGAAAGGCTGAAACCACTATAAAACTAGGAAAAAACCATGTAAATGAAAAAAAATGAACTAAATAAGAAAATGTATGTACCATTTCTTCAAATCCCAATAAGTAAATCACACATGAAACCTATTACCTGTAAGATCTTCCAACTGAATTTGTTGATCCAATATTCTCCTTGCTCTCCTTCACTTTCTTTTTCTTGTATTTTTCCTTCCTTTGCTTTCCTTTGCTTGCTTGCTCTCTCTCTCTCTCTCTTAGATCTAAGCTAAAACTAACAAAAAATTTTGAAATCTTTCTTTGGTGCCTTTCTATCATTGATGCCTCTATTTTCTTCATTTTCCTTCATTTTCCCTCTAATTTCCCTTGCATGCAAATTTTTGTTTCTTCACTTTCCTTTTCTTATAGTTTCCTTTATTTTCATAATTGAATTCCAAGTTTTTTCCTCTTTGACTTTGCTAACCCTTTGCCAATTTCCATAGCCATTATTGAATCACAATTGATTCCCACTAATGTTTTTTCCCAACATTCATCTTGGAATACGTGTCTTGTGACCTTGGTCTTATTTTTCCTTTACTATAATTTATTAAATGAAACTTTAACATGGGGATGCTACAACAAGATGATGGAATCAAAGGGTGTTGAAGCTCAGATGCTAGGAATGAAGAAGTTATTTTGAATCCATAGTTACTCAAAGAACATGAAAGCATGAGTAACTAATTTCATCCTAAGAGGCAAGGATGATATATGGTGGGAACACTTGAAAAATTTAAAGGGATTAAGGGAGGAAGAATTGTCTTGGAAGAAGTTTGAGGATTATTTCAGGAGAAATTGTATATCTAAGAGATACTTCAACAACAAGGCTAAGGAATTATATGAACTTAGATTGGGTCAAATGATGAATGATGACTACACCACCAAATTTTTAGAGATGCTAAGGTATGCTCCCTACTTTAAGGAAGAAAAATCGAAGATTCAAAGGTATATCAATGGTTTTCCACAAAATTGAATTTGATCAGACCAGGAGAATATAAGATGCAATCTAAAAACTAAAACATTTATATGAACAGTCTAGGCATAGGTCTGACTATAAATTAAACTAGAAATAAAAAGGCCATGTAAAGTTCAAAGGAAAGGGGAAAACAAGGGAATGAGTATGACCTCTGCTAACTAAGAAAGCTAGCAAAGGCCATTATACACAATATGAAGTCAAATTTTATTATAAGGGTCCATATAAGTTTTGGAATTGCGAATAAAATGACCTAAGGAAATATTTCCCACGGTGTAATTAAGCTAGCTCAAGACTTTACAATACATAAGAGGCAGAGACAGTTAAGGACATCGCTTAAAGTATACTCATAATATATGTAGTCCTGTATAATTTCCAAGTTAATCATGAACCAATGACTATATAGATGTAATGTATGCTCCATGACTAAAGAATTTTCATTTTGATTGACCCTGGTTCAAATTTTAGTTACATAAGTCATGTTGTCATAGAGAAATGCACATTAAAGAAGGAAGTACATGACGAGTCTTGGCTATTTCAACTAGCCACATGGACAAAAACAACAATTTATTATTGGGTGAAGGCAACAATCAGAAATAATGGGATGCCAACAATTGTAATTATTAATGTGCTACCACTGGGAACATATAACGTGTTGTTCGTCATGAATTGGTTTATATGCGCATAGGACAAAAGTACACTTTTATGAGAAGGAAATTGAATGCCTTAATGAAGTTGGAAATAAAAGGATGTTACATGGGAAAAGAAAGCCTACTTCAATGAGATTCATTTCATCTATGCAATCCAAAATAAGATGCTAAAAGGATGTGCTCTATTTGTTGTGCAAATATCTAGAAATGTTGAAGCTAGTACACATAATAATGACAATGATGTTTTGATTAAGTACCCTATTTTATAGTATTTATTAGATGTATTCCCTGAATAAATCCCTAGTTTACCCCCTCATCAAGGAGTATACTTTTCTATTGAAATAATTCCAGGAGTAGATCCAACGTCCAAAGAATTGTATAGAATGAGCACTCTAGAATTAGTTGAATTGAAGTTACAAATAAATGAGGTTCTGGATAAGGGCTACATAAGGTCGAGTGTGTCTCCATGGGGAGCACCATTCTTGTTTGTTAAGAAGAAGGATGGAAAACTTAGGTTGTGCATTGATTACTGAACACTAAAAAAGGTGACAATTAAGAACATGTATCCATTTCCACAAACCAATTACTTATTTGACCAATTAATATGAGAAACAATCTTCTCTAAAATTGATCTGAGATCGGGATATCATGAAGTGTGTATAAAATATGAGGATATCCATAAAACAACCTTTAGAACAAGGTATGGCAATTATGAATTTGTGGTAGTTCTTTTTGGTCTTACTAATGCACCTATAACTTTTATGTGCTTTATGAACAATTTTCTAGGCCCTTATTTTGATAAATTTGTCATAGTCTTCATGGGTAACGTTTTTGTCTACTCAAGGACTAGTGAGGAGAATGAGGAGCATTTGGTCGCAGTGCCACAATTTCTAAGAGAGAATAGGATTTATGTAAATATTATTAAGTGCAATTTATTTCAGTAACAGATTCATTACTTGGGACACAATGTCTCAAGAGAGTGTTGTGTAACCAGCTTCAAAAATAGAAGAAAAGAGATATCAATGCCTTAGAAATAAGCCACTTCGAGGGGGCAACCTCCAATACATTACATAAATGCACAATTCTTGGATGATACAATTTACAAAACCTCCTTTCTATATATAGGAGTCCATGGGGCCATAATGTAATTCTAGTGGGCCACAATGTAATCCTAGCCGACCTAACAATAATAATTTAAGGGCACAATAATAACAAAATGGGGGTTACAAGGGTACAATAATAACAATAAGGGTGTTACACTAACAATAATAAGGGACTATACTAGTGATATAGGGACCTAACATGCCCCTCTCCTTCAAAAAAGTGTTGTCCTCAACGCTTGAGTAGCTCCGGGTGCTTCTGTATAAAATTCTCATCCTCCCATGTAGAATCTTCATTGGGTAAGTTCTTCCACTTGATGAGATACTCTGAAATTGATCGATTCCGTAGCTGTCGAGTTCTTGTTTCCATGACCACTTCAGGTTCCAATATTATTTTTCCTTCCTCATCAAGTTCTGGCAATATTGTTTGAACTGGAAGATTTTCACCTATAACCTTCTTTAAGCATGAAACATGGAAAACTGGATGTACTCGTTAAGAAGCAGGAAGCTCCAATTTGTATGCCATAGAACCAATCTTTTGCAACACCTTGTAAGGACCATAGTACTTTGGTGATAATTTATTATCCTTCTTAGCTTGCTTGAGGGACATTTGTTTGTATGGTTGTAGCCGTAAAAATACCCAATCTCCTACATCAAAACTTCTCTCGCTGCGATGTTGATCTGCCCGTTGTTTCATTCGATTTTGTGCCAAATTCAGGTTATCCTTTAAGAGTTGGAGAACTTCTTGTTGATGCTCGATGTGATCTTCCACTGTTTGAACCTTCAAATTTTCTCTTAAATATGATGTGATGGATGGTGGATGATATCCATAAAGTGCCATAAATGGGGTCATTTTTGTTGCAGTATGGAAGGAAGTGTTATACCACCATTCAGCGAGAGGTAACCACTTGACCCATTGTGTTTGTTTATCGGATACAAAACAACGAAGATATCCTTCCAAACATTTATTTACTATCTCAGTTTGACCATCAGATTGAGGATGATAAGATGAGCTATGAGCCAATTGAGTACCCAAACAAGAAAATAACTCCGTCCAAAAATTTCCAGTAAAAATGGGATCTCTGTCGCTCACAATAACCCTTGGGCTTCCATGTAGCTTTTGAATTCTGTCCATAAATGTAGTAGCAACTGTACTTGCTGTAAATGGATGAGATAATGCACAAAAGTGTGCATACTTGGTAAGTCTATCAACTACCACCATGATGACACTCTTTCCTTCGGACTTAGGTAAACCTGTGATAAAATCCATTGAAATCTCCTCCCAACGTTGACTTGGAATGGATAAAGGTTGTAGAAGTCCCGGGTCTTAATTGTCTCAAATTTATTCTGCTGACAACCCAAACATTCCGCAACAAACTTTTGAATATCAGATTTAAGGCCATCCCAAAAAAATTATTTCTTCACCCTGTGGTAAGTTTTTAAAAATCCTGAGTGTCCTCCTAAAGGAGAAGTGTGCAATTCCAAAAGAATATTTTGTTTTAGTTGGGAATTCTTACAAAGATATAAACGATCTTTGTACCATAAGGAATCATTTTTCCAACTAAATGTATCAGATGTACTAGGATCTTGCTGCAACTTTTGAATGAGTGTCCACACATCTTCTTCCTTCTTCCATTCATCTCTTGCTTCGGTTATCCAATCTGGTTGGATAATAGAAATGGCACAAAGCAATGCTTCCACCTCTTCATTCTTTCTTGGGAATGCATCTGCAAAAACATTAAGCTTTCCTTTTTTGTAGATTATTTGAAAGTCATAACCCAACATCTTGTGACCCATTTTTGCTGCTCTTCTGAAGATAGTCTTTGTTCCAAAAAGGTTTTAAGACTATCATGATCAGTTTTTACCTTGAAGTGTCTTCCCATTAGGTAAGTTCGCCATTTCTTTAGTGCATGTAGTATTGCTAACATTTCCTTCTCACAAATAGGTTTCTGTAAATACTTTCCTTTGATTGGACGACTTTCAAAAGCAATGGGTCTTCCTTCCTGCATTAAAACTGCACCAATTCCATTTCCTGAGGCATCACATTCCACAATAAAGGTTTTTGTGAAGTCTGGCGTAGCTAGGACCGGTGCTAGGCACATTGCTCTTTAAGATGTTCAAAGGCCTTAGTTGCTTCAGGAGTCCATGAAAATGCATCTTTCTTCAATAATGTTGTTAGAGGTGCTGCTATTCTCCCATAATTCTTAACAAACTTGCGATAATAGTCTGTTAACCCGAGAAATCCTCGCAACTGCTTTATTGTCTTGGGGACTTTCCATTCTTTAATGGCTTTAATTTTGTTAGGGTCTACTTTAACACCCTCGTGAGATATAATATGACCCAGATATTCCACCTCTTGTACTCCAAAGAAACATTTGGATGTTTTTGCATATAATTGTTTCTCCTGCAATAGTTTGAGCACCCTGTCAACATGTTCAACATGATCCTTCCAACACCTGCTGTAGATTAGTATATCATCAAAAAATACTAGCACAAATTTTCTAAGGAAGGGTTTGAAAATGGAATTCATCAACCCTTGAAATGTAGAAGGTGCATTGGTAAGGCCAAAAGGCATGACCAAAAATTCATAATGACCTCATGAGTTCGAAATGCTGTTTTTGGAATATCTTCAGTCTTCATTCTAATTTGATGATATCCTGAACGAAGATCCAACTTGGTAAAATAAATTGCTCCATGTAATTCATCCAATAATTCATCAATCACAGAATGGGAAATTTATCTTTAATGGTGAGCTTATTGAGCTCCCTATAATCCGGACACATGCGCCATGATCCATCCTTCTTGTGTACCAATACTACAGGAGCAGAGAAAGAACTTTGACTAGGTTGAATTATACCCGCCTCTAACATTTCTGCAATCATACGTTCAATTTCGCTCTTTTGGAAGTAAGGATATCTATAAGGCTCGATGTTTGGAGGAACACTTCCTGGAATCAAATGAATAGCATGATCATGATCACGAATAGGTGGGAGTCCTTTGGGAGTTTCAAACACCTTGGAATGATTGTCCAAGACTTGTTGGGGATCTGCAGAAATAGATGATTTTGATGTCGGAACTTCTAGTGAGCATAATTGTGCAATTACGCCTCGTTGTTCTTTCTTTAGAAGCTTTGTCATGACATTAGAGCTTATTATCCTTCCCGGCTTCCCTTCAATACCCCGTAATTCGACTTCTTTTCCTTCTGAAAAAAATTTCAAGAAAAGTTCTTGAAAATTAAAAGCTACCGTCCCCAAAGATTGTAACCATTGTACTCCTAGTACAACATCAACACCTCCTATAGGAATGGAAAGCATTGGACTAGTCAATACATATTCCCCCATGGTTAGCTTGATATTATGGCATTTCCCAGAGCAATTTATAGTTCCTCCATTTGCAACCATCACTTGGCATTCTGGTGCTGGGTATAGGAAACAATTTAATTCCTTGGTTACCTTACAATGAATAAAATTATGGGTGCTACCTTAATCAATCAACACTATTACCTTTTTCTTCTTGATCTGTCCTGCTATCTTGAGAGTTTGAGGAGTGGTAATTCCTGCCAGTGCATTACATGATATGGTCGGATTCATTTCTTCCTCTTCTATGGCTGGTTCCTGGTGTATATCCTCTTCTTTTTCATTTTCTTCTTCTTCACAATCTATGTAAAATAATTTCTTTTCAGCACACTTATGACCTTTAGTGTATTTTCTATCACAACTGTAGCAAAGCCCTTTTGCTCTTTTTTCTTCCAATTGTTGTGGTGTCAACCTTGTAGGTTGTGGAAATCTAGGCGTAGCAACACTTCCTTCTTTATAGAATTGAGGGGTAGGCTTCCTTGTCGCCATAATTTTACATTCAACTTTTCTTGCCAACCTGAATGCCTTCTCCAATGAATCAGGTTCCAAAACGCGAACTTCATGTTGGATGTTATCCTTTAAAGTGCCTAGGAAGAGATCAATCCTGTGTTCCTCTGTAAGATCAGTTACCCTTATATTCAATTTTTTGGAAGTCCTCAATGTGCTGCCCCACTAAACCCTTTTGTTTGAGATTTATCAATTGGGTAAAGAAGGTGTTTCTCTTTGTATCCTCATAATGTGCTATCATTTCCTCCGTAAAAATTGACCAAGTGACAATTTTTTTACGGGAGCAAAGCCATCGATACTATACAAATGTATTTTGTTCTAAATGTAAAGTTGCAATGCGTACCTTTTGTGTGTTTTGCACGTTATGGAGATCAAAATATTGCTCCATCTGTAGTATCCATGTTACAGGATCCTTTCCATCAAACTTCCTCATATCCATCTTTGGAATATGGTGGTTCTTCCCGCCAACATTAGAGTATATGAAATCACAATTAACATTTATTTTGTTCTCATCATGAGGTTCTTCTACTATCTTTTCACCATTAGGAAACCTTTCTTGTATAAACTTTGTCAAACCTTCCATGTCTGCTTTTAGAAAATTCTTCATGTTTTCCATTTTCTCATCGATCTTAGCTTCCATGTCATCAATCTTAGCTTCCATTCCCACTTCCATGCCATCCATCTTAGCTTCCAAACCATTCATCTTAGCTTCCACGCCTTTCTTCAAACCATCCATCTTAGTTTCCATGCCTTTCTTCAAAACTTCCATTTCATTTTTTGTTGTTCTTTGCGAGAGAGAAATTTGTTGTTGCACTTGCTCTTGTAATTTTGATAGATCATGTTGCAATTCTTCATCTTCATGAGTCATGGTAGAGCCTTCTGAAGGCTTCATGGGTGTTGAATTCTTTTTAGGCGCCATTTTAGAATCCAATATTGATACCTTTTACTTGCTTTGAGGAGCTCGATATTGAAATTGAATTATCTTTGTAATTGAAAATCTTAAATATCTGAAATTCAGCTCTGTAGTATCCCTCTAAAGCTTCTTTCAAATGACACCAGTCTGATCTAATTTGGATTCCCCAAGACAAAGTTGTGTCCAATCTCCCACAATGACCTAATTCTGGACTGGTTCAGTAGAGCACACATGTAGGACTTTCCACGTGTCACTGTTTCATCCTTTGTCTCTGAAATTGATAGCCAAGAAACTACAGTCTGTGTACTTGTGACCACTTTTTACGGCACTCAAATCCACTTCCCAGAGAGAGAGTTATTGAACTTTTCCCACGGTCACCTCTTTGAGATGCAATTCAGGAGCCTAAAAAAGCACTACCTTCCACAGATCATATCTCCAAAAATATTCTGAACCTAGCTCTGAAATTTTTTGACGAATTTCCCCGGGATTTCAGCTTCGTACCATATGAATTTCAGATTCTGAACCTTCGTAGAAAACAATTTATAGCGAAAATGCCACGATGACGTGTTTAGGAGCTCGAAAAAAGACCTAACTTCCACAGATGATATCTACGAAAATATTGCGAACTAAGCTCTGAAATTGTTAGACAATCTTCCTCAGGATGTCAGATTCGCACCCTAAAAATGTCAGCTTCTGAAACTTCGTAGAAAAAAATTTATAGTGAAAATGCCACGATGACCTGTTTGGAGCAGCAAAACCCTAGAATCCCAAGCTCTGATACCAAATGTTGTGTAACCAGCTTCAAAAATAGAAGAAAAGAGACAACGTTCCTAGAAACAAGCCATTTCGAGGGGAAACTACTTATAAATGCACACCCCTGATGATAATTTACAAAACCTCCTTTCTATATATAGGAGTCCATGGGGCCATAATGTAATCCTAGTGGGCCACAATGTAATCCTAGCCAACCTAACAATAATAATTTAAGGGCACAATAATAACAAAATGGGGGTTACAGGGGTACAATAATAACAATAAGGGTGTTACACTAACAACAATAAGGGACTATACTAGTAATATAGGGACCTAACAGAGAGGGAGTAGAAGTTGATTCCTAGAAGATCAAGGTTATCAGGGAATGACCAACACCTAGAAATGTGGATGAAGTTAGGTCCTTTATGGGACTAGAAGGATATTACATGATATTTATTAAGAATTTCTCCATGATCGGTTCTCCAATTACTACCTTGCAGAAGAAGGGAAATATTTTCGAACAAACAACTGATTGTGTTGAAGCTTCAATCAGCTTAAGAAGTTGTTGACCAATGCACTTCAATTAGTAAACGAAATGAGTTTACTACAACCCATTCCTATTTCATAATGGAAGTCAGAGGTGATTTCTATGGATTTTATTGTACGGATGCTTGAGAATTTAAACCAACATCATGCAATTATGGTAGTGGTCGATGAGTTGAGCAAGGTGGCTTACTTTGTGGTTGTCAAGTCCACAAATTAAGCTAATGAGGTGGCTCAAGTTTTCATAAAGGAAATTTTCAAACTGGATGGAGTTCCCAAGAAAATTATCTAGGATAGAGATGCCAAATTGACTTCTATATTTTGGAGAGAATTATTTGTAGATTTTGGAATAGAGCTATAATTCAGCAAAATATATCATCCTCATATATATGGGAAAATATAGAGAAAAAACTAGATTCAGGAAGATATGCTAAGAATTTATCTAATGCTCCAGCCTCGGAAGTGGGAATAATAGCTTATAATTGTGGAATTTTCATACAATAATTGGTATCAAGAATAACTAAAAATGATCCCATTTTAAGTGATTTATGGAAGGATTTTTAACACTCCTATCGACTAGAGATATCAAGTGAATAGGGTCCTCATTGGGGCTGATAAGTTCAAAAACATGGAGCATGATTAGAAAAAATATAAAAGTTGCATAGGACATGCAAAAAAGCTATGAAAACCAACATAGAATTCACAAAGAGTTTCAATTTGGGGAACATGTTTTCTTGCAAGTTAGAACTAAGAAGAGCTCCTTAAAATTTGGGTCATGTGCCAAGTTGGCACCATCATTTTATGGGTAATTTAAAGTTCTTTAAAGGATAGGGCCAATGGCCTATATGTCGGCTTTTCCTCTGTCAATTAGATTGCATGATGTTTTCCATGTTTCATTTCTTAAAATATATGTTCAGGATGTTAATCATGTAATTGATTAGTCTATGTTACAGGTAGAAATAGAGGGAGAGTTCTAATCGGAACCTCTATGAAATCTAGATCTTAGGAACCTCATGCTTCAGAACCAAGTACTAGAGCAAGTAAAAATTCAGTAGAGGCACTCTGGGCCTGAGGAATCCACGTGGGAAATAACTGACATGATGTAGGAAATATATCCTTCTTTGTTTGATGCGTGAATCAAATGTAAAAATATTGTAAATGTTGTATAGAGTTGTGCATATAAAGCTCCATAATTTTCAATGCATGGTCTAAAGAATGTTCCATTGTATATGGTTATTGAACATAAGGATGGTGTTCCCCCCAAGGGAGAGGGGACTATGACATCTCCTAGTTAATATTTATCTCATTGTAAATACTTGTAATTATTTAAATGGATAAGATAAGGAGAAAGATTACATTGCTCGAGGAAGGATATTGATTGAGAGAAATTTTGTTTTAAATGTGAGTCCTCATTGGCTGAGTGGTTTTAAATGGGCTGAATGTGCAATAAATTAGCTGAAAGAGGATGGAATAAGCACATGTTTCCTTTAGCTCCAAAAAAAATCAAGAAGAGGACAAAAAATTAAAGGAAACATGGGCTACTTTTTCCCAAGGTTGTTGAATGGTGTCGAGCTGGAAAGAAGATGGAAAATTATTCTCTTTGGAGGGAAGATAGAAGACCTTCATTCACACAGAAAAGGTTGCGGTAATAAAAAGAAGAAGAAAAATTCCTCCAACTATGTAGGTGAGAATGCAAAGAAGGTAATGACCAGAATTCATTGTTGTTAAGCAACTCTAGAGAGACTGAAACAACCCAAATAATCCTCACAAAGGTTTGTTGGGTGAAAATTTTTTAGAGAGTAGTGGCTTGCCTTAGGGCTGAAAAACCATTGAAATATTTTGGGTTGATGAGCCGCTATCTAGGAGAGAAGCACTTAGGTACTTGGGGAGATGATGAACCACCTGGTGCTAACAACACTGGTGCATCGTCTCACTAATGAACTATATAGTAAAATGTATTTTATGCTCATGTAGTATCTTTTCCATTGATGAACCTTCATTTATTCAAAACTATATTATCCTTAAAGAGAGTTGAACTCTTTGTATTGCGATATCCTAGCATGAATGTTCATAATGTATGAAAAGCATGAGAGGATTGAAAGGAAGCTTACGTAGTAGGTGGATGAAGATAGAGTGGCCTTCTGATATCCTATTTTAGTTGACCATTTGTTGAAGTTTTCCCTCAGAAGCACTCCACGTCAAGCTATGGAATCTGGCTCAAGGGTGACAAATACAAGTAATAATGGATTTATCTTATCTATGGATGAGTGGAGATTCCATGTCCTACTACTAGTTTCCAGTCCAAATTTTTACATAAGATAAGTATTTACTTGGTCTTCATATATATATGTATATACACACACACATGTGCATGATATTGGTTATATGGTCCTTGTTGGAAATACTGAGAGGGGGATGAATCAGTATTTATTTTCAATTGTTAATTATTTCCAGTTAGATTCTACACAATTACAGACAAAGAAGTGTATAATGATAATATTAAGGATTAATAAGAATTTCAATCCTCTTTCTAATAATAGCATATAGTAGATGAGTGAGGGCACCAACCCTTTTAATGAAACAGGCACCAACCTGTTGCCAAGCACGAACTTGGAATTTGATGAGACTCCAACCTCTAGGGCTTCGACCCTATCTTCTCTAAGGCACCAACCTTGTGTTTAGGAGCTACTACTCCAAGGACACCAATCCTTTCTTTGCCTCTGGACTATCAGTTCAAAGATGTTTTATTGCACCAGTCTTCATCACCAATTCTACACCATACTGCACTCTTTATTTAACACCACACTTCTCCATTAATTCTTTCCCATTGTTCTTGCAACACATTGAACTTATTCTTTTGTTCCACACCAGCACTTCACCAACTGATTAAGGAGTCAAAACTTCACATTTTACTGAAATTTTAACACCATGCTGCACTAGGACAACAATTTATCTTTTAAGGACGCCCCTTATTTCTCTTTCTTGTGTTCGCTGGTTAGCACATAATGATCTTGGTCCTGAGATGAATATCTGCAGTCCAATCAATGCTGACTGTTTCAAGTATAGATGCCTCAACTTGTATTCCTGAACTCCTTAAAAACTCTTGTTGTTTGTTATGTACTCTCAACCCTTGCTCGTCTTTGTATGTAGCTTCAAATTACAGTTCCATACTTAACATGTTCACAGGTCTGCAATAGGTTTGAGGTGTATCTAGAATTTTGAAGTGTAAATGCTTCACCACAGGTTCAATAAATATGCTACCATAATTTTGGGCGTAATTTTTTTCCACGAGTTCAAAGATGTGCCACTAAAAGTACACACAGTTCTGCCATGAATTTTTTCACAGGTCCGAAATGAAGAATCTGAGCTACTTCCAGTCCGAGCTACAGTAATCCGAGCTATAGCAATCCGAGCTACAACAAAGTCCGAGCTACAGTAAAGTCCAAGCTACTTCTGTTGTCACTATCATGTGGTTTAATGTGATCTTTAAACCCAAAAAATTTCCTTGTTCTCTTTCTTGTGACCCTTCAAGTTCACGAGATGTGAACAATTTTTTTTCTTCTTCTTTATGTATTAGATGAATCAAATACTATGTTTTCTTCATCGAAATTTCTTGACTGAACCAAATGAGTTTAACTTTATATTTAGTGGTTTTTCATTTTTGAAAGGACGTGATTGTTGGGAAAAGGGCTGACTTGTGTCCTTGAGCATAGGTTGACTCAATGTCAAAAATATATTTTTCAACTTGAAAAATTCAATATATTACAAACTACTAGGAGTTTTGTGACAAATAAGGGCTCATTGTAAAGGAAAATTTATGCTCTAAAAGATGGTATAGGAATCATATTGAGAGGTTGCCTCTAAGGTAGTTAAAAACATTTTTTGTAACGTGACTGATTATTAATTAGTGCAGAAGGTGATGGATGACAAGGGCTTCTTCATTTTCATACGTCACCAAGTGTTTTTAAGTGAGGTCTCCACTTGTTATGTCTTTCATCATCAAGTGATCTCCAATTCCTTCATTTTCCATGTTATCATATATGTTATCATGTGTGCCATCAATGTCACCATGTCATCAAGATAGTGCAACGATATGTCATTAACCATATGCAGCATGATCATCACAAGTAGAGCTTCTTCATCAAGAGTATTCATTCATTCAACCTATTGCCATCAATGACAACTTGGATTAACAATCTCCCCCTTTGTCATTGGATGGAAATATTTTCTTCTCTCCCCCTTTGACATCACTGGAAATGTGGTGCCAAAGTGCTCCCCCTGTCATGCTACTCCCCCTAACATACTGTACCCCTGACATGCTGCTTGATTTAATGTGATGCAAGAGTAATGACCCCTATCTTTTGGCGAATATACTCAAATGATTCTTGCGGAAGGGGTTTTTTAAATATATCCGCAATTTTCTCTTTTGTATTGACGTTTTCCAACCTGATATTGTGTTCAGCAACTTGTTCATGGAGAAAGTGGTATTCTATTGGAATATGTTTGGTTCTTGAGTGCATCACCGGATTCTTTGAAAGACTGATGGTGCTAGTATTGTCACAAAAAATAGTTATTGGTTGCTTAGTTTCTATGTTTACATCCTTCAAGGCTTCCTTCATCCATAGAATTTGTGTACAACAATAAGTAGCAGCTATATATTCGGCTTCGGCTATAGAAAGGGATATAGATGATTGCTTTTTGCTGAGCCAAGAAACAAGACAATCTCCCATAAAGAATGCATTTCCACTGGCACTTTTTCAATCATCCACGCTTCCAGCCCAATCAACATCAGAGTAAGCTATCATCTATGGTATAATACAATCACACACAATTCTCTTTAATTTATTCCTTGGACTTGCAATTAATAGTTATTTTAATATTCTCTTTAATTTATTCCCCTCGAGTTGCAATTAATAGTTCCTTTAATATTTGGGATTAGATGACATATATAAAGTGAGTGAATTTGTGAATATAGTGAGACTCTTAGGATACCAAAGACCGAAATCAATCATTCCTTTTAAATATCTGAGAATTCTCTTCACAGTTGCTAGATGGGATTGTTTAGGACTTGATTGAAATATTGTTACCATTCCTATTGCTTGCATAATATCTGGTCTTATAGCGGTTAAGTATAGGAGAGCTCCAATTATTTACCTGTAAAGAGTTGCATCTATAAGAGGGGTATCATCATATTTTCTTAATTTACAATCTATGGTCATCGGTGTGCTCATAGGTGCACAATATTCCATCCCATATCTTTTGAGCATGTCTTTAAGATATCTTTCTTGAGTTATAAACATTCCTACAAAGGTTTGATATATTTGTAGCCCAAGAAAGTAAGACAACTCACCAATCATTGACATCTCGAATTTTTTGGACATATTTAGAGCAAATTCATGGCTAATTTTTTCATCATTGCTAGCAAAGATTAGATCATCGACGTAAACAAGAGTGATCAGAAGTTTTTCCTTGTCCATCTTCATGTAGAGATTGCTACCTGCCACTCCCTTTTTGAAACCTTCTTGTTGTAGATAGTGATCCAACTTTGCATACCATGCTCTAGGGGATTTTTTTAATCAATACAAGGCCTTTTTTAGTTTGCATACAAGGTCTTCTCCTTCAACAAGAACAAATCCTTCTGGTTGCTCCATGTAAACTTCCTCCTTGAGATCTCCATTCAGGAATGTTGATTTTACATCCATTTGATAAACCTTGAATCCTTTTGAGCAAGTAAATGCTAAAAACATTCTTATGGTTTCCATTCGAGCTACTGGTGCAAAGGTTTCTTCAAAGTCAATTCCTTCAATTTGTGAGTATCCTTTGCAGACAAGTCTGAATTTATTTCTGATGATTTGTCCATCTTCATTCATCTTGTTTTTGAATACCCATTTTGCTCCAATTATATTTTTATCTTTTGGGTGAGGTACCAGTTCCCAAGTATCATTTTTTTCGATTTGATACTTTTCTTCTTCCATGGCCTTTATCCAATAAGGATATTTGCTTGCTTGAGAAAAAATTGCAGGTTCTATTAAAGATAATAGAGCTACAACATTTTTCCTAGGGGTGCTTATCATCCTTCTTCAAGTTTGGATTCCTTCAACTATATTTCTGATGACCTGTTCTTCTAGATGATATATTTGAACAAACTTGATCTTGGAGGGAGTTTGTGAAGATTCATTTGGAGGTTCACTTTGAGGTTCTTCATTCTCCTCTTCTTTTTCAGGTTCTTCTTCTTCACTTTGTTCAAAGAAAGACTCAACTTCATGATCTTCAATTCCTTTTTCTGGAAGGCCTTCATCAATCTTCACATAAATGCTTTCCACTATTATTCGTAGATGATAGTTGTAACATTTGTAAGCTTTTCTCCTAGTGGAGTATCCAAGAAATATTCCTTCGTCAACTCTAGAATCAAATTTATCTGGTGAGTCATCATTTATTTTTATTAGACATTTTCTTCCAAAAACCCTGAAATATTTTACTGAAGCAGGTCTTCCTTTCCATAATTCATAAGGAGTCTTTTCATTATTTGGTCTTAGTTGAGTTTGATTTAAGGTATAAACTGTGGTGTCAACTGCTTCTCTCCAAAATTTTGGTTGCAAATCGGCTGCTAGTAGCCGTGTCCTTGCCATTTCTTGAATGGTTCAGTTCCTTCTTTCAACTACTCCATTTTTCTGTGGTGTCCTAGCAGTAGAGAGTTCTTTGATTCCATTCTCTTTACAGAATTCATCAAACTCTTTTGAGGTGAATTCTCCTCCTCTATCCTTTCTAAGACATTTAATCTTAGGATCTTTCTCATTCTCAATGAGAGCCTTAAGATTTTTAAAACATTCAAATGCTTCAGATTTATATTTTATGAAATATATCTACATCATTCTAGAATAGTCATCAAAAAATAGAGCAAAGTACCTTTCACCCTGAAAAGCTGGAGTTCTAGTTGGCCCACATAAATCTACATGAATGATTTCCAAAGGTTTTGTTGTTGAGGACTCCTTAGTTTTGTGGCTAGTTCTGGTTTGTTTTCCATGTTGGCATGGGCCATATACAACTTGATTTTGTTTGCACATTTTTGGAATATCCCTTACTGTATTAATTTTTTGGATGCTGACTAGGTTATCAAAACTTGTATGCCCCAATCTCTTGTGCCATAACCAAATTTCATCTGTTTGACTTAAGGAACATTTATATTCTTGGATTCTATTGAGTATGTAAACATTATCTGGTGTTCTTACTCCTTTCACCACAAGTTCTCCCAAGGATGAGTCTCTTTTTTCACAGTTTTTTGTACTAAAGACAACATTATGTCCTTGGTCACAAATCTGGCTAACACTTAAGAGATTGTGTTTGAGCCCTTCTACCAGCAAGGTATTTTGAGCCTTTCCCAGTCCATTGACAAGGGTAGTAGTTCATTTTCCAGTGATTTTAGGAGATCCACTTCCAAAAGATACATTTCCATTTTTCTTGTTCAATGAGATAAACTTCTTTTGGTCACCTGTCATATGTCTTGAGCATCCACTATCCATGAACCAATGATTTTCTTCACTATGAGCACATAGAGCTAGCCCACATTTATCAGTTTTGAGATTTATGTGTTTATCTTTCTCCCTTTTGAGAGGAAAATTTTGTTCATTATGATCACAATTATCACATAATGAGCAAGACGGATAAAACTTAGCCAAGGGATCAAAAGAATTGTAAGTTTTGATTTGTCCTTGCTCTTTAGGACCATGTAGTTGGTTTGTTTGATTTTTCAATCTTGGTGCTTCATTCTTATGAGCCTTGCAATGTTTATCTTGATGCCCAAAGTTTTTACAATTGTAATAATTCCCAAGAAAAATAGTTTGATACCTGTTGTAGTATCCATTGCTTGAACCAACATTCTTCCTTGGAGTTTCTCTTTCTTCAATTCTTGGTTTTGAGATGGGACTTTGTTCCTGACGAGATGACTTTTCTTCTTTAGGATGGCGAGAGAGTACATCAGCATAACTTCTGGCATTATTCTTTGTACTTGATGATTCTCCTTTGAATCCAATTCTAGACTTGTCGTGTTGAGGTTTTTGAGTATTAAGAATGTTGTCAAGAGCTAGAGAGCTTTGCCAACTCATTTTGACTTGCTCTAATTCCTTTCTTAGAGATATTGTTTCAGCCTCATGTTTTTCACAGATATCATCCTTCTCTTTTAGCTTAATGTTCAAGAAGTCTTCCCTTCTTTTTGCTTCCTCTCTTTCTATTTTGAGAGAAATTATCTTCTTGTGTAGATTCTCATTTTCTTCAATGGTCTTTAGCAATCTATCCATGTTTCTTTCATCTTCCAGTTCTGAGTCATCATCATTTGTAAATTCCATGAATAACATTTCTTTGCTTCCAACATAATCACTTTCCTCATCTGATTCATCATTTCTTTCTTTGTGATGACGCATATTTCTGGTTGATTTCTTTTTGATGACTCCAAATTCATCTTCATCGAGCTCATCTTCTTTGGAGAATAAGTTCTTCTTATTAAACTCTTTCTTTTTGTACATCATCCTTTTAGAGTCCTTTTCATCATCACTATCATGTTTATGGGGACATTTTGCAGCTTAATGACCTATTCTTCTACAATTGAAACAAATAAGAGGGTACTTACCTTTTAGTTTGGATCCCCTTTTTAATCTTTGTACAAATTGAGATAATTCGTTTTCAGTATCAGATTTAGCGTTGTTGCAATTCCATCCTTTTCCTTCTTTTGTAGATCTTGAGGCTTTGAAGGCTGCTTATTTGAAATTTGGACTCCCTTTCCTCATCTCATAGGCAATGAGAATTCCATGGAGTTCATCCATTTTGAGAGTATATAGATCCTTCATTTCTTCTATGGCACTTACTTTGGAGTCAAATCTGTCAGGAAGCGATCTCAGGATTTTTTGAACAATGGTGCTTTCTTCAATATTTTCTCCTAGTCCTGTAAGAGATTTAACCACTTCAGCTACTCAAAGGAAATATGATGCAATATCTTCTTCATCATCCATTTTCAGACTCTCGAATTGTATTCTATAGGTTTGAAGCTTTTCCTTCTTGACTTTGGAGTCGCCATCATATAAAGAAACCAACTTATCCCATACTTCTTTGGTTGAGTCACAGTTCATGACTTTCGTAAATTCAGAATCGGTAATTCCACTAGTGATGGAATTTAAAGCTTTGGAATTAGAAATGTAGGCTCTTCTTTCATCTTGATCAGTTGGAAGATTGGCGGGAGCTTTGTACCCATCCAGAACAAAGTGCCATACTTCAAGACCAAGAGACATTAGATAGTAGGACATCCTCTTTTTCCAAAAACCAAAATTCGTTCCATCAAAGATAGGTAGTTTCCCTATTGCTTCCATGTTCTTCATTGTGCCTAAGAATCCTTCTTCCAGCTGTTAGGCTGATATTGAAGAAGCTGGCTCTGATACCAATTGTTCGAAATACTAAGAGGGGGGTGAATCGGTATTTCTTTTCAATTGTTAATTATTGCCAATTAGATTCTACACAATTATAGATAGAGAAGTGTATAATGATACCATTAAGGATTAATAAGAATTTCAATCCTCTTTCTAATAATAGTATACAGTAGATGAGTGAGGGCACCAACCCTTTTAATGAAACAGGCACCAACCTGTTTCCAAGCACCAACTTGGACTTTGATGAGGCTTCGACCTCTAGGGCTTCGACCCTATCTTCTCCAAGGCACCAACCTTGTGTTTAGGAGCTACTACTCCAAGGACTTCAATCCTTTCTTCGCTTCTGGACTATCAGTTCAAAGATGTTTTATTGCACCAGTCTTCATCACCAATTCTGCACCATACTGCACTCTTTATTCAACACCACACTTTTCCATTAATTTTGTCCCACTGTTCTTGCAACACACTGCACTTATTCTTCTATTCCGCACCAACACTTCACCACTAATTAAGGAGTCAAAGCTTCACAGTTTACTAAACTTTTAACACCATGCTACACTAGGACAACAATTTATCTTTTAAGGATGCCCCTTATTACTCTTTCTTGTGTTCTCTGGTTAGCACACAATGATCTCGGTCCGGAGATGAATATCTATAGTCCGGTCAATGTTGACTATTTCAAGTATAGATGCCTCAACTTGTATTCCTGAACTCCTTAAAAACTCTTGTTGTTTGTTACGTACTCTCAAACCTTGCTCGTCTTTATATGTAGCTTCAAATTACAGTTCCATACTTAACATGTTCACAGGTCTGCAATAGGTTTGAGGTGTATCCATAATTTTGAAATGTAAATGCTTCACCAAAGGTTCAATAAATATGCTACCATAATTCTGGGTGTAATTGTTTACCACGGGTTCAAAGATGTGCCACTACAAGTACACACAGTTCTGCCATGAATTCTTTCACAGGTCCGAAATGAAGAACCTGAGCTACTTCCACAGTCCGAGCTACAGTTATCCGAGCTACAACAATCTGAGCTACAGCAATATGAGCTACAACAAAGTCCGAGCTACAGTAAAGTCCGAGCTACTTCTGTTGTCACCATCGTGTGGTTTAATGTGATGTTTAAGCCCAAACAATCTCCTTGTTCTCTTTCTTGTGACCCTTCAAGTTCATGAGATGTGAATAGTTTTTTTTCTTCTTTCTGTATTAGATGAATCGAACACTGTGTTTTCTTCATCGAAATTTCTTGACTGAACCGAATGAGTTTAACTTTATATTTAGTGGTTTTTCATTTTTGAAAGGACGTGGTTGTTGGGAAAAGGGCCGACTTGTGTCCTTGAGCATAGGTCGGCTCCATGAAAAAAATATATTTTTCAACTTGAAAAATTCAATATCTTACAAACTACTAGGAGTTTTGGGACAAATAAGGGCTCATTGGAAAGGAAAAATTATGCTCTAAAAGATGGTATAGGAATCATATTGAGAGGCTGCCTCTAAGGTAGTGAAAAACATTTTTTTTAACGTGACTGATTATTAATTAGTGCAGAAGGTGATGGACAGCAAGGGCTTCTTCATTGTCATACGTCACCAAGTGTTTTTAAGTGAGGTCTCCACTTTTTATGTCTTTCATCATCAAGTGATCTCCAATTCCTTCATTTTCCATGTTATCATATATGTTATCATGTGTGCCAGCAATGTCACCATGTCATCAAGATAGTGTGGTGATATGTCATTAACCATATGCAGCATGATCATCACAAGAAGAGCTTCTTCATCAAGAGTATTCATTCATTCAACCTGTTGCCATCAATGAAAACTTGGATTAAGGAATGTGATTTCTTGTGTGTTAACGGGATGTTGAATTTCCTCGATGCATGTATAAGGAATGGTGTAATTATTATATGGTTAATAGATTAAATCTCAATGAACTCCATATCTATGGAGATGGTGAAGTCTCTATGTTATCTCATTAAATTGACGAATATCCACACAAGCATGTACTATTCTTGTTTCGTATCTTGTTCAACATTGGTGATTTCATATGTAAATGATATACATATCCTGTTGTGTCAGAAGTTTGGGCAAGTTCCATGTAAACTTGTGAAGTGTGCTAAATTGCATGCCCTCAATATATTTCTTATTGAATGTATTATATTCAAGTTTCAAGGTTGCACCCTAGGCATTTTTTCTTTCA
Organism: Pinus albicaulis; assembly: GCA_034641835.2. Lineage (NCBI taxonomy): Eukaryota > Viridiplantae > Streptophyta > Pinopsida > Pinales > Pinaceae > Pinus > Pinus albicaulis. The sequence goes on from CM076575.1 coordinate 825,219,356, forward strand.
GTAAGTTTTATTCATGTTAAGACCTCAACATAATGGGTCCATAACCTTCCTATGCTGAAGGAGGGAGTGAAATCATGAAGGATATTTTCACTCATGCTAAAATATAAGAACCCCTTAGGTCTTGGAGATTTCGCAAAGAAATTATAATATTTTCCAAGTACAAAAGACTCAAAAAACAGGTTAGAATGGTTGGTGGGACCCATGGGATTAGAGGCCATGCCAATTGGCCTTCTTGGTCGTGTCGGGCCTGAAAATGAGTTCGACCTAGAGCAGATTGGGTAGGACCTACTAATTCAGGGATTAGATAGTTAGGCCTGATAGCGTAGTTGGGGACTCTGATGCAATTGGTTGATGGTTTCGTGAGGAAGGTTCAACCACATACCATAAGGAAGATGCACCTTCCACATATGATTTCAAGGCATCATAGTAGCATGTGCGCACCACATGGGGTATTACGTGGGTGTCATGCAGAGGTTGAGGATAGCATGGTGGAATTCAGCGTGCTAGGTTCAAATGGTCATATCCCTTGATTCGGGAGTCAGATCGAGGAAAAATATTATATTGTTCAAAAGGTCTTGACAAGATGAACAAAACGACGTTATGCGTTTGAAGTTACAAATTAGTTGAAAATAGTGAAATTTTAGAACCCATTTCCATAACAGGACCATGGAGATTGGGTCAGCATCATAACTACCTCCTTTTACCCTTAGCTAAGGCTGGGGTAAGGATGGGGGTATGTCACAACTGCATATATGTACAAATGGGATATAGGAAGACATAACAAGCCTGCGCTAGAGATAAATAATCAAAGCTTACTCGAGGTGTTGTCCCTTAAAAGAACGCCTTCAGCTTAAAAAGTGCAAACCACACCAGATACACGAAGTAGAGTTTCAATGAACAACACATCTGAGATTCAAACATGGCATCTCTGACTGGATTTTTGGGTTTTTGTATGAGATATTAGAGCTAGGAAATGTGGACCAGAAAGGAACATTGGTTCTCTATTACAATGTCCTCTACACTTTCTAAACAATGATCTAAACTACACTATCCTCCTTCGTGTTTGGAGTGTCATCGTAGCAGGTGGCAGTATCTCTAAAGCTACATATTAATTATTTCACTAGTTATATATATATATATATATATATATAATTTTAAATTTATTAATTATTGTTTTTATATATACAGTTTTGTTAAAAATAAAAGAAAAATCCAAATATTATTTCTGGAGATTTATATTGGCAGGCATAAATTAAAATCAAGCCTTCTCTAAACTTTAATAACTTTATGCCATGATGTCAAGCATGATAAATATAGCTTTATAGTTATTAATAGAGATAGTGCATTATGGTTTATATGAGATTTATGATGGTATTAAGGGTTTATGTCTTTTTTAAGTATGAGTTGATATAATAGTTGTTATTTGAGATCAAATGAATTTTTTTCACAATAATGTCATTACGAGGTATATAAAGCTACTTTCCCTACTTCTCCATTGTAGAGAAAGTATATAAAGGTATATAATGACACTTCTCCATTGTCTCATTCTCTCTTTCCCTACTTTCAGGATATAAAGCTAGAATTCACATATATGAGACTCTCATCCATACATAAACAACAAGGCCATCATCGCCAGCTTGCTATATTAGTTCGTATATTGTTATCTTAGTTTATATAATACATTGGAGAAATTACATAATCGATCTGCCAATCAAAAGTAGGGTGAGCCTCCGTATCAGTTGAACTATTGTCCTCCATCCTATTCATAAACAGTTGGAGAAATTACATAATCGATCTGCCAATCAAAAGTATGGTGAGCCTCCAGTTGAACTGTTGTCCTCCATCCTATTCATAAACACTTAGTCTCCCTTGAAACAAAGAGCACAACCTAAGGCGTGCATTTGTCCAATTTTAGTTATGGCTGAAACATGTATATATGTAATAAATTTGAGTTATGTGCGCACATAATCTTTACAATCAAAATATCCACAGGACAATAAAAATATCCACATCTTTACTGTTAAGAGATACCAATTTCAATCCAGCAAGATAATTTGAATTTACATTCAATGAACACAATCCACAGGATAATTTGAATTCCAATTTAACTTGAATTTTCTTTCAATGAACATAATTGACAAGATAAATTGAATTTCAATTTAATGAAACGAATAAGACGACAAGAAAAATTATGTTCTAATCTAATCCATTACAAAATATCCACCATTCAATCCAATACAATTCATGTCGTTCGGTCTTTCTTGCAGACTATAACATTCGCCCACTTAAATAAATAATATTGACGCCTCGCTTTCTTTGAAAGTATAATAGTCAAGCATTCAAATATGTAACATTCATTCAAAATATAATACTCACCCATCTGAAACAATAACTTTCTATTGCTCGTAGAGACTTTGACTTGGTAGTCTACAAAATATTTAGAGAGCTAAAGGCAGTGTAGCAATTTTGAGTGTACTAGTGAAGCCTGATTTTTTAAGCAAACTCCTCCACTGTTGCTCATTCTGTTCCCTTCCTCCCCCGGTATAGGAGATCATAATCAAATCAAAAAGAATTTCTACTTCCTAAGTTAGGCACGGCTGATCAAACAATACAACCTCAACCACAATGAGTCTACCATTGTCAGGCAAAGCGTTGCGACCAGGCCTGGAATTTGACGTCCTGTAGGACGTATTTTGCGTTGCAGGACATATATGACGGCGGGTGCAAAAATTTCCACGTCGGAATAGACGTGTCCTATACATTTGCAGCCCGTCCTTTTGACGGCTAATTTCAAATCTAAACCGTCATAAACTCTTATACCTCTATTTCATGGAATAGAGAGTTGGAACCGGTACACAACACAGTTCGAACTTAAAGCCATTTCTAAATTCTCCAGCTATATCCTAGTACCTAATAGGAGTAACTCTCATCTACCATCCTGGGCTTTTCCCATACGAATGATGGTGTGAAAATTTAATGCGAAGCTATTTAATCGAGGGCTACCATAACCATTGGCTAATGGTTTCTAAATCAGGCGAGAATGGGAGACAAATGCATATTTAAATTTTTCTTTGGCGCCATGTTTAACCTAATTTGCTAATGGTTTCTAACTCAAGGGATATTGGGAGACAAATGCAGTTTTAAATTTTACTTTGGCGCCATGCTAAAGCTAATCTGATGAGACGTACAAATTTCAATCTTAAGCACTCGTGACCCAAGTGCCAAGGACTCCCTTCCAGCAAGTTCACTATCATTTTCATGAAAATGTTCACCGTCCAGGATATTGATGAGTGGAGCTATGAACTAGCACAACCACATTAGTAAAAACTAATGTGGTTGATATAAGCCGATAGGCGTATATAAAATAGATTCACAACCACATTTACCAATGTGGTTGATATACGCCGATAGGCCTATATCCACTATCCATCACATTAATTTATATATCAATAAATAAATATTATATATAATAAATTTATATAATATAATTAATTTGAAAAATATATATTTTATATTAATAAGAATAATAATATATACATACTATAAATTATGATTAACTATATACATACTATAAATTAACTTGAAATATATAATATATATTAATATAAAAAAACAGTAATAATATATAATAATTTAATATATCATACATGGCTATACTATTAATAAAGCAAAAGAACTAATAATATATTAATAATATATATTATATCATAGTTAGTTATATTATTAATAATATTATAATATTACAAATATTTATTATTAATAAATATTAGAATATTTATTTATAATGATTATTAGTAACATTATAATCTAATATTTCTTAATAATAATTATTAGTAATATTATAATAATATTTATATTACTAAATAAATATTAAAATATTATAATATTATGAATATATATTGTTAATAATGAATATTAATAATATTATAATATTACTAATAATCATTATTAATAAAGATTTCAATATATATTTATAATATATAATAGTAATAATATGATAATATTACTAATAATCATTATTAATAAATATTTCAATATTTATTTATAATTATTATTAGTAATATTATAATATTATTAATATTACTATATAAATATTAAAATATTATAATACTATTAATATATATTATTAATAATATTAAAATATTAGAAATAAGTATTATTAATAAATATTTGAATATTTATTTATAATGAATATTAGTAATATTATAATATTATTAATTTATACAAAAATAAATTAATAATATTATAATATTTTTATTCATTATTAATACTTATTATAATATGAATACTTATTATTTATTAAAAATATTTATTAATATATTATTAATATTAACTATATACATACTATAAATTATCTTCAAATATATATAATATATAATAATAATATTTATTAATATAAAAATAATAAAAATAATATTTAATATTTTAATATTTATTTATAATTTAATATCATAGATGGTTATATTATGAATAAACCAGAAAATTTAATAATATATTAATAATATTTATTAAATATTAATAATATTATTATAATATTATAATATTACTAATAATCATTATTAAACTGAAGAGAGTAATAAACCATATGAAACAAAATTTAAAAACAAAAAACCCAAGAGATTAATAAACCCTAACAATTAATATTTGAGAGTGGAGATATTAATAAACCCAACGGATAATTAATAATACAAACCCAATGTCATCATAAACCAAAGGTTTAAATATTATAAACCATAGGAATTAGTGAACCCAAGCGAAAACCATTACCCAAAAAATTACAAACCAAACGAATTGGTGAATCCAAGGGAATTGATTTAAACATTCAGACAATTGTTGTCACAATGCGACGTTGGACCAACTGTGACCAAGGTTCGCCATGGGTGACTTTCCTATTGAGACAATCTTTGTCAGAATGTGACATTTGATCATGGATGACATTGATCGAGTATTCATATTATAAGCCAAAAGAAGTAATAAACCTAAGGGTTTAATATTAGAAAGCAAAGGAATTCGTGAACCCAAGGGACAACCATCACTCAACAAATTATAAACCAAAAGAAATTGGTGAACCCAAGGGAATTGATTTAAACATTCAGAGAATTCTTGTCACAATGCGACGTTGGACCAACTATGAGCAGGGTTGGCCATGGGTGACTTTCATATTGAACAATATTTGTCAGAATGTCACATTTGATCATGGATGACATTGATCAATTATTCATATTATAAACCAAAAGAACTAATAAACTCAAGGGTTTAATATTATAAAACTGTGTTGAATGAAGTAACCTAAGGAAAAATCATTACTCAAAAATTATAAACCAAAGGAATTGGTGAACCTAATGGAATTGATTTAAACATTGAGACAATTGTTGTCACAATGCACGTTGGGCTACACCATGGTCATGGACAGTGATTTTCATATTGATACAATGTTTGTCAGAATGTGACATTTCATCATGGATGACATTGATCAATTATTCATATTATAAACCAAAAAAACTAATAAACCCAAGGGTTTAATATTACAAACCAAAGGAATTGGTGAACCCAAGGGACAACCATTCCCAACAAATTATAAACCAAAAGGAATTGGTGAACCCAAGGGAATTGATTTAAACATTGAGACAATGGTTGTCACAATGCGACGCTGGACCAACTATGACCACGGTTGGCCATGGGTGATTTTCATATTGATACAATGTTTGTCAAAATGCGACATTTGATCATGGATGACATTGATCGAATATTCATATTATAAACCAAAAAAACTAATAAACCCAAGGGTTTAATATTACAAACCAAAGCAAGTGGTGAACCCAAGGGACAACCATTACCCAACAAATTATAAACCAAAAGGAATTGGTGAACCCAAGGGAATTGATTTAAACATTGAGACAATGGTTGTCACAATGCGACGCTGAACCAACTATGACCATGGTTGGCCATGGGTGATTTTCATAATGAGACAATGTTTCTCATAACGTGTCATTTGATCATGGATGACATTGATCGATTATTCATATCATAAACCAAAAAAACTAATAAACCTAAGGGTTTAATATTATAAACCAAAGCAAGTGGTGAACCCAAGGGAAAATCATTACCCAAAAAATTATAAACCAAAGGAATTGGTGAACCCAATGGAATTGATTCAAACATTGAGACAATTGTTGTCGCAATGCGACGTTGGGCCAAGTATGACCATGGTTGGCCAAGGGTGATTTTCATATTGATACAATGTTTGTCAGAATGTGACATTTGATCATGGATGACATTGATCGATTATTCATATTATAAACCAAAAAAATTAATAAACCCAAGGGTTTAATATTATAAACCAAAGGAATTGGTGAACCCAAGGGACAACCATTACCCAACAAATTATAAACCAAAAGGAATTGGTGAACCCAAGGGAATTGATTTAAACATTGAGACAATGGTTGTCACAATGCGACGTTGGACCAACTATGACCATGGTTGGCCATGGGGGATTTTCATAATGAGACAATGTTTTCATAATGCAGTTATTTGATCATGCAGACGTTATATACGACTATTATTCGTTATTATAAATTAAAAATGACGAACCTTATGGTTTAAGGATACAAATGTAACTTGCAAGTGGTAGAACTTAAGTAAAAATCATTACCTAAAAATTATAAATCAATAAATTAGTGGTCCTAATGAACGATTAAATATTGATAATTGTTAACAACAACGTTACTGCTAAATACCAAGTATGAATGTCATGGTTATTGGTAGCATTTTTCGGTACGATAAAACAATCAAGTCAAGCACATTTGATCATGGATGACATTGATCGATTATTCATATTATAAACCAAAAATAAAAATAAACCCAAGGGTTTAATATTATAAACCAAAGGAATTGGTGAACCCAAGGGACAACCATTACCCAACAAATTATAAACCAAAAGGAATTGGTGAACCCAAGGGAATAGATTTAAACATTGAGACAATGGTTGTCACAATGCAACGTTGGACCAACTATGACCATGGTTGGCAATGGATGATTTTCATATTGAGACAATGTTTCTCATAATGTGTCATTTGATCATGGATGACATTGATCGATTATTCATATTATAAACCAAAAAAACTAATAACCCCAAGGGTTTAATATTATAAACCAAAGCAAGTGGTGAACCCAAGGGAAAATCATTACCCAAAAAGTTATAAACCAAAGGAATTGGTGAAACCAATGGAATTGATTTAAACATTGAGACAATTGTTGTCGCAATGCGACGTTGGGCCAAGTATGACCATGGTTGGCCAAGGGTGATTTTCATATTGATACAATGTTTGTCAGAATGTGACATTTCATCATGGATGACATTGATCCAGCTTATGAATGGGAACCAAAATTAATAAAACCCAAGTAATAATATTATAAACCAAAGGAATTAACAGAATTCCAAGGACAACCATTACCCAACAAATTATAAAACCAAAAGGAATTCAGAACCCAAGGGAATTGATTTAAACAACATATGTTGGTTGTCACAATGCGGTAGAAATAATCAACTATGACTATGGCTGGCTGGGGATTTTCAATGAGACAAACAATGTTTCTCATAACGTGTCATTTGATCATGGATGACATTGATCGATTATTCATATTATAAACCAAAAAAACTAATAAACCCAAGGGTTTTTTATTATAAACCAAAGCAAGTGGTGAACCCAAGGGAAAATCATTACCCAAAAAATTATAAACCAAAGGAATTGGTGAACCCAATGGAATTGATTTAAACATTGAGACAATTGTTGTCGCAATGTGACGTTGGGCCAAGTATGACCATGGTTGGTCAAGGGTGATTTTCATATTGATACAATGTTTGTCAGAATGTGACATTTGATCATGGATGACATTGAACGATTATTCATATTATAAACCAAAGGAATTGGTGAACCCAAGGAACAACCATTACCCAACAAATTATAAACCAAAAGGAATTGGTGAACCCAAGGGTGATTTTCATATTGATACAATGTTTGCCAGAATGTGACATTTCATCATGGATGACATTGATCGACTATTCATATTATAAACCAAAAAAACTAATAAACCCAAGGGTTTAATATTATAAACCAAAGGAATTGGTGAACCCAAGGGACAACCATTACCCAAAAAATTATAAACCAAAAGGAATTGGTGAACCCAAGGGAATTGATTTAAACATTGAGACAACGGTTGTCACAATGCGACACTGGACAAACTATGACCATGGTTGGCCATGGGGGATTTTCATAATGAGACAATGTTTCTCATAACGTGTCATTTGATCATGGATGACATTGATCGATTATTCATATTATAAACCAAAAAAACTAATAAACCCAAGGGTTTAATATTATAAACCAAACCAAGTGGTGAACCCAAGGGAAAATCATTACCCAAAAAATTATAAACCAAAGGAATTGGTGAACCCAATGGGATTGATTTAAACATTGAGACAATTGTTGTCACAACGCGACGTTGGGCCAAGTATGACCATGGTTGGCCAAGGGTGATTTTCATATTGATAAAATGTCTGTCAGAATGTGACATTTCATCATGGATGACATTGATCAATTATTCATATTATAAACCAAAAAAACTAATAAACCCAGGGGTTTAATATTACAAACCAAAGGAATTGGTGAACCCAAGGGACAACCATTACCCAACAAATTATAAACCAAAAGGAATTGGTGAACCCAAGGGAATTGATTTAAACATTGAGACAATGGTTGTCACAATGCAACGTTGGACCAACTATGACCATGGTTGGCGATGGATGATTTTCATATTGAGACAATGTTTCTCATAATGTTCCATTTGATCATGGATGACATTGATCGATTATTCATATTATAAACCAAAAAAACTAATAAACCCAAGGGTTTAATATTATAAACCAAAGCAAGTGGTGAACCCAAGGGAAAATCATAACCCAAAAAATTATAAACCAAAGGAATTGGTGAACCCAATGGAATTGATTTAAACATTGAGACAATTGTTGTCGCAATGCGACGTTGGGCCAAATATGACCATGGTTGGCCAAGGGTGATTTTCATATTGATACAATGTTTGTCAGAATGTGACATTTCATCATGGATGACATTGATCGACTATTCATATTATAAACCAAAAAAACTAATAAACCCAAGGGTTTAATATTATAAACCAAAGGAATTGGTGAACCCAAGGGACAACCATTACCCAACAAATTATAAACCAAAAGGAATTAGTGAACCCAAGGGAATTGATTTAAACATTGAGACAATGGTTGTCACAATGCGACGCTGGACCAACTATGACCATGGTTGGCCATGGGGGATTTTCATAATGAGACAATGTTTCTCATAATGTGTCATTTGATCATGGATGACATTGATCGATTATTCATATTATAAACCAAAAAAACAAACAAACCCAAGGGTTTAATATTATAAACCAAACCAAGTGGTGAACCCAAGGGAAAATCATTACCCAAAAAATTATAAACCAAAGGAATTGGTGAACCCAATGGAATTGATTTAAAAATTGAGACAATTGTTGTCGCAACGCGACGTTGGGCCAAGTATGACCATGGTTGGCCAAGGGTGATTTTCATATTGATACAATGTTTGTCAGAATGTGACATTTCATCATGGATGACATTGATCGACTATTCATATTATTAACCAAAGGAATTGGTGAACCCAAGGGACAACCATTACCCAACAAATTATAAACCAAAAGGAATTGGTGAACCCAAGGGAATTGATTTAAACATTGAGACAATGGTTGTCCCAATGCGACGTTGGACCAACTATGACCATGGTTGGCCATGGGTGATTTTCATATTGAGACAATGTTTCTCATAATATGTTATTTGATCATGCATGACATTGATCGATTATTCATATTATAAACCAAAAAAACTAATAAACCCAAGGGTTTAATATTATAAACCAAAGCAAGTGGTGAACCCAAGGGAAAATCATTACCCAAAAAATTATAAACCAAAGTTATTGGTCAACCCAAGGGAATTGATTTAAACATTGAGACAATTGTAGTCACAATGCGACGTTGGGCCAAGTATGACCATGGTTGGGCATGGGTGATTTTCATATTGATACAATGTTTGTTAGAATGTGACATTTGATCATGGATGACATTGATCAATTATTCATATTATAAACCAAAAAAACTAATAAACCCAAGGGTTTAATATTACAAACCAAAGGAATTGGTGAACCCAAGGGACAACCATTACCCAACAAATTATAAACCAAAAGGAATTGGTGAACCCAAGGGAATTGATATAAACATTGAGACAATGGTTGTCACAATGCGACGATGAACCAACTATGACCATGGTTGGCCATGGGTGATTTTCATAATGAGACAATGTTTCTCATAACGTGTCATTTGATCATGGATGACATTGATCGATTATTCATATTATAAACCAAAAAAACTAATAAACCCAAGGGTTTAATATTATAAACCAAACCAAGTGGTGAACCCAAGGGAAAATCATTACCCAAAAAATTATAAACCAAATGAATTGGTAAACCCAATGGAATTGATTTAAACATTGAGACAATTGTTGTCGCAACGCGACGTTGGGCCAAGTATGACCATGGTTGGCCAAGGGTGATTTTCATATTGATAAAATTTCTGTCAGAATGTGACATTTCATCATGGATCACATTGATCGACTATTCATATTATAAACCAAAAAAACTAATAAACCCAAGGGTTTAATATTATAAACCGAAGGAATTGGTGAACCCAAGGGACAACCATTACCCAACAAATTATAAACCAAAAGGAATTGGTGAACCCAAGGGAATTGATTTAAACATTGAGACAATGGTTGTCCCAATGCGACGTCGGACCAACTATGACCATGGTTAGCCATGGGTGATTTTCATATTGAGACAATGTTTCTCATAATGTGTCATTTGATCATGGATGACATTCATTGATTATTCATATTATAAACGAAAAAAACTAATAAACCCAAGGGTTTAATATTATAAACCAAAGCAAGTGGTGAACCCAAGGGAAAATCATTACCCAAAAAATTATAAACCAAAGGAATTGGTGAACCCAAGGGAATTCATTTAAACATCGAGACAATTGTTGTCGCAATGCGACTTTGGACCAACTATGACCATGGTTGGCCATGGGTGATTTTCATATTGATACAATGTTTGTCAAAATGCGACATTTGATCATGGATGACATTGATCGATTATTCATATTATAAAACAAAAAAACTAATAAACCCAAGGGTTTAATATTATAAACCAAAGGAATTGGTGAACCCAAGGGACAACCATTACCCAACAAATTATAAACCAAAAGGAATTGGTGAACCCAAGGGAATTGATTTAAACATTGAGACATTGGTTGCCCCAATGCAACGTTGGACCAACTATGACCATGGTTGGCCATGGGCGATTTCCATATTGAGACAATGTTTCTCATAATGTGTCATTTGATCATGGATGACATTGATCGATTATTCATATTATAAACCAAATGGCTGAAAAGAAAAATGGATTTTTTGAAATGGCCAAAACAAAAAAGGATTAAATTTCTTATATCATATTATTACTGTAATGGGAAACATTCACAATATTAAAATTCTAAAGATTTATATGAATTTGAAATATATCTAAATAGTTGGAACCATATACCATAAAAAAAACCTAAAGATATAACATTGTTTGAGAATCAGTGACAAAAAACTGATGGAATTTATTTTTCGAGCAAATTGCAATGGAATTTAATGTCCAACATCCGTTACATACACACATAGAAGACACCCCTCAGAATGGAGCCATATAAATATCCATAGTCTTAGCATACATACCCAAAAGTATGCAAAGTAAATAAAACCACAAAAGAAATATTTTCCACGACGGCAGAGAGAATACAAAATGGAAAATAGCCTAAGACTCCATGTCTACATCTAATGGTGGAATCTCATCTATAGAATCCATACGCGGAGCAATTGCAAAGACATTTCCAGACTCGATCAAATCGTTGCAATCCTGCAACGTTGGAGACCAAAATCCATTCATTTGTTCATTAGTTGAATTATCAATATCTACTGGGAAGCAAAGGCCAGCCACCATGTCGTATAACACAAAAGGAACTTCACTGCATTTGCACATAAGAACCACACCTTGGATTGTTCGAAGAGGAAGATAACCAGGACATTTCATATTTATATCTATAGACATTTCTTCCAACAACTTCCATCTAAAGCCCCAATCATCCTCAAAGTAATCAGTTCTTCGTTCACTACACGGGTGACCAAATTGAAAATTATCTAATTCTTCAATTGACCACACAGAAGTGGAGCCATCATTGATAAGACATATCAACTCATTCTTGCATACTGCCAATGACATACACCGAATGTCAGTGATTGGAACAAATGAAAATCCCCAGTCATTTTTTATCACATCAAACCAGTAGATTGTATACCCATATCGAGGATAATCTTCATACTCTGTGTCAAGGTAAAGCCAAAACAATTTACTTCTATAAAACACTCCATTTTGAGGGGGTGAGGTGCCACCAAATGGAAGATCAGCCCTTCGCCAAACCCTATAAAGACTATTGTAAACATAAAATTTAGACTGAATTCTATCATAGATATGTTTTAGAACAACCCAGTCATATTTGTTGCTGCTGACATTCTCCAATAACGAAAAGAAGCCCCGGTCTCCAATTCATATTCGCCCAATGTTTTTTAAGGCCTTTGTAAATGGATTCATCACAAAATAGTTTCGTGAATGGGAGAATTCTGTTGGCAAGGATAAAACCACCATTGGTCCAATAGTAGACTCCACCTTGTATCTTGAATCTATGAATCGCAAATGAAAACGAGATATCTGCCCATTGTGATTAAGGTATTCAGCAGCAAAATAATTGTCTTCATCATTGACGAAAGGAACCATAAATCCAAATTCATCTGTACAGATATGCTTGCAACGCAATAAGAAACAAGGATTTTGCAAAACAATCTTCCATTGCTGACAAACAGTGCTAAACTTTATGAGAACCGATAAAGGGAGCCAAAGGAAGACAATCTCAAGAATTTCAAATGGAATACAACTCCAAATAGCTGGATCCATCATAAAACAAGGAAATCACCTAACATAAAAGAAAACAGACGTGATATCAACAAAACAACTTTCAATTAATGGTGAATAGAATAAGCAACATAGAAAAGCAATTTTCCGTCTACAAAATATAGTAACATGCACATATACATAATGTATAAAACGATATGATCGACAAGAACAACAAGATCCTCCTCCAAGATGGGAGGTGTAATAATACTAATATTACAATTACAAAGCTTTTTGTTTACTTATGAAATGTATTTTATGTTTTTTTTTACTTATTAAATGTATTTTATGTTTTTTTTAATAGTTGCATAAAAAGTATTCAGATATTAAAGGCTCGGATACGTTTGTTATAATAAAACAAGGGCACCACATTGCTAATTTTTAAATTGAAAAATGCTCCGCAGATTCATTGTTATAATATATATATATATATATATATATATATAAATATATATAAATAGATATATATATATCAAAAATCTCCTTAAAAAGGCTTACGAAATGTCAAAAATAAGATGTATTGACAGAATTGCATCATGTGTAGCATAGTGGTTAGATGGTTTCCCACTAGGGGGAAATACTAGTCGTATAGACAAGGTGTTGCTCGACAACGACAGCGCCATTTGACGTCCAGAGTAGGTACACGGTCAAGATAGTATGCTCGGAGTTCTCTATGTGCATCCCTTTCATGAATATGGATGAGGAGATTCATCCAATTTCTTATCCGTTGCAGTAGTTGTATTGTGGGGCGCAACCGGTAAAGAGGCAGAGTAGGTGGACGCAGGAATCGCTCCTGTACATTAAGAAGTGCAGCTTCTTGTTCATTGATTTCTTTGCAAAATTGTCGGAGCTGTGAGATATATCTACGATCCATTATGTTCCTGCAAGGAAATTGAAAGCATGTTGAAACCCTATTCACTAATTTGTCTTCAAAGGGCATCTGGGTATAAATTTTATGCTTCACTCTCTATCCGCAGTGAAAGCAGTAGCTATTCGATTGGTGCCTTGTACACAATCGAAACAGAACACAAACTCATCAGTTCAATTTTCTATTAATAAATTATTGGTTAAAGAAAGCAGTTTTCGTATTGCCATCTACAAATATAGTAACATGCACATATACACAATGTATAAAACGATATGACCCACAAGAACAACAAGTTTTTCTCGATTGTTTAAATTACGAATTTTTTTTTAATAATTTAAATTGGTAATTAATAATTAAAGGTATTTTACAAAAAGCTAAAGAAATATTTATTTTTATCTAAATATATTTGCAATCAATTTTTTTAAAGTAATAATTACATTTGTTTTTAATAATAATTTATCATTCATATCTTAGATTTTTTAAATTATCAAATTTTTTATAATAGTTTTAATTAATAATTAATAATAAAATTTATTTTAAAAGATGGTTAATTTAATTTCAATTAATTTTTTTAAATCAATAATTAGATTTATTTTAAAACATGAGAAGGAATGATTTTTTTTTTGGTGTAAATTCAATTTTAATAAAAAAAATTTATGGGTCCAATTTAAATAAAAAAAATTAATATTACTAATATAAATATTAAAATCTTATAATACTATTAATATATATTATTACTAATATATATTAATATTATTATTATATTAGAAATAATCATTATTAAAAATACATAAAATTTTATGTATTTAAAATAAAAATACATAAAAATTTATGTATTTTTATTTTAAAAACATAAAATTTTAAATTAAATAATTTAAAATTTTATGTATTTAAAATAAAAATAGAAAAAAATATTTAAATAAACCTAAGTGTATTTAAAAAAAAGAAAACAAATATATCTTCTTTTTTTTATATTATATTTTTATTTATATAGAGATCTTTATTAATATTTTCATTTTTTTTAAGTGTAGATATTAAATTTATTAGAATCTCAAATTTACTAGAATCATTGAGAGTAAAAAAAATAAATAAAAAAACACATTATATTAACAAATTAAAACTATCCTATAATTAATTTGATTATTTCATTTTTTATATTTAATTAAACTACAATATCAAAAATAAATATAAAATTTGAAAATAAATTTGAATAAATTACAATTATGTGAATATTAAAATTAATAAATTGAAACACCATAATAGTAAATAAAAATTATTTTAGTAATATATTTTTATTATTTATTTTAATAATTAATTAATTAAAGTTTCAAAATAAATATAAAACATAAACATATTAAAACTATTTTAATAATATATTTTATAAACATGTTTTTAATTTGATACACAATTTCATAATTGAAAAAAGTAAATAGATATTAAAATAAATGAATTAGACCATCAAAACATAAGACTTAACATTGACCTTAGTTTTAAGTGATAATTAGTTTGAGTGTAAAATTTGAACTTACATATTTTAGTTTATATGTAGAATTTTATATTTATAAATTGAAGTAGGCTAAGCGAAACAATTAACTCACGTAAATTAAAAGATGATAAACATAAATATACAAAGACAGATAGGTTATTGTGTTCAATAAATGATCTAATTTTAATAATTTAACACATGGTACAATAGTATGGTATAATTTAAAACTAAAGTACAATACTCGGTAAGGATGAGTGGGATAATCTAAAGAAGACAGAGTAGAAATGTACAAAAAAATACTATCCTATTATATTTTTTTAAGTTAAATATTTTTAAAACTTAGATATCTTTTAAAATATAAAATTTATTTTTTAGAATTAAATCTCATTTTTTTAAATAAAAAATAATTTTTTAAATTAATAGTTGATTGGCAATTTTTAAATTAAATTAATAATTCAATCTAAGTTGATTGGGATGTTTACACATATTTTTTAAATTAAGAAAAAAAAAGATTTATGATTTCATTACATAAGCCAAAACTATTTTGCAATCATTATTCTAAATAAAAAAATGTAAACGCACAGAGAAATGAGAAATGGGAATAATCACTTGTTTAGCGAGGGCCGAGCTCCCAATAACCCGAGCTGCCGCCCTTTCCTGTGGCAGCGATTTAGAGAGCTATGTATTCGTTCCACCTGATCAAATTTCAAAATGATTTAGCCCATTATTTTGAATTTATATATGAATCAAACAGATTTTGAATGCTAATGTATTTTTAAATTAAGAAAAAAAAAGATATATGATTTCATTACATAATCCAAAACTATTTTGTAATCATTATTCTAAATAAAAAAATGTAAACGCACAGAGAAATGAGAAATGGGAATAATCACTTTAATGGCGAGGGCCGAGCTCCCAATAACCCGAGCTGTCGCCCTTTCCTGGGGCAGCGATTTAAAGAGCTATGTATTCGTTCCACCTGATCAAATTTCAAAATGATTTAGCCCATTATTTTGGATTTATATATGAATGAAACAGATTTTGAATGGTAATGTATCATTCTAAAAACTTTGAATACAGTTCTCTTATAAGTCGAAAAGTTAAAATGAATCTATTATAGTGCAGGCCTAAGGACATAATATTCATTAAGTCAAACCCTAGTAAGCTTGAAAAAAAGCAACAAGAAATACATAAGGAAAACCTTGTAGTGAAAATCCTGAATCAATGTTCAAACCACGAGTCTGAGACTCGCATACAAAGTATGAGAGTTTACAAGAAAGGCGACCAGTAAAAAAGGATTTTCAATTAATTTAAATCCAACGAATGGGAAAGGTCGAGTGCAGTAATTTCAAATTAAGTTCGATGCAAGTCTCTCATACATGTAATTAGCGAGGTTGAAATAAGTGTTTGGAAACCAACAACTAAATCCAATCAAGGAGAACCTTATTTGACATTAAAGAATTAATGTTGTTGTAGTGTTGTTTAACACTTCTTTCATTCATATATACTCAACATTTCCACCAGGATGCGATATATTCAACTCACGAGTTTTGGAACATCGCATGGCATAAAAAGTACGTAGATCTTGGGAATGATCCTTACAGGTCAACTCTTGTTACATATCAATGCTTAATGTTGCCTCTCATACCTCGTTCCATGTTCATTTCCCCAAAGATTTTTAATTAAAATGTTACGGATCACAGAAGCGTACACTCATAACGTTGATACTTTAATAACCTTGATACTTTAATGTTGCATTGTATTGAATATCGTTGAATGGTAATGGCCAGTGTAATGAGTGAGTTTTGGTAACCAAAAAAATTATAAATAACTTCCAATTCTTCAGCCTCTCAAATCTAGCTAACATAACCAGTGAGACATTATGCCAAAACAATAGTCCCATTGATAATAGAGCTACAACAACAAGAGGAAATAAAATTCCCAATTGAAAATTTCATAGGTGAGCATAAAATTAATTTGATGGGAAACGTTAATTAGGCTAACCACAAAAGATCCATGAAATTTTTAATTTAACGTCAACCCAATATTGTAATACAATTATTATCGCTATGCATATTCTAATTCAATCACTGCCAATGTCAGGCCAATAGATGATATGATGGAAAGGAACATATATAGCACCAATGTATATAATTTTGGTTATCATTGTACTGTCATTGCATGCCACTTCATGCTCAGATATGCATTGTAATTCTTCCACTACATTATAATTATATGACCAAGGCTCTTCACCATATTGGCTTCCTTCAGAATGCATATATGATTACCGGTAGAGAGGCCTATTCAAATATGACATCATGTATGATAATTTGTTGGTGCAATTATAAAACTTATTAAAATATGACATATCTTTGTGTTGTTGTCACAACGAAACCGATGTATGACATTACCTTTTTAAGGCATAGATATTTTGGATGGCATAAGTTAACATATAAACTTGTACTGTAAACGCAAAATATATAACGTTCGCTGCAATTTCTCTGAAAAATTAAATTATCATCAAAAAAATATTTTCCTGAAATCAAGATAAAGCGTTCGATTGCTGCACCGTCATATCTCTGGCATGTTCGACTTTTTTAACGGAGGAGAGATTCCAGGGTTATGCAATATTTTTGTAACATTTAATAACACCAGTCTATCATAAAAATGCTCCAACCGTATGATACACCCAGGCTAAATTAATGCCTCTCTTGAAATTCCCTCTCTCAACAGAATTTTTCAGTAGGATCAACTGTCATAGCTTCTTGAACAGACACATATCCAAAGGTGAACTCTTTATCCAAAAGAGTTTCCACCCACTTTCCTTCTAGCTTATTCACAGGATGTGGAATTCTAGCTAGGATCTGGAATTCAAGGGTGGACTCTTTATCCTAAAAAAGCTAAGTCGAACTAATTCAAAAGAGGGAGGTGTATATATATTACAACATAAAACGTTTGTGGTAAAGTGGCAATTAACTGTGTTTTATGAACCGGGAGTTTTCTGGGTGGTATGGATGGTGGGGTTAATAGTGCTACGGAAACTATTCGAGCGCGGTGGTAACCTGTGGGAGTATGGAGCGATATTAACCGAGACTATAGAGCGGTATTAACAATCTGGTGGGAGCATTCAGGCTAACACGATTCGGGAACTGCGGACAGTCATCGATCCCGAGGCATAGTGGAGGCCGTAGTGTGGCCAGTGGATTGCACACAACGCAGGAGACAAAGGGACCAGGGATTCGAGGACAGGGCGCCCAGGAGTGGGAGCATAGTCGAGGGAGCAGAGCGTATCGAGGAGCCACCTGTGCGGGAGGTATTGAAGCCAACGAGAGCTCTATATTAAATATATGCATCATTTGATAGCATGTAAACAACCATTCGGACTCAGGCTCACAGTATCAATGCTCAGATTGTTCGAAGATATACCATAAGTTATACAATCGCTATTACCAACAGACTGTTGTAACAATATGACTTCAATTGAGGGTATGCACCATATTTATATCGCAACGCTTTTATAACGACTCTGACAAACATTTCATAGCCAGCATACACAACTTTCACAAAAGTAATTAACGCAAAGGGGCTTACCAACACCTTACATTCATGGCCAAGATGATAAATTACCTGAACCTCCAATGAACCTGAACCTGAACGACCAAACCTCGTCGGAATCCTTTGGCACCGAGTTCGCTCTTCCCAGTGGGGAATCACCTAAATATGCTTTCCTTCGATCCGCCTTCTTCAACAACCCGCTCACCTGCTCACTCTCCCCCACGTTCATTTACCAATTAACATTAATGTTGCATGAGAAACTTCTGCGCGCAAGTGGCGGGCGCACGTTTCATTGAGAGTTTGAACAGTCGGATCAGAGGATGGCGGGCGCAGGTGGCGGGCGCACGTTTCATTGAGAGTTTAAACAGTCGGATCGGAGGATGGCGGGTGCAGGTGGCGGGCGCACAGTCGGATGATTATACAATTTTTAATGACACGTTTAATTCCCATACAAATTTGAAAAACCGTTCGGAGGATGGCATGCGCAGGTGGCGGGCGCACGTTTCATTGAGAATTTGAACAATCAAACAGGTGGTGAATTTGAAAAATCACTGGTTAATCTTAATAGGTGGCGGTGAACAAATGGCACAGTAAATTTTTAATCTAGATTTGTAAAAAATTAATTTAAGTACGGTTTAAACACCTGATTTAGATATGCAAGGAAGTTAGTGGGGTAGATTTCATCCATCGATTTAGTGGCAACGACCATAATATACTGGCATCTTTCAATCTAGACCATCAGATCAAAAAGATTAATTAACCTAATCACAAAACATGCTCCTTCCGATAGGGGGTTACGCCTATCGGCGTAATAATATGGATGAATTCGAGTCTATCTTCATGATTGCCCAAGAAAATGGAATGGTGGATATGTTCTATAATGGAGGAAGTCCGAATACATGAAAGGAAGCAATTGGTCATGGGCACGTTCGTATGTCATCAGTGAGGTAATACACTTTCGTCCTGGCCCTGCCCATTATTCCAAGGCTTATTCCTGCAATTTGTTGCCCTAAGCTCACATAAGCGAAATCCTTGTAGTCTCATTAACTTTGTTGTTTCTTTTTGGACATGCGGCTTGGGTGTTATCCCTAGTGGATTGAAACTCTTAGATTGGAATTTGCGACCACGCCTGGACAATTTGATAAGTTTCTCAGGTCAGATCATAGCACTAAATTATTTTCCCAGTAAATTTTAATTTGAGTGTTTTCCTGTTGCATGAAGCAACTTTATAATGATGCGTAAATTTTATTAACTAGCCAAAATCTTGCCTAATCATAAATATATAACATAGCAATGAGGTTACATCTCTACGACAACCTAGAACTTCAAAACGTGCTTTAGATTGTGAGGTAGTGCTGAGTGAAATATTTTTGTCCTATTCTCTAACCTTAGCGAAATTTTCAAAGAAATCACACCCGTTTTTTTTTATGAATAGCAAAGATGTGCAGGCACACAAATAAAAAAATTTGGGTGGTTTTAAGAGAATAGGTTTCTCTCATCCAATGCTTTTCAAGCTTCGTCTATAAAACCATGGATGATTTGTTAAAGTCTGGAGTTTGTTAAAAGGAATCATGGATGATTTGTTAAAGTCTGGAGTTTGTTAAAAGGTCCACCTTGTTTATTACTTTGTTGCCAATTCATTGAAAAGATCCTTACAATATAGTTTCATGTCACAAAGTGATCCAAAACTCTTAAAGGTTACAATAATTGTGTTGGGTGGTTTTTACAGATTAGGTTCCTCTCATCCAATGCTTGTCAGGCCTAGTCTATAAAACCATGGGTGATTTGTTAAAGTATGGAGTTTGTTAAAAGGTCCACCCTGTTTATTACTTTGTTGCCAACTCATTGAGAGGATCCTTACAATATAGTTTCATGTCACAAAGTGATCCACAACTCTTAAAGGATACAGTAATTTTGTTTAGCATGTTTTTATCTTTGAATGTAATGTTCCGAGCATGAAATCAGTACAACAATCAGAGAGATTTGTACTTAGAAAATGAATGCAAATAGTGTAAATTAGTAGCCTTCTTTTATTACAATCACATAAGTGGATTCTTGTTTTCTTGATATTGTACAGGGTAAAATGAATAATAGTTTGTGTTTATTTTTTATTTTTTTTAAAGCTTTTCTGAGAGTGTATCTTAAGCCGGACTGATTTCCATGTTCATAATAGTGATTGCATTTATTATTCAATTTTTCTAATTCACCAACTAAAAATTTCACTAAACCAATTAATTTTTGTTATCTACTTACTTCAAAAATGGAAAATTGATAGGTACTATCTTTCAATATAAATGAGTGGGAAGGAAATTATCATCACTTATCCAAGCTAAGAAAACTCTGCCAATCTTTTCATAGGAGGGCATTATAATTGGTTTTCTTGATACTGTTGTAGCTTTTCTCAAAGAGTGGGAAGGAAATTATCATCACCTATCCAATCTAAGAAAAATCTAAGAAAACTCTGCCAGCTTTTTCATAGGAGAGGGTTATAACTGGTTTTGTTGATACTGTTGTAGCTTTTCTCACAAAAGAACAACGAGGTTCGCTACTTGAGCCAGGAAGAAGAATCAGTTTCAGGAAACCAATTTTTGTTTTCCATTCACTTACATATTGACTTTGTTAGAATCTCAACGAATCTAATGATTCCAATCCTAGTTTAAATATCAAATTGTATTTATAATAACATATTTCAATGGGAAAAAAATTTGGATATTGCTTAATCACAATTTGGAAAATAAATAAATAAAAATTTGATTTATTTTAAAATTATCAATTATATATTTTTATAAAAAAATTATAAGAAATGTATAAAAGAAAATTTAGATATTTATTTTGTTTCAATTATTTTGAAATGAATTTTATCTTTTTTTAAGGAATAATATAATTTTCAATAAAAATGAAATGTTTTATCTAGATGGGAGTAGGCTTGGAATTTCAAATCAGGGCTTAGGCTCAGTGGGAGAGCTGTATTTTGGGAACTTATTCGCACATTCAACCCATCATCTGCCCAAAAAATGAACTATGGTAATTGTAGTAGTGGGTAGAAATCTTACCATGTGGGATACCATAAAATATTGTGCTAATAAAATTTGGTTGTGGTGTGAGAAAGTTTACATAAAAATATTATAAAGAGGTAAGTTATCATCTCCATTAGGTGTGAATGTTCTAATCTAGTATGACATAGATAAGTGTTTTATTGCTAAAGTTGTTATATTTATTTTTGTAAAAAAAGAGTTGGTAAAACAAGTCTATATTCTCACTATCTTAGTTTTATGGAGTGGTGATTGTTCAACTTTAATTCATTTTGACTCTTTAAATTTTTCACCCATGCCATAATTTTTTCCTTATATATTGTATCGTTTTTATTTCGAACTATCAAAATGCACATTTTCCCAATAATCGCTATTTAGCTTGTATAATTTGGCAAAGGCTTTGTTAACATGTGATTCTTCATGTTTCTTTGTTCATATGGAATTACTATCTAGGTTGTTGAATTTGGCAAGGCCTTTGTTAAGATGAGAGACTTGATGTGTCTTTGTTTAGATGGAATTTTAAGATCGATTCTAACTGTTGTTGTTCCCAAAGAGGCTAAGAAAGTGTACCAAAGTCTATATGGTGGATAGGGATTACCTCCTAGTTCTTAATCAAATTATTAAGGATCAATTAAGTCATAATATTTTCTCTCTAAATTTGTTTTTTTGGTAAGTTGGGTTATTCTATTAATTTCGAAAACATAAAGTTAAATATGCTACAGACTGGGTTGGAAAGCTGCGCTTAACCGATCCTAGCCTTTTTTACATTGTTTCTGGGCTGCCTCAGGGGAGGAAACCAACCTAGACAAAACTTAAAACCGAGAAATACATTGTGCACAGTAGCGCTGACATATCTAAGAAACACAAAGTAAACGATAGCAGAAAGGCCTTGCGGGCAAGCATGACAAAAAACATAGGAGAGTTGTGCTGCTGCGCAGACTTTACTTATCATCTTCATCATCACTATTGGGGTTCTCCTCCTTAATGGGGCAAGCAAGAGCTTGCGCAACAGCTGCCTCCACATCTACCATAGTATGCCAAGGAATGCCCACTGGAGCACAGAGGATGGGGGAGTTCGAGACTACGCCGTTGGGAACACGCGTCCAGATGCCATTGGAGTCCATAACCCAGATTTCTGTGTAATTATCTTCCTTCTCCAGAGCCGTCAAAGGGACAGAATTGCGTTGCTAGGAGTGCGTCTGGGGAGAGATGGTGGACTTCCCCGAATGGTGACCTCCTCTCTATGCAACATGCCTGGAGGCTTCTGGACGCTGCTCGGGATCGGGACTCTAACGTACAAAAGCGCTGGAAGAGGAGCCATCAATCGACTCAAGACGATTATCCTCTCCACAATGATAACGACCCAGGAGAACTCCTCTCTGACCTCCGCGAATAGTGCGTTGGTGAAGTCTTGGAGCCATTGCGCACCTGGATCGGGGAGAGAAGTTCAAGAGAAAAAGTAACACACAGGGGCGAGAAGCACTGGGGCTAAAGGGGAAGAAATATCTGGGGGGGAAGATGCATAAGAGGGAGTGCGGTAGTCCAAAGGAGGCTACGTAGCTCCACGCTAGGACCGGGGCTTCGCAGCCTTCTGAAGTCGGTGAGAGGCTAGAGCACAGTGAGGGGGAAGAAAGGCCAAGGTAACAGGCTGAGTAATGAGAAGGGAAAGTAGCTTAGCTTTATAAAGGGGCGGGGATGAGTGCCATGAGGATAGCGATGAGTGGGCTTCACATGTATCTGCATGCAATGATTGAGAACCTGAGCAGGCTCGGGGGAGGGGTATGGCTATGAAACAGGTTAATCATGATGGAAATTAATGGTGATAGATGCGAGGTGATTCTCAGGGCATGGTGACTCGGTACATGTCCTCTTGTCCTCATTTCTAGTTCTGCAAGTTTCATGCAAGTGGCTAATGGTATGTGGATCCGTAACAAATGAAGCTCTGCATGGGAGATCTCTGTTATCTGAGTGGAGTGGGATGTGATTGTCACGCATGTCAATTCTGTCACCTGCATTCAGGGTTTCTCTTTGAATTATTAAAGATCAACTACATCATAATATTTTCTCTTTGAGTAAAATATAAATCCAATATTAAGGTGATGAATAATATATCATTTCTTCCTTTCCTTTCCAATATTAAGGTGATGAATAATATTTCGAAACACATGTTAATTTAAGAAAAATCAAAACATTCTCATAGGGATATTAATGAAAATATAGATGCAAAAGTAGTTGAAAGAGATTTTCTAGATAAGGGAAGTTAACATTCAAAAATTTGAGTAGAACATAAAATGAAAGGTAGAAAAAATGCAAAAACGTCATCAAATTTTGATTTGACGGGTAGTGGGGATTGAAATTCTAGCCCTGCTTGCAACAATTCTCTAGGATTTTTACACATTGATCATCATCCCAATTATGGAGTACGTGTTGCTAATTTAGGGCTACACTATTTAATACCCTATCATTACCCATTACAGTACAATCTCTTCCAGAGCATTCATTCATGCATCCATACATACATGAGCATACACGTGTTTTGACGGCCGGTACGCATCTTGTGGGCTCTGCCTCCGCCTAGTTGCCACCGTATATACATATACTACGCCACAATGCATTGTAGACATGCGTGTTTAAATTGTCAAATTCAAATTTGAAAACCCGCAAATTGGAATTTGAAATTTTAAAGTTTGAAATACAGTTCAGGCCGATGTTTTTTAAAGATTAGGTATTTATCTGATTTTTTAAAGATTAAACATTTAAATGAGAAGACAACTAAAATCAAAAGGACAATTTATGAAAAATAGTAACTTGATTTTATATATATATATATATATATATATATATATATATATATATATATATATATATATATGGTTTGCTAATTATAAATGGCATTTATTAAAATGCAAAGATACTCACTTACTGTTATTTTATAATTCTTTAATAACTTTACTTAAAAATAATAATAATAAATAAATAAATAAATAGTTACTTAGTGGTAATTTTATAATAACTTTTGTTTTATTTTTACCTTTTTTTTAATGTAAGTATTAGTTTTATAAATATAATTTATTTGAAAATGATTATTAATCTAAATTGTTAAATAAAATAATATCTATGAATTTTTAATGATAGATTATAATTATTTATATTAAATTAAATAATTTTTTTAAATAATAATTATGTATATTAAATTAAATAAAAAATTAAATAATATTATTTATAGTGTTTTTTTTATATCTTATATTTTTGAAGTTTTAAAATAAAAAAGTTAATGATTTTTGAAATTAAATTTTAAATCGGTTTTTTTGTTTAACTATTTTGGAATCATTAATTAAACTAAACTTAATATAAATTTAATAGCAATAAAAATGTAACATTCAAATAAAATAAAAATTAGATGGTTTGTTTCTTATTCTAGACATAGATATAAATAGTATTTCTCATTCATGGTTGTCACTTACAACTTTCACACAAATAAAAACCCACGAGAAATTAATATGAGACCTTACAAAAATCCACGACTAGTGCACAAATAGGAAGTTAGGAACATGAGTGTCACGCCCATCCATATCCAAACACCAAAGATTGCCAAAAGAAGTGACAAGTGCCAAGTGAAGTGGGCCCATAACCACCACAGACATCCAAAATAAACAGAGGTGCCACTTCCAACCATTTCTAGATAACAAAGAATGCAAAAGAAATAAAATAGTGTCCAACAAAGCGAGCCAAATTTGTCTCATGAAACACAATGTTGCGACCAATATAAGCCAACACAACTCGCAAACTAAAAGGATAACAAGTACCCTACATAAAACAAACCGAGAACCACAGGAAACCACCATACTGTGCCACTCACCATCCATGCACATGGGTTATTTTCCAGAGACGAAATATTTTCTCGAACCCTTGAAATGGAACCAAGAGGATCCATCTGGTCCCCATCATCTAAATCACAAGAAATATGACTCTCCACATGTCCTAGGCGGGAGTCAATCCTATCCAAGAAAACCCTTTGATTCTTGAGCATCCTCTTGATATCCTCTAGGGAGGGAAACATATTATATTTATCCACTTGCTTATCTCTCAATACTAGGCCCAACAAGGTCTTCATTCGCCAATGAAGAGCCACAAAGTTTAGGTACTCCTTCCTCCTTCCCTTGGTGTCCCTAGGATTAGGAACCCTAACTGAAATGTCCTCTAAAAGCTCGGAATCTAAAATGGATTACCTTTCCTCCCCCACTTTAGACTTAATTTCACGAATTTCCTTTCGAGTATCTCGCGAAATTGCATTGAAGTAAGTGGTTGCTGAGTCATGAGAAAATAGTCTTGCCCCTCGTTTCCTTGGTTGAGCCCTTCCACCTCCTCCCACTCTACACCTCATTCTTTCTGTTAGCAGCATCATAAAGACTCGAGGATGAAACTTATTGTGACTGCAATTATTTCCACTAACTGCAAAGGAACAATAGGACAGAGGACCCACCAGATAGGATAGAAGATGAGTCTTCCTCAATCAAGACCCCTTCACTATTTACCATTGAACAAGAAAATAACAACACTAGGAATGTAAGACCTCGACCCCAATGAGAGCATAACCCCCAATAGATGATCCTTTACATGTGTGTTCCTCTATTGGGTGTTCTCAATTGTGGCATCCCTTGAATTTTATATTTTTATTTTTTTTAAATTACAAAGTTTAGACAGAGTTATGTTATGTGAATAGACAAATACCTCTTAAGATGTGTGAAACTTTACAAGGAAAATTTTTCATTTAGTGGAGATTTGATAGAATATGCGACATTAAATTTCCTTGCAAAAAAAATCATTAGGACAACAACATAATTCTCCACAAATTGTCTTTTTACTCTGAATCAAAATTCACAATGCTTATATGAATTTTGAGGGCTTCAATTCGATAAAAGAGTAAAAACTTAAAATTTCATCACCACATTTTCCCTAAAAGTTTAACCCATCTTCATGCATTCACCCATATATCTTACCTGCATAAAGGAGATTAGTGCAGAACCACAACTATAAGGGACCAGTTGAAAAAACCTCATTCTCTTCAATCACAAGTGAACCAAGTACCATTCAAGAAACCAATACTAAGATTTTTCTAACAGACTAAACATATATTTAATGGGACATGTTACATATATAGAAATTTGTCTTGGAATGAAACTGAAGTTTGAAAACGGAGTTAAGGACACAACTCTTAACCCAACCATAGACGAGTTACAATTAGTTCTCACTTGTCGTTGCCACCCTCAAGCCAGATTTCAAACACTGAGGTACTTTTGTTGAAAGTATTAAACACCAATTTTTGGTTGAGAAAAGGATTCAAAATATTCTCCCACCTCCACCCATCAACTAATTAGTATTCAACAAAATGAAAAGGGAATCCAAAGGCTTGCTGACTCTAACCTTTAGTTTTGAAATAACCAATAAACTCCAGGGGATCCAGGGGCTCCATCTCCACCCTAAAGACATGTAACACAATGGTTCCACCCAATAAAATAAGTCCAAAACCCACTGCCAAAAAATAGATGAAAAAGAAAAGGAGACTTAAGAACTTTCTCTTACCAGTATTCCAAGGAGTAAGACTTCACCCCAGGCTGCCACAAGAATATAAAGAAGACCATCTCCACCCTTCAATCCCAAGGCATCTAGAGACTTATCCTCACCTAGAGGAAATTCTTTTTCATGCTCCTATTGCTAAACCAAGATGTAAATCTTCTCTGAGTGTTGTAAAAATGTGCAAAAATCCTCCTCTCCTCTAATTTGTTCAATTTCCTTCTAGATAGAGGAGAGGAGAAACCTATCTCCTCCATGCAGAGCTCACCCCCATAGGATTGACTCTCTAACAAGAGCATCCTTAAGGTGACAACGATGAACATGATTCATACAACTCCAATCACGAAGTAAATTAAACTAAAACACTCACCGATGAAAGGAGATAATGCAGGATACATAATGATGTTGGCATTGAAGGCCAACACAAGAGATCAGACTAAAAAACCCATTTAAGCTTAAGTGTTTGAGGGTAAATAAATTCCCGAGGCATTTATGGGGGGTAGGGTTGTCTATTGCCCGTCATGAAAAAGCTAGAGGGATAGATGCCCCCAATGTTAGAGGCCTCGGTCCTTGCGAAAGTCATGAGTTTTTGTTATATGTGGCTTACAGGCTGCTACATATCCTCGGGGAGGTTGTTGTTCCCTGTCTAAAAATAAATAAATGCTTGAGGCCCTTCTTTCTTCTCCTAGAAAGAGCCTTCGAGGTAACAACCTTGACTTTAGTTCAATGAGGGTTGGTCCTAAAGGCAGTTGGTCCCGGTTGTGAGAATAGCGAAAAGAAGGTATACTGAAGTGCTGCTATGAATCTATTTGATCCCATGGATATGCTATTATTTTTTCTTTTTCAAGTAGTTCATGTTCCCCCCAATTCTTGTCTAAAAGTAGGCAAGAAAAACTCAAACGAATGAATTAATTACCGACAGGTAACAATGTAAAGGGAGAGTGATTCAAAAGTGGTTGGCAGGTGGCCAAGAGTGTGAAATCATTATTCGGGTTGCTCATTAGCTGAGTCGGTTCACATAAAGATTGATCAAACCAAGGAGTAGGAATAATTCATTCTTTTTGCTACTACCACCACCTACATTCGGATCCAAATGTCCACTTCCTTTTCCACCCACTACCCATACCGCTAAGGTAGTATTTCTATGGTGGCTATTCAAGATATATTGATAAAGTAGCTTGATTCACTAAGTTTAATGAAGACTTAAAGGAGAGATTGAAGGACAAAGGAAGGAATTAGAGTTGATGGTGTTCTATTAAATTTGCTTGGCAGGGGAACAATGGTGCAAGATTTTTCCTATAAGGCTGTGGCGAGAGCTATGTAACCAACCTAGAGGGACTTAATGGCATCATCCATCAGCTTGACCCAAAAACTTTCTTTTTCAAAGAGAAAGAATGTTTCTTCCCATGTCAATTCATCAGTCCTCTATTCAGAATTTCTCCCCCTAGTCTTGATTGTTTAGAGTAATGGTCCTTCTCGACCTAGGAATCCCCCCGTGATCCCTCCCAGGATTGCTCAGTGGGGCCTTGAATACTTCACGGTGATTGAGGACTCAGATGAAGAGACCTCTTCTTATTCTCTCCACTTTGTTTCAACATTGGCTTCTATTTCCAGCACATCTTGACATCCATTTCAAAATATTTCCCTTATGTACTCATTTATGGATCTGTTCACAGTTCCATTCCTTTTTTTCACGGTATAATCTCATCTCCCAACCCCTGTTGTCCATATCTTACAACACAAAGTGTGATAAGGAGATACCCAGAATAGATATAGTCAAAGTGAACTTATCTCTCTATCATAGAGGTCCCTAACGGTCCATCCCTCTTAACATTGGGTATTATATTTAATGCATCTCTGGGCACATAATATTTCCATGTGAATATCCAAATCTGATGATGCCTTGCAAATTGAGCAGATATGCATGCATGGGATTTCATCTAGCCTTGCACGAAATTAGCGATGTGTGTGGGCGATGCTAGTGTTGCATTGTTGAAGGTCCATTGCTGAGCAGATCCCTATGAAATTGTGGTTGGGGAGATGAGAGGTTGAAGTGGAATTGTATGTTGAAGAAAATTTGGGTTCATTGTGTAGTTCGGGATTTTGGAGGTGTTGCTATCCATTAGAAGTGGGAGGATTTGTAGAATAATTTAGGCAAAGGGGGAGAGCGATAGAGAAACTTAAATATTTCATTGGTAAGGAGCAGGATGTTGGTTTTGTTTCCCGTGGAAGAGATAACTTTGAAAGGGCAGGCAAAAGGAGGTGACATTTCCTGCATAACGGGAATACTACTAAAGTATAAGGATGCCTAGTCGTCGTCAGTGTGTAGATTAGAGTGGAAGCTAATGTCTATTTTTGATTCACTACTTAGTTCATCTCTTTGATTACACCCCTTGAAAGTGGAAAAGAGTTGTAAGGCCCCCCTTTTCGAAATAGAGAGCACACTCAATTGAGCATTGATCTAAGTGACAAGGGAAGCTCTATTCTCCATACTCCATTTAGATTAATAATCATTTTTAAATAAATTATATTTATAAAACTAATACTTAGAAGAAGAAAAAAAAAATTAAACTAAAACTATTATAAAATTACCACTATTATTTATTTATTTATTTATATATATATATATATATTAAAATTAAAATTATTATAAAATTATAAAATTACCATGACAATCTTTACATTTTATAAATATCATTTACTATTAGCATATGTAAAATATCATTTACTATTAGCATATATATATAAAGTTATGTTTTTCATAAATTTTAGAAAAAAATAAAAAATGAAGGATGCTTTTTTATTTTTAAAATGAGTGTCCTTTTGATTTTAGTTGACTTCTAATTTACACTGTAATGTACCATAATTAATTGTCAGACCATCTATAATATTGTGAACATCTATAATATTGTGAATAGTTGTAAACTCTAAAAATGAATTTCGATATTACTCAATAACTAGAATGGTAATCTGATTGAAAAGAATTTTTTTTTTTTTTTAAACATTCAAAATAGAAATGGAACAAGATCTTCGCAGCAAATTTCCGACAACCTTAGTGATAAATTCCAACAATCATAAAACTTAGAGCTCTGATCATTCCTTAAAATTAGGCTAAAACTCAAAACTTTGATCATCCTTTCAAATTTGGCCAAACTTAGAACGCCTTGGACGAACTTAGTCTGATCCAAACTTAAAACTCTAGTCATCCTTTAAAATTTGGCCAGACTCGACGTTTTAAGATCTGTTTGCTACAGAGATAGCCCCGATTTCAAACAACGACTTAGGTTCTCATTTATGGAAAGGCGCATCAATTTACTAATCTCCTCAGTTTCTCACATAAGAATAAAGTTTAACTAGATTTTCAAGAAGAATAGTTTATGTGGAAAGTGGACATCAATTCATAATCTCATGAATTTCTCAATAGTAACAAATTTTAACTCCTAATTTCATGAAGCTTAACTGGATTTTCTTGGCAGATTCTCCAGCAGCGAATATTGTTTTAGAAACTCCAAAACCCAAATTCTCAGTCCACTGGGATAGAAACTCAAAATACTCTGGAGGCACATTCAAGGTTGGAAAAATGTTGAAGTCTCTTGGCTGCATTCTGCTTCCATACTGTATGATGAGAACGCCACATCTTTGGAAGGCAGCGGAAATTATTCTGTGGCGTACCTTCATCTGCTTGTGGAGACGGCCACACCGCATCGAAGACGTGGTTTAAAGTCGTGGTGGAAACCAGAGAAGCCCATAGCAGCTCCAATCCCTGATAAACGTAAAATGATTATGGTCTACCCATTAAGAGCATTATGAACACAAAATAACTATAAACAGGTATAGTTACCTTATCGGAATACACACTCGCATTCTTCTACACAAAATCAAAATTTCAAATTCGTGGGTTTTCAAAAAACGTCGGTCTCAACAATATTTCAAACTTAAAAATACTTAAAAATTTCAAATTCCAATTGGCGGGTTTCAAATTTGAATTTGGAAATTCAATCGCCCATGTCTACATTGCATTATGGCGTAGTATATGGATATATGATGGTAAATAGGTAGGGCCAGCCTTATTTCAGCTGCTATCCGCCCATTAATGCGCCCACCCCTGGGCGCATTAATGGGCGGATAGCCGCTGAAATAAATAGGCAGAGGCAGAGCCCATAGGGTGCGTACTGGCCATCAAAATCCGTGTATGCTCATGTATGTATGAAAGCATGAATGAATCCTCACGAAGAGATTGTACTGTAACGGGTACTGACAGGGTATTAAATAGCGCAGCCCTGAATTAGCAGCACGTATTCCATAATTGGGATATGATCAATGTGTAAAAATCCTAGGGAATTGTCGTCGGGCCTGGAATTTGACTTCCTGTAGGACGTTTTTTGTGTTGCAGGACGTATATGATGGCGGGTGAAAAAATTTCCACGTCAGAATTGTCGTGTCCTATACATTTTCAACCCATCATTTTGACAGCTAATTTCAAATCTAAACCGTCTAAAACTCTTATACCTCTATTTCATGGAATAGAGAGTTGGAACCGGTACACAACATAGTTCAAACTCAAAGCCATTTATAAATTCTCCAACTATATCCTAGTACCTAATAGGAGTTACTCTCAGGTACCATCCTGGGCGTTGCCCATACGAATGATGGTGTGCAAATTTAATGTGAAGCTATTTAGTCGAGAGCTACCATCACCATTGGCTAAAGGTTTCTAAATCAGGCGAGAGTGGGAGACAAATGCATATTTAAATTTTACATTAGCGCCATGTTAAACCTAATTTGCTAACGGTTTCTAACTCAGGTGAATTTAGGAGACAAATGCAGTTTTTAATTTTACTTTGGCTCCATGTTAAAGCTAATTTGATGAGACGTGCAAACTTCAATCTTAAGCACTCGTGACCCAAGTGCTAAGGACTCCCTTCCAGCAAGTTCACTATCATTTTCATGAAAATTTTCACCATCCAGGACATTGACTAGTGGAGCTATGAATAATCTGGATGAATTCGAGGCTATCTTCGTGATTTCCCAAGAAAATGTAATGGTGGATCTGTTCTATAATGGAGGAAGTCCGAATACAGGAAAGGAAGCAATTAGAAATGGGCACGTTCGCCTATCATCAGTGAGGTAGTACACTTTCGTCCTCGCCCTACTCATTACTCCAAGGCTTATTCTTGAAATTTGTTGCCCTAAGATCACATAAGCGAAATCCTTGTAGTCTCAATGGCTTCGTTGTTTCTTTTTGGACATGCGGCTTGGGTGTTATCCCTGGTGGATTGAAACTCTCAGATTGGAATTTGCGACCATACCTTGACAATTTGATAAGTTTCTCACGTCAGATCATAGCACTAAATTATTTTCCTAGTAAAGTCTAATTTGAGTGTTTGCCTGTTGCATGAAACAACTTTATAATGATGCATTAATTTTATTAACTCGCCAAAATCTTGCCTAATCATAAATATATAACATAGCAATGAGATTACATCTCTACAACAACCTAGAACTTCAAAACATGCTTTAGTATTGTGTGACAACGTAATACTTTGAGGTGGTTTCTGAGTGAAATATTTTTGTCCTAGTCTCTAACCTTCGCGAAATTTTCAATGAAATCAAACCCGTTTTTTTATGAATAGCAAGGATGTGCAGAGACACAACTAAAAAAATTTGGGTGGTTTTTAGAGAATAGGTTTCTCTCATCCAATGCTTGTGAGGCCTCGTCTATAAAACCCTGGATGATTTGTTAAAGTCTAGAGTTTGTTAAAAGGAACCATGGATGATTTGTTAAAGTCTAGAGTTTGTTAAAAGGTCCACTTGGTTTATTACTTTGTTGCCAATTCATTGAAAAGATCCTTACAATATAGTTTCATAAGTGATCCACAACTCTTAAAGGTTACAATAATTATGTTGGGTTGTTTTTACAGAATAGGTTCCTCTCACCCAATGCTTGTCAAGCCTAGTCTATAAAACCATGGGTGATTTGTTAAAGTATGGAGTTCGTTAAAAGGTCCACCCTATTTATTACTTTGTTTCCAACTCATTGAAAGGATCTTTACAATATAGTTTCATGTCACAAAGTGATCCACAACTCCTAAAGGTTATAGTAATTGTGTTTAGCATGGTTTTATCTTTGAATGTAATGTTCCGAGCATGAAATCGGTATAACAATTAGAGAGATTTGTACTTAGCAAATGAATGCAAATAGTGTAAATTAGTAACTTTATTTTATTACAATCACATAAGTGGATTCTACCTTGTTTTCTTGATATTGTATAGGGTAAAATGAATAATAGTTTTTGTTTATTTTTGAACTTTCTTTTAGCTTTTATGAGAGTGTATATTAAGCCGGACTGATTTTCATGTTCATAATAGTGATTGCATTTATTATTCAATTTTTTTAATCTACTTACTTCAAAAATGGAAAAATGATAATTTTTAATGTACTTACTTCAAAAATGGAAAATTGATATCTACGATCTTTCAATATGAATGAGTGGGAAGGAAATTATCATCACCTATCCAAGCTGAGAAAACTCTGCCAAGCTTCATAGGAGGGCATTATAATTGGTTTTCTTGATACTGTTGTAGCTTTTCTCAATGTGCGAAGGAAATTATCATCACCTATCCAATCTAAGAAAACTATGCCAACCTTTTCATAAGAGGGGATTATAATTGGTTTTCTTGATAGTGTTGTAGCTTTTCTCACAAAAGAAAAACGAAGTTCACTTTTTGAGCGAGGAAAAAGAATCAGTTTCAGGAAACCAATTTTTGTTTTCCATTCACTTACATATTGACTTTGTTAGAATCTCAATGAATCTAATGATTCCAATCCTAGTTTAAATATCAAATAGTAGTTCTAATAACATATTTCAATGGGAAAAAAATTTGTATATTGCTTAATCACAATTTGAAAAATAAATAAATACAAATTTGATTTATTTTAAAATTATCAATCATATATTTTTATCTAAAAAATATAAGAAATATATAAAAAAAATTCATATATTTATTTTGTTTTAATTATTTTATTGAAATGGATTTTATATTTTTTTAAGGAATAATATAATTTTCAATAAAAATGCAATATTTATCTAGATGGGAGTAGGCTTGGAATTTCAAATCAAAACTTAGGCTCAGTGGGAGAGCAGTATTTTGGGAACTTATTTGCACATTCAACGCTTCATCCGCCCAAAAATGAAATATGGTAATTGTAGTAGTGGGTAGAAATCTTACCCAGTGGGATACCATAAAATATTGTGCTAATAAAATTTGGTTGGGGTGTGAGAAAGTTTACATAACAATATTATAAAGAGGTAAGTTATCATCTCCATTAGGCATGAATTTTCTCATCTAGTATGAAATAGATAAGTGTTTTATTGCTAAAGTTGTTATATTTATTTTTGTAAAAAAAGAGTTGGTAAAACGAGTCTATATTCTCACTATCTTAGTTTTATGGAGTGGTGATTGTTCAACTTTAATTCATTTTGACTCTGGGGGAAATGCGCAAGAGGGAGTATGGCATTCCAAAGGAGACTACGCAGCTCCAGGCTGGGACCGGGGCTTCGCAACCTTTTGAAGTCGGTGAGAAGCTAGAGCACAATGAGGGGGACGAAAGGCCAAGGTAACAAGCTGAGTAATGAGAAGGGCAGGTAGCTCAGCTTTATAAAGGAGCGGGGATGAATGCCATGAGGATAGCGATGAGTGGGCTTCACACGTATCTGTGTGCTATGATTGAGAACCTGAGCAGGATCGAGGGAAGGGATAGGGTTGTGAAACTAGTTAATCATGATGGACATTAATGGTGATAGATGCAAGGTGATGCTTAGGGCATGGTGACGCAGTAACTCGTCTTGTCATCCTCATTTCTAGTTATGCGAGTTTCGTGCGAGTGGCTAATGATATGTGAATCCGTAGAAAATGAAGCTTTGCATGGAATATCTCCGTTATCCGGGTGGAGTGGGATGTGATTGTCATGCATGTCAATTATGTCACCTGGGGTTTCTCTTTGAATTATTAAAGATCAACTACATCATAATATTTTCTCTTTGAGTAAAATATAAATCCAATATTAAGGTGATGAATAATATATTCTTTCTTCTTTTCCGTTCCAATATTAAGGTGATGAATAATGTTTCAAAACACATGTTAATTTAAGAAAAATCAAAACATTCTCATAAGGAGATTAATGAAAATATAGATGCAAAAGTAGTTGAAAGAGATTTTCTAGAAAAAAGAAGTTAACACTCACAAATTTGAGTAGAAAGTAAATTGAAAGGCAGAAAAAATGCAAAAACGTCATCAAATTTTCAGGGCAGTGGGGATTTGAAATTCCAGCCCTGATTGTCCCAAGGCTTTGCCTGACAATGGAAGACTCATTGTGGTGGAGGCCGTATTGTCTGATCAGCCGTGCCTAACTGAGGAAGTACAAATGCTTTTTGATTTGATTATGATCTCCTATACCGGTGGAGGAAGGGAACGGAACGAACAACAGTGGAGGAGTTTGCTTCAAAAATCAGGCTTCACTAGTACACTCAAAATTGCTACACTGCCTAGGGTTAGCTCTCTAAATATTTTGGAGACTGCCAAGGCAAAGTCTCTACGAGCAATGGAAAGTTATTGTTTCGGATGGGTGAGTATTAGATTTTGAATGAATATTACAGATTTGAATGCTTGCTTATTATAATTTGAAAGAAAGCGAGGCGTCAATATTATTTATTTAAGTGGGCGAATGTTATAGTCTAGACCGAGCGACATGAATTGTATTGGATTGAATGGTGGATATTTTGTAATGGATTAGATTAGAACATAATTTTTCTTGTCGTCTTATTCGTTTCATTAAATTGAAATTCAATTTATCTTGTCAATTGTGTTCATTGAAAGTAAATTCAAGTTAAATTGGAATTTAAATTATCCTATGGATTATGCTCATTGAATGTAAATTCAAATTATCTTGCTGGATTGAAATTAGTATCTCTTAACAGTAAATATGTGGATATTTTTATTCTCCTGTGGATATTTTGATTGTAAAGATTATGTGCGCATAGAACTCAAATTT
This sequence comes from Pinus albicaulis, assembly GCA_034641835.2. Taxonomy (NCBI): domain Eukaryota; kingdom Viridiplantae; phylum Streptophyta; class Pinopsida; order Pinales; family Pinaceae; genus Pinus; species Pinus albicaulis. The sequence continues at coordinate 825,256,071 of CM076575.1, forward strand.
ATTACATATATACGTGTTTCAGCCATAGCTATAAGTGGACAAATGCACGCCTTAGGCTGTGCTCTTTGCTTCAAGGGAGACTAACTGTTTATGAGTAGGATGGAGGACAACAATTCAACTAATACGGAGGCTCACCATACTTTTGATTGGTAGATCGATTATGTAATTTCTCCAACTGTTTATGAATAGGATGGAGGACAATAGTTCAACTGATAAGGAGGCTCACCATACTTTTGATTAGCAGATCGATTATGTAATTTCTCCAATGTCTTATATCAACTAAGATAGCAAGCTGGCAATGATGGCCTTGTTGTTTATGTATGAATGAGTGTCTCATATATGTGAATTCTAGCTTTATATCCTGAAAGTAGGGAAAGAGAGAACGAGACAATGGAGAAGTGTCATTATATACCTTTATATACTTTCCCTACAATGGAGAAGTATGGAAAGTAGCTTTATATACCTCGTGATGACATTATTGTGAAAAAGATTCATTTTATCTCAAATAACAACTATTATATCAACTCATACTTAAAAAAGACATAAACCCTTAATAACATCATAAATCTCATATAAACCATAATGCACCATCTCTATTAATAATTATAAATATAACTATAAAGCTAAATATAACTATAAATCTATATTTATCATGCTTGACATCATGGAATAAAGTTATTAAAGTTTAGAGAAGGCTTGGTTTTAATTTATGCCTGCCAATAAAAAATCTCCAAAAATAATATTTAGATTTTTCTTTTATTTTTAACAAAATTATATATATATATAAACAATAATTAATAAATTTAAATTATATATATATAACTCGTTAAAGAATTAAGATGTAGTTTTAGAGATAATGCCACCTGCTACGATGACACTCCAAACACTAAGGAGGATAGTGTAGTTTAGATCATTGTTTACCAAGTGCAGAGGACATTGTAATAGAAAACCAATGTTCCTTTCTGGTCCACATTTCCTAGCTCTAAGATCTCATACAAAACCCCAAAAAAGCAATAAGAGATGCCATGTTTGAATCTCACATGTGTTTTTCATTGAAACACTACTTCGTGTATTTGGTGTGGTTTTCACTTTTTAAGTTGAAGGCGTTATTCTAAGGGGCAATACCTTGAGTAAGATTTTTTTGTTTTTCTCCAACGCAAGCTTGTTATGTCTTCCTATATCCCTTTTTTCCATATATGCAATTGTGACATACCCCCATCCTAACTCCAGCCCTAGCTAAGGGTAAAAGGAGGTAGTTACGATGCTGACCCAATCTCTATGGTTTTGTTATGGAAATGGCTTCTAAAATTTCACTATTTCCAACTAATTTATAACTTTAAACATAACATCATTTTTTTCATCTTGTCAAGACCTTTCCAACAATATAATATTTCTCCTCGACCTGACTCTCGAATCAAGGGATATGACCATTTGAACCTAACACACTGAATTCCACCATGCCATCCTTAACCTTTGCATTGGTACCCACATGATACCCCATGTGGTGCGAACATAGTACTATGCTGCCTTGAAATCATATGTGGAAGGTGCATATTCCTTATGGTCAGTGGTTGAACCTTCCTCACAAAACCATCAACCAATTGCATCAGAGTCCCCAACTACGCTATGAGGCCCAACTATCTGACCCCTGGATTAGCAGGTCCTACCCAACCTGCTCTAGGTCCAACTCATTTTCAAGCCCAACATGACCAACAAGGCCATTTAGTATTACAGGGACTTCTTTTAAGTTATGAGCTCTAGAAAACCATTTTACTCTTACCCAAACTACTGCAACTTATTTTTATAAGGTCCTTTTGTTTCTTTGTTTTTTTCAAGAAGCATTTGTGCTACAAATTTCTCATCACTATTAACCAAAGTAACTTTCTTAAGACTCAACAAATGACTTTTTTTTTAATTAACATTTATAATAATTTATAATTTGAGAAGTAGTAGGAACAATAATCTTTTTAAATTTCACCTAATCTCACTAATAATAAGTTAAGTTTAGAGAGTTATTAAGCTTACTAATAATAAGTTAAGTTTAGAGAGTTATTAAGCTTATTAAGTCTGGAGCTTTGTGAGACAATTCTAAAATCAGTGCAAAGGAGAAAAAGAGTAGCCATTAGTTTAACATTATAAGTTGAAGAGTAAGAAATTTGCAAGAGAAATGTTATTTTTTCAATTCTACAAAATCAATATTATATTTACATTTTTCACAATTAACAATATTCATTTAAAAAAATACAAATACAAATTACTATTTTAAATCAAAATAGTACAAAGAATCACATTAATTACCATGGCCTTCATGTACCTTCCTCTTATTACTTTTTAAATACATGATGTTTGTAACTTATTCTTAATCAAATAGTTTCAATTTTGTAAAACTACAATATACAATTCTCACTTTTTATAGCTTTGGTGGAAGGGTAGAGTATCTAAATTCCCCTAGCCTTTAAGAAGCATCCTCAATTATTGTACCACCCACCTCGATATCCAATATAGACATCTTAGGTTATTCTAAATTGATCATCTCTAGCCATTTTCTTTGATTGTGGATTAAGTTATAAACTAATAACTTGTAAAATCCCTAGCCATTTTATTTGATTGTGGACCAAGTTATAAACTAGAATATACTTTCTCTTCATAAAACTCTACAATATATATTGGATGGAGCAAAATGTTATGATAAAACTTGTACAAAAAACCCTTTAGGGTTGTCTCAACTTACTCTATTGTTAATTACATAGTGTGAATTTTGTAAAACTACAATCTACAATAAAGACTGAGTGGGTTTTTTTTGTATGTTTTTTTTGGAATTGAAAAATAAAAATTTGAAAAAAATTGTTTAAAATTTCAGAATAAAAAGTTGAGTAAGTTTGACATCATATAAAATGAAATTTTTTTATGATTATAAAGTAAAAAACATGTAAGAGTTTTTAGCTACAATTAGGTAATTAAAGATATGTATATAGCTTTTTAATTTCCCTCTTTAAATAAACTACATTCCACATGAATACCATAGGTCAATACCATGGGTTGTTTTTATAGTTTATTGTTTTTTTTTTTTTTTGAATAAGGCTACTTCTATATTGATACAAAAATAGTGTTACATAGAGACCGAAGCCTCGAGAGTTCCAGCCCATTGCTGCGGCATTCTTACTTTTCTATCTGATAATTGACCATCAAAACATTTAGGAGGTAGACCATGAGAGCTTTGAAAAGAAGTGATACTGTCTGTTCCTAAGAAATGACTGACATCTATGACTGGAAATTGAACAGACCTTGACAATATGACCCCTATAGAGTAAGCCAGAGTGGCAAGATTTTTACAATTTCGAACCATAACAAAAACAAAAGTGACAGTTCAAGAACCTGTGACCAAAGCATAAACTTGGACATATATCAGAGTATAACTCCCACGCAGGGGAGTCCGTCCACGAAGCAAAAGAGAAACCATAAGAATAGTAGCAAAATTAAGCAGATACATCAAACTGTAGATGAACACCTTCAGGCAGACGGAATCCAAAACTCGGGAGCGCAAACTTGGATACACGTTAATGAGCAGAGGGAGGATCTTCCTCGACAATGAGGCAGCCGAATTTGTAAGGATCCTCATCTTCAGGAGGAGGGTCATCCTGGCGCTCAGGACCGCCATCATTTGGAGCAGAGGAACTTGCCTGAAGGCCCAAGTTGGCTACCTTGCCAGAAGAAACATTCTTCTGGTTGTCCGCTTGAGGATTGCTGTGCTCTGCCTCCACTATGGGCTCCAGTGAAGCCTCCATAGTAGCGCGAACCTGGCCCGAAGTAACCTGTTCAGAGGAGGTGGCCCGAAGGTCAATGGTAACCGTTGCAAGGAGAGAGGTGTTGTTAATACTGCAGGGGAAATGAAAACGCGCATGGTGAGAATGCGCCCTCGAAGACAAGAGAAAGTGCCTAGCGGGATTAAAACGATTACGTCCTCTTCCTCGACCTCTTCGTGGAGCAGGAAGACGGACTGGTCCGAATTCAGAAGAGTAAGACGAAGAATCGGAGGTGGAGGGAGAGGATGTTTTTATAGTTTATTGTTATATTAGTTTATTATTTTTATTTTTTTATTGTATTTTGACCTACTTAAAATGTTCATTACATTATGTTAATCTTTTTATTTAATTTACTTCTTTTTTTTTTTTTGTGTAATTTGACATTGTCAAAATGTTAAATTGAGGTTAAAATCTAACAAATTTTTAATAACCACATTTCAACTTAAAAGTCACCAAAAGTTAAATTCAATCTAACTTATTAAAAAAAGAAAAAAAACTAACATTATAAAAAACATATAAAAACTATTTACTTGTGGATCTAATGGCCTAAAACATTTATAGTGAAAAACTTTGATTAAAATTTCAAAATAAAAAATTGAGTAAGTTTGACATCATATAATATGAAAATTGTTTATGATTACAAAGTAACAAACATGTAAGATATTTTAGCAACAATTAGGTAATTAAATATATGTATATAGTTTCTTAATTTCCCTATTTAAATAAACTACATTCCACATGAATACCATGGGTCAATACCATGTGTTGTTTTTATAGTTTATTATTATTTTATTTTATTAATTTTTTTTTTTGACATTATCTCAATCTTTTTATTTAATTTATTTTTATCTTTATTTTTATGTAATTTGACATAGTCTAAATGTTAATTTGAGGTTAAAATCTAACAAATTTTTAATAACAACATTTTAACTTAAAAGTCACCAAAACATAAATTCAATCTAACTTATTAAAAAGAAAAAAAACTAACATTATAAAAAACTATTTACTTGTGGATCTAATGGCCTAAAACATTTCAATCGTCTAACATTTCATCCAGCTAGGAGAGTTGTTTTCAAAATAAAAACACATAAAATAAATTTCAATTTAAAACATTCTAAAAATAAAAATAAATATTAAATGAAATCCAACTCATATATATATATATATATATATATATATATATATATATATATATATATATAGTTGTATCAAAATAAATGTAAGTAATTAGATATTTTTACATTAATTTATAATTTATATTGTTGGATATTTATGGAAATGAAATATGTAAATGATTTAGTGAGTTTAATAATTTGGATAAATATTTCATTTATCATTCAAAAAATTAATATAATTGATATATCAAAAAATTAATTTATAATTATTTTAAAATTTTAAAAATATAAAATAAAATTAGATTAAATATAATCCAATTCAAATACTATGATATTACTATATATGTCAGAATATTACTCTAGTATCATAATATTATGGTATATACAAACATATTTAAGCAAAATGCATTGCTTTTGATTTGTAAACATTATTCATTGCAGCGAATCAGAATGCCATTCTTTTCATCATCTATCACTGAGTAAGGAAGTTACGGTTGGAAGAAATATATTCCCACAACGATCCATTGACCATGTAATCACACAAAATAATTGCTACCTCATTCCTTCCATCATGGTCAGCTGCCACGTCCGGATGACGCAAGATTTTTTTCTTGTGACGGACGTGCTTCAAAGATTCGATCTCATACATTAGACTGTGATATCCATTATCGTCTATGTGATACCCATTATCGTCCATGAAGCACGATTACCTCCCCTAGGAGTTGCATGAAGAGTAGACTCCCTTTAGGATTTATCTTCAAAACATGTTGGATTTGGTTCTAGCTGAGAGGAAAGAACGTACAAGATTTTATATAAATTTTCCTTCCTGTAATGTCCCTTTATCTTCTCCAACGTACCGTTATCTTCTCCAGTTTCATTTGGATTTTTAAGAATGGATGTCAGTGTAGTGCAGGGTATCCATGTGTTATGATTCCCTTATTTTCTGTCATATTCTGCTGAGCCCAGGTTTGCAAGTTAGCCTATATTTTTGTAGTTGGGTTTTATAGAAATTCATGTAAATATAGATGTTTTCTCCGAGGTTTTCCATGTTGGTTCTTCCTCTCAAGTTTAGTGGTTCATGACAGTTACAGATCTAGAAGGATATTCACCCAATGGTTTTATTATTCTTAAATCTACTATATTGTATTTGTGTTGGATCCATGGGCTTATGTAAGAAACCAAAAGATTGGTCGTGTTAGAATAATGTACTTTAGGTCAAAATGAGTAGGAATCCCACATTGAAACAGATCGAGTTCAGGCCAAACACCAGAGAACTAAATCACTAGAGAATTTTGGGGATGATTTCGAGGAATTTGTTGCTTTAGTGGACAGATTTCAATATATGAAAACTCTATACATGAGTTTTTGTATTTGGGAGAAGATGTGGATGTCAAAGTTATAAAACCCAAATGACCATGTCTGCCATCAGTCCAATAGGAATACTTTTTTTTCAGACGAAAAAACTGCTGGTTTATATAAAGTACTAGCGCAATAAGCTTAATTGTTCAGTCTTACATCTCTTTAAAAAAAACCAAGAGAAAAGCACCAACTTATAATTCACTTACACAGTCCAAACCGGTGTACCTCATGAGACCAGAAGCTAACATCATTTAATTAGCCCCCCTTCAAATGATCGAAAGGGTAAAAGTTCCAAAACAGCTTTCTCAATTCCTATTCAGTTGTTCAAAATTCAAAAAATCTGCCTAGCCTACAGGTCGACACTTTATCAACAGAAATCCTTGGAATTGTATCGACAGTAGTATCAGCTGTCATATAGCAAAAAGGTAAAAAACATACAAAATGAAGTCATATTGAACCATCCTTCCGCGGCCAATCCAATCATCTCCAGGAAACAACGACAGTTAAGAAAAAAGGACCGAACCCTGAGCTCCATTGCCATTTTCCTCAGTGAGTTCATAATGCATTTCCCCGAATCTACCCTGCAACCATTTTTTTGATAATTTGTCGGCTTGACAATTCTTCTCCCTATTTATGTGGCTAAAAGAGATGGCAGTGAATTTCTCATGCAGAATCTTAATCCTACCCATCCAGGACATTAGGAACTCTGCATGCTCTTATTGGGTGGTCGATTAAGACTTGTGAATCCCCGAAAATAGACAGTTTATCAATACACAAGTGATGAGAAAATCACAAAAGCCTCCAGAGTGTGAGAGACTCGGCCCTCATGTTGCTACCAATTCCTCCATACCAGTGAATCTTGTATTGGAATGATGGAGTGATCAACAAATAAGCCCCATAGCCATATCTGTGATTCTGGGCAGCCCCGTCAAGGAACCCAGCTGGATAGTTAATATCATGGAGGCGATTTCTGATAGAAAAATCTGTAGGAAGTTTGTCTTCAATCTTCATATTTTCCCATTGGAGAAAGACTTGATTTCCAATCCAATCCGACGTTCTTACCTATTCTTCGAAAATCCGATGGTTTCTACACAACCACAGATTCCAGTGAAGTATGATAGGAATAATATTATATTGCTTTCCCTTCTCTATCCACCATATGAAACAGTCTTCAGGATTATCATATTCAGGTAAAACAAAATTAAATTTATTACATATGAGTTGTAAAGTCAACCTGGAAAAGGGGCAATCATAGAACAGATGTCTGTTGTCTTCATTTGCGCCTCCACAAAGACCACATCTTTCCGGTCCTTGTATCTCTCTGCGCTATAGGTTATTCCATGTTAAATTTTTATCTTGCCAAACCAGCCAATAAAAGATGATCTGTTTTTTTTTAGCCCTTGAGCCCCACAGATCCTTAATCCATCGAGTTCCTTTACTATGATTTTTTCTTTATGTATTTTGCCACCCCATCGAATCCTATCCCCCTTTAAGCTTCTGCAGGAATACTTGTTTGTAGGTAATGATACCATGTCTACAGAACGGGATGTTAATGGAGTTTCTGCAAAAGATAATCCGAGCATTTATGAAGAAAAGGGAAAACAAAGTATCCAACCTGCTCAGTATCTTAAAACGGGTTCTTCTTCATCTGCTGAAAGCTTTGATATTAACGTAGAGGTCTCATTGAATGTTTTAATGGTCCGAGTTAAAATAAGTTGTTTTCTTAAAAGTAAGGGTTGTGTCTTTGACAAGCGCTTGTTCTAGTTTGAACATAGAGGCTTCATTGAATGCTTGAATGCTTGAATCGTATGTGTCTTTTTTTTCTGTAAAACTTGGATTATTTCACGTGGCTTATTGCTGGTTTAGTTTTTCTAATGAGGGATTAATGTTTGTTTTGTTTTAATGTTTGTTTTGTTTTCTTAATGAGGTGTAAACTATTTGGTTTGCTTGGGTTTAGTTTCTAGGTTTAGGGTTTAAATCTCATTGAAGGGGTTGAGGATATATGTTACTTTGAGGATTAAAACAAACCAAGAGGCGTCCAAACTACACCAAGCTTCGCATAATTCTGGTGATAAACATCTCATTGTGGATTGATAGTCCGTATTCCATCCAATAAGTAGACATGCCCAACTTAATTATTCTTCTTCCAAATAAGCACACTCACCAAAAGTTAATCATTCTTCTTCCATCAAATGGCCCATACCTAAGCTTAGCCTAATTAAAAAAAAGAAAAAGAAAAAAGAAAACAAAAAGAGAAAACATTTGCCATGATATACATGAAATATACTTTTACAAGTATTTATAAATCTTATGGATTGAAGATGTTCTCTATATTAGTCATTATTTTATATATATGTTTTTTTAAACAAAATCTTGGAGGTGTTTCTCTCCTTTCTTGATATTTAGCAACTTAATGAGTTTTTTATAATTTATTAAAATATTAAATCAAAAAATAATATATATAATTTTAAAATGTTATAATTTATTAAAATATTGAATAAAAAAACGATATATGTAATTTTAAAATATTGTAATTAAAATTATAAAAAATTAGTATATTTTCAAAACTATAATTGTATTCACAACTTTCACACACCCTTATTTTGGACGACATTTCCACTTTTGATTTAAATGGGATTAAGAGTATTTAATCAATATTACTTTTATTATTATTAATGAATAATGATTTTATTTTAAAAAATGGTTAAATCAATTGAATTAATTAAATAAATTAAAAAATATATAATTATAAATACTAAAATTAAAATTTCCTTTACTTAAAATTATATAACATTTTTCTTCTTGTGAACATAATTGTATTAATTAATAATAACCACAATTTTCCGGATTCTACAAGTAATTCAAAATTGTGCTTCAAGTGATTGCAAAATATGCTCCAAACATTCATTTACTCAAAAATATACTAATAAGTAGGGTCTCACTCAAATTTATATAAGATATATTGTAATGCATTCATAAATCAGGTTCAAATTTCTAATATTTCATTGATTTAATTGGCAATATATATACTAGAAATTGCACTGGAAACACCCAAAGTTGGTAGCATATAAAGAAAGAGATAGAAGAAGACAAATGTAATATGTTATGTGATCTAAATGTTGTTTACCTTGGAATTATTTTCTTTACAACATAAATTACTGCTTCTAACAACAAGTAAAAAATATTTAACTTCACAACACCTTTACCAAGGCCTACATGAATTTATGAGCCATTGATACTTGAGTTTACATTTAAATTAATATGTGGTAATGGTAGACACAAACTAATATTATTTTCAACTCAATGTTCCTTCTTAAGGGGCTTTTATTCATTGGTTTCATTTATTTTCTTATTATTCTAATAGTTGTTTGACTTGTTTGCATGTTTCCTTACATTCATGCCTAGTGCACAGGAGTTGTTGCAGATTGCAAGTGTGCAAGCTTCTTTTACTTAATTATTATCTTCTACATTTTCAACTCCTCCTTTTAGCATTCTTTGAAGTTCTTGATATAATTTCTAGTATTTAATAATAATAATAATAATAATAAAACAAAAAAGAAAGCAAACAATTGAATTCACTAGATTGATATTTCCTCGTACTAACATTATACATATTCATCATCACCACTGTAAAAATTTTGATTTTTATGGCATCATACAAAAAAAAATCTCCACGTTGCTTGAGTTGAAGGCTGGCTATATTATTTCTTTCGGAACGCGTCCATTTCCCGTTCGTTGTGAGTGGTAGAGACAAGTATTTATATTCGTGACTATTAGACTATAACTAACATTTCTTAGGCTCTTGGTTGTGGTTGAGAGTCGAAGTCTCATATTATAGTTTCCACTTCCACTTTTTGTTGGTCTTACATTTATTTATTTGGTAAGGGTTTGTTTTTAAGGTTTAGCAATTTCAGTATCTACTATGAGTTTGAGCAAGGATGACAGGGGAAATTAATTACGTATATCTAGCTCTCTTGGTGGATGCGATGGTAATAGTTGGAGCATAAGCAGCAGAGATGGTCGCACCATCTCCTAGTCTGATGGAAGCAAGTGTTGCATCAATTACATTCAGTTTATCCTTATTTTCCGCCCTAATCGCCTCACTCAGCACATCCTTCGCCTCTCGATTTTAGTGAAATACATTGAGATGTTCTACAGTTGGGGTTTTTAAATGGGTCTTTCTCTTTTTCTTATCATATACTTCTTTGAATAATAAAATTGTTTTTCACAATCTCTCGTATTTGTATATTGTGGGGTTATTTATGATTTTTTGGGTGGATAATGTGTGATACATCCTCAAATTAATATAAATATCATGTCAATTAATTTTTATCACATACACATCTATCTGAAAGCACATTAAATGAACATATCTAACATGACCTAACAATATACACATCAACACCAACATATAAATTAAGTACATAAACCTGAACAGAAAAATGCACCATATTTAGCTTGATATAGTTATTTTCTTGTTTGTACACACACACACACACAAGTCAAATAACTACATCAAGTCAAATAATTGCAATCGAATATTTGATACAACAGACGTAGTAGTGTCAGCCTGGTTTGTATTAGAAGATGATGGATGGTCAAATACTGCGTGATCAATGTCTGTCAAACTAATATGAGGTGGAGGAGGATGTGGTTGTTCGGCAGTAGAAGATGATGGATGGTCAACTACTGTGTCAATCTGCTCTGTCAAACTCTGATGTAGAGGAGGAGGTGACTAAATTTCTCTATCAAGAGAAACATAAGGCACATCCTCTAGCTCTGGCATTTCATCATCGGGCCACTAACGAGGAGGCGTACTACCAGAAGGATCAATGACACCCTAACGACCATGATCCGATGTGGTTGTACTACTAGAAGTGTCACAATCAGCACCCTCATCATCATCATCACCACTCTCATATGATGTATTTGTAGCTCCATGCACTGCATCCCTCATTGTTGACAGTATCCTACTAGCTCTGATGATATGTCACATAAGAGACATCATCTCAGGCAGAGAATCCATGTAGAGATCCATGAACCTCAGATCTGTACTGATATCTCGAGTCCTCACAGAGAAAACTCCCTCGTGAATAATTTTTTTTCCCAATTTGTCGTAGTAGTCCAACTGAAATCGCAAACCAACCCTACAGCCCCAGATGCCCATGTTCCCCTTAGGATGTGCGTCACCCTCTTGAGCCTTTCCCATCTCCTCATCTGCTCCATCTGGCGGTGGGGGAGGATGCATGTCCCTATTGAATGAGTTGATGTCTACAAAATATATAGTACACAAAAATAATTAAAAAATATCATTAAAAGAATTATTAAAACAAATTAAAGAACGTGTTAGAATAAATTTTATTCTAATTCATTAAAACAATAAAATGAAACTAGATTGATTTAAAGAAAACACTAATACTAGTTGTATCAGCTGGAGGCTCTGACACTATGAAGAGGATGTCGGTACACTGTTTCCAATCGATCGCATCGTACGGAAATACCAATGTGACAAATTTGTGGTCATCCTCACTGACGAGTAGCACTAGTTCCTCAGTATAAATCATGGTTGGATACTTTGGCAAGCCCCTCTTGGGCATCATCTTCCCCCACATGTGCATCCATACCTCATTGATTAGCCTAGGAGGGTGATAGTCAAAGATAGGCCTCGTCTCTGGAAACATCTAAAAATATAAACAAAAAATATTTGAAGCGAAATGGAAAGTTTCCCTCCCATGTCTAAATGCACGACATCTATCTAAAGCCATGTAAAATTGCCTAAACAAAATGGTAGACCAAGGTTTACTTTTATCTAGTTTTAAATTTAAATTTTATAAAATAAATTGAGAATGAAATCTCTATGTCAAAAAGCATAGGTAAAAAAAATCATTATTCCATTCAAAAATAATATTAGCAAAACTAGATAATTTAAATGACTCTTGAATGCCTATAGGCATCAAGAATCAAGACACTTCATAACACTACTACTAGCAATTGCACCACATGTTGCAAAAGAAACACCATAAGGGAATAGTATAGGAAAGAGTATCCTAGAATAAATAAGTTGTTGCACAGAAGAAGCCATCGTGAAAGAATGAAAGACAGGTTTCAAAGATATTGATGATAAGAGTTATCAACCAGAAATTTTTTTTATAGATATTGAAATAGGCAATTTTGGGTGAAAACATATATATAAACCAACATAATATGTTCACATATATAGAAAATTTGTTATAGATATTGATATAGGAAATTGGGGGTGAAAATCTTTCGGTGATTAAAAATCCTCTGAAACAAGCATGTAAATCAAATAAGATATTTTAAATACATTCAAGTACAATCTATCTAGCATAGATGTAAATAAAGAGATTTTTTATTAACAGAAATAGAGTCTACTCCAAGTTCATCTACATATATGAGCTCCAATTGCATGCTCGTCACAAATTGTATATTGTATATGAATAACAATAGTCTTTGTATACAAGAAAGTGAATGTCATTTTAATATGGAGACATTTTTGGAAGGAGATATTGTTATTTATGTTATTGTTTATTTTCTTCACTCCAAACTTGGTTTATTGTTTCTCTATATAGATAAGAAACAAAAAATAGAAATTAATTTCACAATTTTAAGTTATAATTTTATATTTTATAATTACAAATCTAGTTTCTTATTAAACTATTTTACACACATCTATTTATTCAAATAAATTATATTGTGAATATGTTCTCTCCTATTATTTGATTACAAAATTATTGTACTCCCTCCTAAGTAAAACAAATTGATTAAGAAAGAATTGAATGCCAGATTCCAATAAAACCTGAGCTATGGTATTATTTCCATAAGGTAATGAACTCTCAAATTAGTTCATAATTAACTCTTATTGTTTAATACTTATTAATTAAATTAATAATGCACATTTAAGACTTAGCTTTATTTGGAGAATTGATCAAGTTAGATACTAATATTCCTTATCTTAAATTCATTATTGTATATATTATAGAGAAATGCACATATACTTTGCTAGATATTACTTGTTTTCAATTGGAATTTTTACACAGTGTTTTTTTTTTTAATTTTACTTAATCGAGATCTGAGTTCAAATTTGTATATTTTAATTATGGTTTACACCAATAACAATGGGGTGGTTAAGTCACCAAAATATATTGCCCTAGATATACATATAATACGATGATGCAGGGGAAAGATAGAGTGCATATTTCCCATCCAGCAAGGCAAGGCAACATAAATGTCTAAGCATACTATGCAAGCTCAAGTTTGTCACCAATAATCTCCACAACTACAAACTCCATCCCTGAAATGATGAACACGATTTGTGTCCCTCACAATAATTTCTCTCCCAACAATCTTGGAAATGAACTTGGAGGCTATATGACAATCACCACACATTCGAAGGTTTTTTTCTCATTCGGATAGATTTAGTGGGGAAAGTACTAATAAGACCAAAAGCTATTATCAGTCTTTCACTGTGACTACAGAGGATGTATTCCTTCTACCCTTCATCTATAGTTTGAAGCACAAACTTCGTATTGGGCACATAGCCAACCTATTTCATCTTCCTTGACAAGCTCTTCAACAATGAATATATTTCCTCCCAATGTGGGTGTGTTCGGTCTTCTACTTGGAATGTGTGAACTCTATTTTTTACCTCAATCCAACTGCATGCTTTGAGCATTTGAGGTAATAGACACATGCTGCTACAATTAAAGTGTCTGTCGATGTTGCCACAACAGGCCATGCAATACTGTTTCCGTTTCTTTTTTCAAGATGAATCTCGGCCATCAACTAAAATCCAAGCACCAATGATGACATTGATCCCTATCACAAAAAATTAGACTCCAACATGTTTAATGCTTCAAAAGGATTTTTGAATGATTGCTCATGGTTAGCGTCAAATTAGATTCAAATACACTTTCTTGGATGCTCCAATAATCTCTGAAAACTGCTCGAAAAAGTATCCCCTCGCAAGACGCCAAAAAGGCTCCAAAAGTTGTTTCATAAAGGCTTCAAAGCCTCTCCAAATATTTTCCAAAATGTTTCTATACGACACTGTTTTAAACTTGTCCAAAATATGATCTTAAGAATACTCCAAAGTCAAGTCTAGGCCTACTGAAAATTTGATCCATAGAATACTTAAGTTATGGCCCAAAGTCTGCTCTTAATTATTATAATGTCCACTCAATAATTGATCAAAAATTTCCTCCAAGAAAATGGTCAGAACACATAACAAGATTAGTTTTAAAGGAGGTCGAATATTATCCCTTTCTTAGGCATAATTTGTCTTAGGTTCAAAGGATCTGATAGAGGTCTGAATGACAGCCAAATCCAACCAAAGAAGCTCAAGTTTGTCTCCATAGGAGAGTTAAAATTTCAGTTTAAAATCACCTCAATTGCGTCTCTTACCATAGATTTGAAGTCTTAGAATCATAGGTTGGAGTCTTGTCCAAGTAAGGTCGACAGATTTTCTCTAGAAAGCTGAGTATACGAGCTCAAAAAATTCTTGAATCAATGCATGTTTGAGGCCTAAAATGTTCATAAGAAGGGCCAGGTTCAGGTCAGAAGGAAAATGTTTGATTACTTCTTCACAAGAGGCAATGAAGGATGGTGAAATCTTGTAAAAGAAGGCTCCAAAAACTAAATAGACATGCACCTATAACTTATGAACCAAAAAAAAGGTATCAATCACCACTCCTTTCGTTTCCTTTCTTTTCCTTGGTTCCATCTTTTCTTTTCCTTGGTTCCATTCCTCTGCTTTTGAACTTCGGGACTCCATTATTGAATCCACGTATTCGACATGTTCATATATTGTTCAAAATTTTAGGTTTCAGATAACGACCGAAAAATTTGAAAGTTTTGTTCGTTTGGTTGTGCAAATGATTATATAACCTTAATTTATTACTGTCTCTGCAACATGAGCACTCCCTCTTCTATTCTAAAATATAATGTTTAGTGGGCGACAAGGTTTTTCCCATTCCTATGAATTAATACATCTAACTTGAAGTGTTTTTTCCTGTTTCTATTCTCAAATGATGAAGACCTATGTGAAAAATAGGAACCTTAATTCAGTTTGGGAAGAAGATCTTAAATTCACTAATGTTTCTTACCGTGATCAACACTTGCTTACTGTGGTATACTCTTTAAATATAAACCAAGTCTTTTCTCAATAATTGTTTACTCATTGCATGTGATAATATATATGAATGAATCATTTGTTTGGGTTTTGTAGGAAGTATGGGATGAGGATAAATTCACGAAATTCAAATGGAGGGACTTCCTGGGTGAAGCTAAAATCGACCTACAACTTCTTCAAGAGGTGACAAATGGAAAGAAAGTAGTGGCTCAATCCAATAATAACAACCTAAAGGATAGTTGGATCATCAAGCATAATGATGGTTGAATAGTCCAGGACGTGTGCTTGAAGCTCGCTAGCGTTAAATCTGGTATCTTGGAAATCAGACTCGAATGGAAGCTCGATGTACTATCAATAGTTTTTTTAATTAGCAAATAGCAGTCTAGCTAGTAGTAGGACTTAGAGTTTATGACTGAGTACCTGGTTGTTTGTGCATTCGATTGAAGAATATTCTTTTGCTAAGTCCTGAGTCCTAAGTCTTGTGTTCTGAGCAGTGAGAAATGGCTCTTTCACTGCAGGTTTCAATTGCAAGCTTGCAGTTCTTCTCCAACATAATGAAAAATAAAATCCTTCGTGTTGAAGCCTGAGTCCAAGAAAAATATCACTCTCAAGTGTTGAGAATGAGCTTGCCAGTGGCATTATGATGGTTGTTGGCTTGGAGTTGGAACTTGGCACTACTAACTAGGCAGTTACAGACTTGTAGTCAATCTAAACTCAACAACCTCTCCCTTGCCATTAATCTCTTTCAAAGCTGCAACAACTTTTAGGGTTTGAAGTGAAGTTTTGAACAGTGAAAAAAACCTGAGTCCAATCACCATTCACGAATGAGTCACCAACTCATGAGTCACCACCATTGGCCTGTCACGCGTTATTATACTTAGGAATTTTTAAAAATGTGACGTAGGCTACAACACTTCTAGTGACATTTTATAATATTATTCATTTTTTTTGTGTTCAATTTTGAACACTGATTATCAGAGAGTTGTGAAAATCGAGATGCCAAACAATGAATTGTTACTTGTTTGAATTCAATTTATTGTCTATTTGGAAAATTGGTGTTCTCAGTGCAAAAGCAATTATGTTCATATTGTTCATTTACTTGTCTAAATCAAGTATGTTCATATTGTAAACCAAATGCAATTAATTGTCATATATTAAGATCTATTAGGGTGAAAATGTGAAGCTGGGTTACACTTTTTGCCCTTTTTTGAGAAAATTTTTTCATTTTTTTGGGTTCTTCAACTTTCTGCAAACTATAACAATTTTTTCGTGTAGAATTTCATTTTGCGGTAAAAATAAAAGTTGTGAGAAATTTTGTTAGCTTTCTATTACTTATTTTTTGAAATTTTTTTATGCGGATTTGATATGTCAACTTAGCGTTTCTTTGAGTGTGTGTTTCTTAACAATCGAAGAATTCATAAGTAGTCATGTTATGTGGCAACGTTGTATTCATTGAAAATTCTTGTTTTTGAAAAAACAAAATGTGTTACAACAATCTAGACAGAGTCTACTTTGGTTTCGTCATATTTACAAAGCCAATGAATGCATATCATAATTACTAGAATTTTTTGAACTGGTCTAATACGAAAAACTGCGTATTTTTGATATGTTTCGTGTGGCAACAAATTTCTTAACATACAAGTTATAAACTAAAAATCTAAAAGCTACCCATTACAGTCAACAGACCAATGTAATGCCCCATAATTTAAAAAAAAAAAATTACAATGTATTTTGGGAGATACAAAATTTTGATTTCACTGAATCACGATGACCCTCAAAAATTGTTTGCACTCATTTTATTAGAAAAATAATTAAAATTAATAAACGTTTACGAAATTCCATAAAATTTATATTTCCAGAAAGTAGATTCAATTCTGAAAATGCTTGTCTTGGTTCCGACAGTTAATTAACAAGTTTTCATGGAGTTTAATCAGTCCAAAGTTGCAGAACCGTTTTCAGAGCTTGGCTCTGCGTAATCAGTGACGCGATAGTTCGGCCGAACTATGTTTTCCGCTTACGGGCCGCTAAAACTAACGGCTTAATAGTTCGGCCGAACTATGTTTTCCGCTTACGGGCCGCTAAAACTAACGGCTTAATAGTTCGGCCGAACTTATTATCAAAAGTTCGGCCGAACTATTGTGTAATATTCCGTCGGCCGGAATTTTTTGTGGAGCCCCCTACAAAACACATATTTCGCGGTCAATATAAATTGCCGCGAAATGATTCACAATTTTCGCACATTTCGCACTTCATTTCATCTTACAACTTGGTTTGAATTCAAAAAAATTTCTTCAAAGTTTGGGGTTAAAAAATTTTTTTGGAAGACATTTTCTGGAGGCGGCGTGATTTTTCTTGGAGGTTCAAAGTTTGAATTTAAAGAACTTTTTTGGAAGACATTTTTGGAGGCGACGTGATTTTTCTTTGAGGTATGTACGTGTTTTGTGTTGAAATAAATCTTTTGAGCTTTTTTGTTCAAAAATTTTTCTTTACATTTTAAGATTTAAAGAATATTTTTGGAAGACATTTCTTGGAGGCGGTGTGATTTTTCTTAGAGATATGTACGTGTTTTGGATTGGATTACGTATTTTTTAGAAAAGATTTTTTTAAATTAAATCTTTTGTGATATTGTTTGTAATTGAGTTATTGTCTAATTTTTTAAAGGAAGTTTTTTAAACCTCATACCCTATTATCATGGGAAATCGAAGAACTTGTGTGAGAAAATATGATCGAAAAAGAAAGCCCGAGGAACGTAGAGAAGAGACGAGACAATATCGCAAAAGAAAGTTAGAGGCTCTCTCAAATATTGAAGAGGAAAATCAACCTCAAGCAGAAATTGAAGCAGGTATGTAAATGTAAATATTACATACTCTATTGATATATATTTAAAATTTCCCTAATGTAAAATGTAACGCTTAATTTTTATTTGATAAACTAGTTTGAAAAATATTTTGTTTGATGTACACAGACAGAGATATTCCTCAAAATATTGAAGAAGAAAATCAACCTCAAGCAGAAATTGAAGCAAGTATGTAAATGTAAATATTATGATCTATTGATATATTTTTAAAGTTTTCCCAATGTAGAATGTGAAGCTTAATTTTTATTTGATGAACTAGTTTGAAAAATATTTTGTTTAATGTAAACAGACAGAGATACTCCTCAAAATATTGAAGAAGAAAATCAACCTCAAACAGAAATTGAATCGGGTATGTAAATGTAGATATTATGATCTATTGATATATTTAAAATTTTCCTAATATTTATTGACATATTTATTAATTTAGTTATTTATTGAATATGTACTATTTTTTCGAATATGTACAGATGAAATCACTATCGATAATGAGATGTTAGAAAATATCGACACTCGCACATATGGAGATAAAAAACCTGACTATTTTATACGATATCGTGTCGAGAAAATTTTGGATATGTTTTTCAAAACTGAGGTGACAGTTCAAGCTCAAATGTTGAAAGGTCTCTTATCATCAAGGAAATTAAAAGAAGCGACGACACTATTGGGTATTCGAAAATCAACCAAAGATAAAAAAATGAAAGAAGAGGTGATAAAAAATATGAGTAGTGCTATAGAGTCAATTAAGAGATCTAGAGATAAAAATGTTTCAAATATACGTAGAGGAATACAAATGGCAATGGTTTCACCAAGTACTCGAGAGAATCGTTTGAATCTAACATCTATGGCACGAGCACTGGGAACCTCGCGAAAAACTCTGCACAAACATCGAAAATTTCGACTGCAAATAGACGTAAATGATGAACTCGCTTGTTGGAGAGCTATTTGTAGGCAACCATACAAAGATAGACTTGGAGAAGATGTTAAAAAATAATATATGAATATTGGAAGAACAATTCGCGTGTTTCACCCACTGCAAGACATGTGATGCGAAGAAGAATAGCACGAAATCAATACGAAGAACATGAAAAACATCTCTTGGAAACCACTCAAACAGAGTTATTCAACAAGTTCAAAGAAGAGAATCGTCAAATTCAAGTTTCACTCAGTGCTTTTGTTCAACAAAAACCATGGTATGTAAAACCTATCACCGTACGCGACACTTGTTGTTGCCGTTATCATGTGGAATTTGAGTTATATTATGACACATTCCTTTATTTCGGTAGAACATTATGGAATGATTCACCTCCTCCTTCCACTATCCGTGAATTCATATCTCAAATTCTATGTGAAAGAGAAAGCGATGAACTATTTTACAAAAAGAAATGTGTTGGTAGTAAAAAATGCGATGATTATGGAAATTTGACTAAATTTCAAAACAAATATCGTATTGATATAAATGATCAATCATTGTCCAACATGAAAGTGAAATGGAAGAGATACGAATATACCGGTACATCGATTCAAAGTGCAGATAGTGTTAAAAGAATCGAATTACGAGAAGACGAAATTTTTCTAATAGACTTTTTGAGAAAGTTTGAAGCAGAAATTTACAAATACACCATGCATTCCCATAGAGCTCGATGGCAAGACTTGCAATTCAAAAATCTCGTGAAGTTTTTCCACCAGGAACCATTTTGTCAGTGATTGATTTTGCAGAAAACTACACATTTGCTCCACAAAAAGAAATTCAGAGTGAATACTATCACTCTGACCAAGTCTCCATGCTCGTTCATATTCTATATAGATATGCTGAACAAAATGTCGATCATATAGAAAGCACGAGTGAGAATCGACATATCATTAAAGAATATCATTTTTATATCAGTGACGATCGTACGCATGATACATGTTTTGTACAACATTGTTTTGGAAAAATTTATGATTCATTGAAAAATCGTGGAATAACATTCAATGAACATTGGATATGGTCGGACGGATGCGCAGGTCAATTCAAATCTGCACGATCATTTTTTTGGTTGTGTCGTCTTCATAAGAAAACCTCCATTAAACATTGTTGGAATTTCTTTGAGACTGGCCATGGAAAAGGAGAACATGACGGTGCAGGAGCATGCATAAAACAAGTACTTCGAAGATATCAAATGAACCACTTTGCACGCCAACTTGCAAACGCTGAAGAAGTTGTTCAATGGTGCAAAAATGCTCTAAGCCATGAGATTAACCCATCACGAGAAGTACAAAGGTACATTCAATTTAATTTATATTGGTAATCTAATTTTAAACATTGTACATTTATCATGCAATGATTATTTTTAATTGTATTTTGATATCATATTTACAAATTCTTTTCTAATTTTCCATATAAAGGTTTTTCTGGCATATTGGAATCGGAGACGTAAATAGATCAATTGGAAATGAAGTTGGAACAATAAAAGGGACTCGAAAATTGCATTCAATTCAAACAAAATTGTCCACAAATGTGTTTGCATTGGATAAAAAAAAATATTCTTGTTTTTGTGATGTTTGCATAGACAACACAAAATCCAATGACGTCTGTGAAAACAAAATGTATGTGAACGATTGGAAACATACAGAGCTAAATACAAAGGGAAAAATGTCTGTTGCAATGATTGAAGAAATGGAATCAGAAGAAACTACAATATCATCCGATGGTGATCGAGTTTCTGATCTTGTTAGAGAAGGTAACAATTGAATTACTTTTTAATGATTTAAAGATTTACAAATTTAAATTTAAATATGCATAATTAAATGTTAAATTTATTTTATTGTGCAGGAGATGTTTTTGCTGTAATTGCACCTATTGACAACGATGAAAATGTGAAGTATTCTTTGATGCGTTGCACTGAACAAAAAATGAAATTATTACAAGACTATAATGATCACGGATTTCAGTATGACAAAGGGTCTATTATACTGAAAGGTTATTTTTTCAAACAAACTCGTCAAAGTGGAGACTTTGTTTACTTTGAAGACTATGAACCCGATTCCATAAGTTGTCAATATAGTCACTTGGTGTGTGCAGCACGCATAAAGTTGATAGAAGTTCAATCAAAGAAAAAATCAAAAATTAAGAAATGGAATATGTCAAAATCCGATCATGAACGGATTATTGAGGATGGAATTCCATTAGAATTTTTTTGAGTGAAGTGTCAGGACAACAATTTATTATCTTTTAAACCTTTCGGTACTCAACTAAAAATTGAACTGCTTATGTTATTTGTGGTTTGCAAATGTTACAAATTGTTTGGGTACAAGCACGTGCTCTAGTTTCCACTGAAAATAGTTTTTCTATACATGTGCATTGATTAAAAATGTTAAATATGTATTGGATATATATATTCTAGAATGAAATTAATTGTTCTTGTATATTAATTGTTTTGTATATGTTCTCCGACCATATGGTACAAACTATTTCACTTTATTTTGTAAAGTCAGATTCGGTCCCCATATGGCCTAGCCTCCAAGGGACGAGATAACAAGTGGTTGTCCCCACTTGCCCGAATCTCAGCTTTTAAGTACAATTTTACTGTTTATGTCGAGCATCTTACATGATGTCCTAGCCAAAGATAGATTCTCTTTGTTTCAAGTTTCTAGTAAAAGTTGTCACTGAATGCCCCGCTCGAACTCTTGTAGTAAACACCATACCTCATCTCTCTTGATCTCCAATATTATTAGGTTTAATTATTATAACACAAAAATCGTTCTACATTATCAATAATTTTTTGCGCTTAAAGTAAAATCAATGAACACTATTAATCCAATGTCTTTACAAGTAATGTACCATCATACATGCAATTATATCAAATTAGAAATCAACATATACAATGAAATCAATGGGGATTGTCTTGTTGCAAGTAACATAATTTTAATTTACCATATGTGCAAATGTAGGTTGAAACCATCCAAAACTTTAAGTCTTAAAACCCTTTCGATTATATATTGTGCATCATTAAAACATTTAACATTTAAAGTTCATTAAATATCACATGCAAAATGTAGATTGAAACCATCCAAAATCGGAGTTTTAAAAACTTCACATGCCACATGCCAATTATAATTCAACAATCCAACAAAAACATTTAACAAATTAAATATCACACGCCACACTAAGACGACCACACTAAGAGGATTGGTGCACTTCGTTTGGAAGGAGTCAATATATGTCGTATTAGAGCGATTATACAGAATTCGAAAAGGAAAGAGCTTGAACCAATTCAAGCAGACCCAGGATCGAATTGTTCTATGGAGCTTCATGAGAAGAGATATGTGAAAAGCATTGTTAAGCCATGCCAATTATAATTCAACAATGCAACAACAACATTTAACAAATTAAATATCACACGCCAAAGTCGTTTCAAGTTTTTGGTAAAAGTTGTCGCCGAATGACCTACTAGAATATTATAAATACTCACTTTGTAAGATCATTTGGCATTCGAAAAAATTCGAAAGTCTTAGACTGTCAATCAATTTAAAGTATCATTCACCATAGGGAGTGTAAAATATTTAATGTAGGTTGGTGACGATGCTCACTCCTAGCTTGAAGCAGCGCCAATGACCAATTCTTTAATGAATTCCAATGCACTAGACCAAAGTTGGTTCAACCTACTTGGTTTTTCACGCAATAAATTCCAAGGATGGACTTTCTAGACAAACTGCTGAAATTGAAAAGCTTGACATGGAGATACGACAAGGTGAACAAAGACTTCGGGAACTCTTTATGGAAAGGGCTCACTTGAAGGAAATAAGCACCACGTTGCAGGGTAAAGTCAAGAACATGGAAGATAAGATCAAGAGGGACTTTCTTGATCCGAAACCTATTGGTTTGAAGAAAGAAAATGCATGTGTTGGCACACTTGGAAAAGAAGACGACCACACTAAGAGGATTGGTGCACCTCGTTTGGAAGGAGTCAATATATGTCGTATTGGAGCAATTAGACAGAATTCGAAAAAGAAAGAGCTTGAACCAATTCAAGCAAGCCCAGGATCAAATTGTTATATGGAGCTTCATGAGAAGAGATATGTGAAAAGCACTATTAAGCCAAGGGCTAGTTCGAAAAACATATTGGAAGAGGAAATGTTGAAGAAGATTGCGAAAGTAAGGCACAAGACAAGGAGGAATGATGATGAAAGTTCCTTGGACTTGAGATTCATGTCTACAACTGTACATGGGAAAAAGTTCTTTGCTTTGATAGACACGGGGCTACCCATAGCTTCCTAAGTCGAAAGGCAGCTTCATCTCTTAGAAAGAGGAAGGCTAGCATCGAGAAAGAGTTGAGTGCTTTCAAGGCAGTCAACTCAAGGATAAAAGTAGCACGACTGGTGTCATCAAAAGCACACATGTGAGAGTAGGGTCATGGTTTGGAAAGATAGACTTAAGAGTCATTGACATGGATGATCATTCTATGATGGACCATACCAATGATGGACAGAGACATGAACTCTTAATTCTTGTGATCAATCTTAAACTATTTTATGAAAGATAGATAAACCATTTAAATATTTAGCTCAAACTCTTGTAGTAAACACCATACCTCAAGTCTCTCTTGCTCTCCAATATTATTAGGTTTAGTTGTTATAACACAAAAATCATTCTACATTGTCAATAATTTTTTGCGCTTACACTGAAATCAATGAACACTATTAATCCAATGACTTTACAAGTAATGTACCATCATACATGAAATTATATCAAATCAGAAATCAACATATACTACATAATAAAATCAATGCGGATTGTTTTGTTACAAGTAACATTTCAATTTACCACATGTGCAAATGTAGGTTCACATTCTATCATTCATGTTACACTGAAATCAATGAACACTATTAATCCAATGACTTTACAAGTAATGTACCATCATACAGGCAATTAAATATCAAATCAGAAATCAACATATACTACATAATGAAATCAATGCGGATTGTTTTGTTACAAGTAACATTTCAATTTACCACGTGCAAATGTAGGTTCACATTATATCATTCATGTAGTTTTAAAAACTTCAGATACCATTAGAATTATAATTCAACTATCCAACAAAAACATTTAACAATAAATATCACATGCCATGCCAATTATAATTCAACTATCCAACAAAATCATTTAACATTAAATATCAAATGTCAAATGTAATTCAATGACAACATTACTTCACATTCACATGCCAAAAGTACTAAAACCATCCAAAGAAAACTGAAATCAATGAACAAGTTATTAATCCAATGACTTTACAAGTAATGTACCATCATATGTATGCAATTATATCAAATCAGAAATCAACATATATAATGTAATGAAATCAATGGGGATTGTCTTGTTACAAATAACATTTCAATTTACCACATGTGCAAATGTAGGTTCACATTCCATCATTCATGTAGTTTTAAAAACTTCAAATGCCATGCCAATTATAATTCAACTATCTAACAAAAACATTTAACATTAAATATCACATGCCATGCCAATTATAATTCAACTATCTAACAAAAACATTTAAAACATTAAATATCAGGTAGAAGGTATATCTCCTAAAGAAGAGGAAGGTACCGGGATCCCAAAAACATCAGACGGAATCGGTACCTGTTAAAACATTTTATCGAATTATATATATACATACATGTACATGCGTGGCAACAATTATTTATTTTAGAGTCACTTAAAAAACACTAACATACATGTGCCAACATATCATGATGGTCAGACCCAGCTGCATCGTTTGAGCCAGAGGTCCCGAACGTAATATTAACATTTTCATCACGCATCATGCCTGAGAAATGCAAATGGTGTTTTAACATATAATCATACATTTTTGTTAGATTAATGTACACATACAAATAAATGTATACATGTGTACATACACATGTATTTATTACAAGTTGTACACATGTATATGTAAATATAATTTCAAATCCTAAGGTCACTAACACATACCGTTCCGGTGCCCTCTTCCTCACGAAAAATTAGGTCTTGCAGACCATTGCGACAATTTATTGCGTATGTTCGGAGATCTTCAACATTCATGTTGTAAATCTCCTCATATGTATGATAAACAAAATTGGCACGTGCATATTCACGTGCTCTTTGTCGATTTAAGCCAAGATCGACTCCACTCAATCCGCTATGAACATTTTCGATCATAACATCTCTTTCTTCACGACTTATTTGAGAAGTCGCATCCATCTCTGATCGCAAGGTTTCGACTCGAGACGGTCGACTCACCAATGGCGGCTCAGGGCGAGGCAACTCCACATCTCGCTTTGCGCCCTTACATTGACATAATCGACCTCTCCCCGGGCCAAAAAATTCTGAAGGAAGATCATTGTAGTCGGGTTTCATACCCTTAAAAAATTCTGCATAAAACATTTGTGCAAAATAAAGAGGAACCTCATCGTTCCATGGAAGCCTTCCAAAGGCCACAAGATGTCGACTATACAAATATTTTGCTATGTATGGGTGCTTGAAATACTGCACCTTCAACATCTTTCTTTTTGGCCCTTCCTTATAATTAAACATTGACTTAGCCTGGTCTCTTGAAACTTGTTTTTTTATGTCCTGCCATTTATCGGGACCTATCACTGCTTCTCTTCTCTGTCTCATCACTTCTACAAACGAATCAGTGGTTGGCCC
Source organism: Pinus albicaulis (assembly GCA_034641835.2). Lineage (NCBI taxonomy): Eukaryota > Viridiplantae > Streptophyta > Pinopsida > Pinales > Pinaceae > Pinus > Pinus albicaulis. Next base: position 825,282,019 of record CM076575.1, read on the forward strand.
CAAATCTTTGCACACTTTTACCATTTCACTCAATGAATGTGTAACTATCTGTAGGCTTTGTCTACTCTCAGCAGGTAGAGTCAAATCCTGGAGATCTGTCTGCAATTTTGCATAAAGGCTTTGACACCTTTGTAAGGTGCATTCCGCCATGTTCTTTTCCCATGGTATATCAGTAATCTCAGCCGGATAAGTTGTGCTAGGTTGACAGCCTTCTTCTTCAATGTAGCGCGCTGCCCTGCGTCTTTTTTGACCACTGGCTCGAACATTTTGAGCCTCTGCATCAATATATATATAATTTCATATATTAGAAAAAACATGTGTAAAAAAAGTTGTAAAAATTTAATGAAAAAATAATGAAATTGATGGCAACCTTGATGTTGTTGGTTAACATCATCTCCAACATGACCCTGCTGAGAACCAGCCCCAGAATGATGCTGCTGAGAACCAGACCCACAATGACCCTGTTGAGAACCAGCAGCCGTTGATTGCTGGCCTTCGGGGGAATAAATATCACCCCCTTCCGGCACCCTGCTACCTCGACCGGTTGAACCTTGGCCACGCTCCATTGATGGAGTAGAAAGCCTTCTCCTCTTGCCTCCTAAAAATTAAAATATGAAACTTGTTAACAACTAATTTCACTCACAAAGTTAGTAAAAAAATCAATTCCATATGTACACACATGTATGTAGATTTAAGATTATATTTAAATACCGTGAACATCCTCCGATCCCCGAGACTCCATATGGGATTTGGTTGATCTTCGTCTTTCATCCTCCATGATATATATCTATTGGTCGACATTCACAAAATAGATTTCAAAAAATCAATACCTCAGAGTAAAATCCAATTTGGGGATGTTAAATCCAATATGTTCTATATTTCTTACATTTCAGCCCTCCTATTTTTCTTTCCAACCAAGGTTTATAAAATAACATGAGAAGCAACATGAGACTTAGAACAATCATTTTCATTATCTATATGGAAGGCAATAATGATTATATCCCCTTGAGCTTAAGGGTATGTAGTTTGTCAATTTTTATCATATATTTTTTGGTACTTGTGTAAATGTTTTTTTTATCTATAGTACACGTCATGAGTTCCCCACTTTTACCTTATGTAAAGCATGATTCTAGGATTACTAAAATTTGTACTTGGTTTTTTAAGAATATATCAAATAAAGTTTTTGAGAAGCAAATATGGCTTTTTCCTTATAATTTGGCACTTTGAATTTCCTTACCCATATTTCTTGTTAATGATTATAACCTTAAAATGGCTAATATTGGTTTGTCATCATCATCTAAAAATGACTTGGCACATGAAAATTTACCATGTCCATCATCATCACTTCACACCATATCATACATGACCCCTTCTACATAATATATGCATGAATTTTGAAATGTCATCCTCTCTACCTATCCCATGAATGATTGTGACAACAGGTGAATAAAATACAATTTATAAGTAGAAGATAGTTTCTAGCTTGTCCTCCTCCATCCGCCCCATAGCTAGTGATTTCTCAATTTTCCACTTCCAACTTTCTATTCTCGAAATTCATTAGCAACTAATTTTATCGATAGCCACACCACTATACATATAATTATCATATTATACACTACTACATTAATGAAATCTACGTTGTTTGTTATTGTAAAGTCCAATAACAAACAATGGTAATTGAGTTTAGTAGTGTATATAACTATTTCTTTGACTTCCAAGTGTGTTGTGACTAAATAGTAGAATTAACTACCAAAATGAATTTCCAAAATAAAATGTTGGAAGAGAAAAATAGGCAATCATTAGATATGGAGTGCGTGGAGGAGGACAAACTTATACTGATAATTTCCTTATATCAAATTTCCTTTATTCACCTAATGTCACAATCAATCGTGGTCTAGATAGAAGGGATGACCTACCATAAATTCAATCATATAATGTGTAGAAGGGTCATATGTAGATGGTGTGAAACGATGATTACAAACATGATAATTTTTCATCTACTAGGCCATTTTGAGATGATGATTACAAACTAGTGCTAACCCATTAAAGGTTATAATCATTGGTGCCTAATGTGGGGTGGACAATTTAAATCAAGTTTGTATCAAAGTACAATTTAGCTCATTTTAGTCAAGGTTAGTTAGAAGAATTAGCTATTGGTTTCTACCTTCAATTTCCTCTGAAAATGAATGTGTACGTGCTTTTGAGAGACATTAGAGGAACAAGGTCCAAATTTTTTATGAAAATGTGCTATGAAAGTAAAGGGTTTTAAAGGCAAGCATGTACAAGGCATAGTTGAGCCAAATGTTCTTCAAGAAGGGCCTAATTATTTGGGTCTTGGTTATGGAAAACATGGAAAATGCTCCAAAGCCAAGGAGGCTTGTGAGGTTTGTGTTCATGATGAATGGAACATGTACATAGTTTACCTTAAAGTAGTTGTGTTTTACGAATATTAAAAAATGAAGAACTTCTATTTAGATCCATTCCAGAGATTGACTGCAGGGGCATTTACTAGATATGTCACCTTTCATAAAAGATGAGATCCAGAGGCTACCTGGCCCTTTACAGACTCTGCCTATAGAACTTGTAGAAGTAAACACTAGAGGCATTAACAATATCAAAGAACTAGACATGGGAATGTGTCTCTTTCCCTACGCAAAAAAATAATTCTTGAGGTACTAGTTAATCTTCATAGACGGGTCATCAAGCAAGTCAATGTGATCATCCCTCCTTCCCTCCCTTCTAAAATAATTATGTTTTGCGGGTCAAAAAGCCAAAATATGGAGACAATTATCACCAAATCCAACGTACGATTATGCATGATGGAGAATATCTAGTGCTTTCCCTTGTTAAATATATTAACAAGGGAAAGCGCTAGAGATTCTCCATCATGCATAATTGTACGTTGATGCTTATAGAGTGAAAAAACTAAAAGAATCAACTTGTAGGGTCATTTTAATGGGGGGTGGAGAATTCCTGGGTCTTTGCAAATTCAAAGTATGGTGCATGTTGCATGAAGCAAGATGTTGAAAGTAGAGTTATGTTAAACAAACATAAATGCAACAAATATGGAAATTTGTACATGAGCTCTATTATTTGACTTAAGAGTCAGTTGTTTGAATTTAGGCATGTTTTGTCAACTTGTGTTTGGTTGATGGTTTTGTACACCAATATGTAAGAGTACACGGACATATTCACATGATGTGAATTTTTTTTTTTCTTTGAAGGAGAAAAATGACGTGTTTTCAGTTTGATGGTTTTGCTTGTGACAAGACGTCACAAGATTTTGCGTAGGTCCACTCTTTAGCGAGAGCCTCATGATTACAACCTATCCGTTTAGCGAGAGCCTCATGATCCATGCCTTTCTCTAATTCATATTTTTATCTCTTGTATTAATTATGTTATTCTTTCTATGTATTGTTCAAGTACAAGGGGGTGAAATAATTTCTTATGATTTTCTAAGTGGTGAGGTCGTTTGAATCTCCAATAGTTGTGTTGGTGTGGTGGGAAACTATCAAACTGTATAGCTCATAGAGAAACAAATTCTGAAATAAAAATTAATATTAAGATATGGAATAAGTAGATACTTTATAGCCATAGATATGTTGTATTGTACAGTTACACATTCTGTACTAACTATAGACAAATAATTCAGAACTGAAACTAAGGTAGACAGACATATCTCTAAAATGTATAATTTATCTATTGCAATATTATGTCATGCAATGGTGTTGTATTGTTGGATGATAGGTCCAATTTTAGACAGTCGGTTGCACACAAAGGTTTCCTACAAAGTTTATGTAATGTCATTACTTATCCATACAATATAGTGGCATACATCCAAGTTGTTGAGAGGATTACCAGATACTGTTTAATATGGAAAAATTCTAAGAAAATCACAACAAGAGGGAAAATCCCTTTTCATGACTCGCGGGGATTACAAACTGATGCACCTACTAGCAGCTAAAATACATGACAATTAAACCAATGTAGGAAACAAGGCACATAGCTAATCTTATATGTCTAGGCCACCCCTTCCTAGAGAGGAGGCACGATTGTTGGAATTAATAAAGGGACACCCCTTTCAATCTATCTTGCAAGGATGCCATAATTCAAATATTCAATTAGATATCTCAAATATGTGCTTAAAAATTAAAAAATATATTAATTTCTTCATGAATATGAAATAAAATTTTCACTTCTGCAACGTTTGTGCTAAAAACATAAAACAATTTCTTCAAGAAGAAAACAAATGACTCCTTTTAATGTGATTTTTACACAGGTTCCATAATTTTATGGCCACAGAGTATGGAAGTTAGAAATACTGGTGACTTTCAAGACAATCAAATATTATTAGTCAAAGCATTCAAAAAAAGATATTGAAGCAAAGAGAGCTATTAGAATATAGAATCCTCATAGCCACTATGATCAATTTAGTTGGAAAAATATGGTAATTCTTTATTCAATAATTAGATGTGCAACAGGTACACACTTTCTCAAGGGCTTCAAAGATCAAGAACTGGAATTCATATCTCCTGGTGCCATTCAATATTGATATCTATAGAATTAATGTGCGAGATGCAACCAATATGATAGCTTGAGTATAGCTTAAATTTCTTAACACTCAATCATAATAATGATAATGGGAGAAGGGAAGTATTACATCAAACAAATAATTCGATGGTAAAACAATGTAGTGTGGGAATGAATGACCTAACCTATGCCATCCACGGTGAAAACAATCAATTTATTTACTGCAATGTTATGTCATGCAATGGTGTTGTATTGTTGGATGATAGGTCTAATTTTAGACAGTGGGTTGCACACTAAGGTTTCCTCCGAAGTTTTTGTCTTGTCATTACTTATCCATACAATAGGGTGGCATACACCCAAACTATTGAGAGGATTACGAGATACTCTTTAATATGGAAAAGTGTTAAGAAACTCACAAAAAGAGTGAAAATCCCTTGTCATGACTCGCGGGGATTACAAAATGGTGCACATACTAGCACCTAAAATAGATGACAATTAAACTAATGTAGGACATATGGCACATAGCTAATCTTATATGTTCGGGCCACCCCTTCCTAAAGAGGAGGCACCATTGTTGTACTTAATGAATGGAAACCCCTTGCAATTGATCTTACAGGGATGTCATAACTCAAATATGCAATTAGATATCTCAAATATGTGCTTAAAAATTAAAAAATATGTTAATTTATTCATGAATATGAAAGAAAACTTATAGATATGAAACTTTTGTGCTAAAAAAAATAAAATAATTTCTTCAATAAGAAAAAAAATGACTCCTTTCAATGTGATTTTTACACTAGTCCCATAATTTTATGGACACAGAGTATGGAAGAGGGAAATACTCGTGACTTTCAAGACAATCAAATATTAATAGTCAAAATATTCAAAGCAAGATATTGAAGCAAAGAGAGTTATTAGAACATAGAATCCTCCCAAAAACCATGATCAATTTAGTTGGAGAAAGACAGAGATTCACTATTCATTCATTAGAAGTGAAACAAGTACACACTTTCTCAATATCTTGAGGGGATTCAAAGATCAATAACTGGAATGCATATCTCCTCCTGCCATTCGATGATGTTATCTATAGAAATAATGTGGGATATGCAACCAATATGATAGCTTGAATATAGCTTAAAGGTCTTAACACTGAAGCAGAATAATGAGAATGGGAGAAGGGTAGCATTACATCAACCAAAGAATTTTCTTGTAAAACAAGGTAATGTGGGAACCAATGATGTCACCTATACCATCCACAATGAAAAAAATAAATTTATTTACTGCAATGTTATGTCATGCAATGGTGTTGTATTGATGGATGATATGTCCAATTTTAGACAGTAGGTTGCACACTAAGGTTGCCTACAAAGTTCTTGTCGTGTCATTACTTATCCATACAATAGGGTGGAATACATCCAAACTGGTGAGAAGATTACAAGATAATGTTTAATTTGGAAAAGTGTTAAGAAGCTCACAACAATAGAGAAAATCCCTTGTCATGACTCCCGAGGTTTACAAAATGATGTGCATGCTAGTAGCTAAGATAGACGAAAATTAAACCAATGTAGGAAACAAGGAACATAAATAATCTTATATGTCTAGGACACCCCTTCCTAGAGAGGAGGAACCATTGTTGGAAATAATGAAGTGGAACATCTTTCAATCGATCTTACAAGGATGCCATAACTAAAAAATTAAAAAGAGACCACCCAATAGTTGCACACAAGAACCTAAATTCTGGCACACATCCAAACTGAGGGATCTGGGTATACCCAGGAAGAGGGCACTAAAAATTCTTAGAAAAAGGTATCAAACTTCAATAAAAATGTCGATGGATTCCTACAAGATCTAGAGGACAATCCTAACTATGAGATATGCTCAAAAAATGTTAGAGGTAAATATAATACATCATAAACCATTTTATCATCTATAATTTTTTGGGAACGTGGCCCTTAGAGACAACCTTGAAATAGTGGGTCAAAACAAAAATACTGCCTCGTTTAATAGGGAACTCAGCTCTGAATGAAAATATAAATAAATTATGGGAAAATATTAAAAAAAAAAGTTTAATATTCTCTTAATGCCAGAAACAAGGTGCACAAAGGTATATCTTCAAAACATGGCACTAATAATTTGGGACAGTTGCAAGGCAATGGGAGTTAGATCTTGAGACTTCTCCAGTAGCCTAACCAATCCTTGGAATGTTATCAAGGTGAAACTCACCAATTTCATAGCCAATAGATGGTGGATATTAGTCCACTTTCACGTGATCGTTACCAACTCCTTTGGCACCTTAGTCAATGAATATCAACATGTCAATCCCCTAAAGAAGAGAAAATCCTAAACAAAAAGTATGATATCTCTCCCAAGGTCATAATCAATATCCAAATAATATTCTGAGACTTTAATATGATAGAAAACCTCTTGGAATATAAAAGAGGCATTATAAGGCTAGATAACATATGTAGAAATTTCATAGAAAAACTAAATTGCCTATAACTAATATATTCCTTTCCCAAAAACAAAACCTAGAAATGAAAATAATTAACGAAGAGGATCACACCATGAAGCTAAAATTCTAGAGTATGCACAAATCCCTTTATTCAGATTCATTGATAAATGAAAGTACATATTTATGCTAAAAGTAGAAATTCAATATCTCTAAAATGTATATTTATGCTAAAAGTAGAAATTCAAAGCATCTTTGCAGAGAGATGACAGATGACATGAAGCAAGCATACACAAGCAAAAAACATATTTCCCTGTTGTTTAGATTAGACTAATGAAAACCAAGGAGTTTAAAGGTAAACAGAAAACAGTTAACAGTTACAACCAGTTTCAACACAAGTTACACCCACTACAAACATGGACAGATGACATGAAGCAAGCATACACAAGCACAAAACATATTTCCCTGTTGTTTATATTAGCCTAATGAAACCTAGTTTAAAGGTAAACAAAAAACAGTTAACGGTTCGGATAAACACAAATAAACATCATAAATAATGCCTAATAGCCTAATAGTATTGGTTAATGCCCATGCAAGATACAATAATGTTTAATCCTAAAATTAAGGAATATAATATTGACACAACTTCCATTGAGTAACAAGTGCAACAGATACGTGTTAAGTGATTACAGATCTTCTGAATATTTGTCCATTCTTGTGCAGCTCATTCTCTGTAGTCGAAGTCATGCTTCATGAAAACTATAGAATGCAGATGTCCCATCCGAAGATTGCATAAGCCTAGTTAGAGTTACCAACCTCCATTACCAGGACAGGAATCGGAACATAGCAATACATAATCCTAGTTCGAGTTAATTATCATAACGTGTTCACTTGGAACAGTAAATTACTGCCACAAATTTAGTCCCCAACTACACTATGCATAGCAGGGAAGTACAACAGGAAATAGTGATCATTGCACTGTCTTTTGTGGAAAAACAATTTTTCCTCAGATACGTTAGGTTATAAAATTAAATAATACAGTGACATCCAATCATACTTACTCTCTCATAGCAGTTTCTCCCCAAACCTGTAGGAAATATAATTGAATCTTACAATTTTAAGAATACAGAATAGTGTAGATCCTTTTTAACCCTAAAGTAATAATAGTTGGAAATATAACTGAATCTTGCAATTTCAAGAATACAGAATAGTGTAGATCCTTTTTAACCCTAAAGTAATAATAGTTGGAAATTTAGCATAACAATCAAGTTGGCAATCCCACCACAGTGGTCCAGTTCTTTTTAGTGTCCCACGATTAGTTATTGGATCCAGATAACCTTCTTTGTTGAGTAGAAAGCCACCACGGTTTTGGGTCAGCCATAGATACATATTTACTCTAAATAGTGACCTTTACGGATAGCAAATCCAAGTTTCAAATGGTATTCCAGAAATTCAAAGGTTGACCTTCACAACGTCAAAATACGATCGCCTCTTCTGGCAGTCCATACAAAAAGAAAAAGAGGCATGCATATGCTTATTACAAGAATAATCATACAAATCATTATGAACACAATCACACAAAATCCACCGTGAGAAAGCAATATACATGCACTTGTCATCAATACATCAAAGCAACAAAAGGAATGAAGAATACAAAGAATGCTTGCTTCATGTCATCTGTCCCTAGAATTACCGCAGCCTTCGCGCAGGAACTAATAAAACTTACATTCGGCAAAATGCATTCAGAAATTCTACGCGGAACTACATGTAAGAAAACCAGTAAGTCCAACCAACCTCTGAAAAGAAATAGCCCTCGACCAGATGAGGCAAAACCTCGACCAGATGCGGCAGACCAGATGCGGCAGAACCTCGACGCCAGAACAGAAATTCGCGCGAAAACAATGAAACAGTAAACTGTTACCCTTCACGGGCGATTTATTTATAAAAACGTAGATCGGCCGAACTTACGAGTTCGGCCGAACTCATAGTTCGGCCGAACTTTCAACTGAGTTCGGCCGAACTACCATTGCCGGTTTTTCAAACCTCCGGCAAAAATTCCGTTTGCTGGGCCGTCACTGTGCCGTCAATATAAACGGACTCAAAAGTTCGGCCGAACGTACTAAAACAGTCCGGCCGAACTATTATAAAGTTCGGTCAAACTTTATAAAATGTTCGGCCGAACTATTGCCGAAAATTTTTTTTTGCCCCCGATTCTCACAAAAGTGTAACCCAGCTTCACGTTTCCGCCCATTACTCTTTGTCAACTAACAATCATATTAACATAATTATCTATTTAAATCCCAAATTACATACATTTATTGACAAATGTTGGTAACTGGTTGGATGGATTTGGTTCTAAATAGAAAATTAGATGCATTTATTGCTAATTGTTGAGAATTAATAGCCAACATAAATTCATCTTAAGGAACGTGCAATTTTTTTAAAGTGAAAAATACATTATATAATTTTTTTGTTGTTTAAATTGTATTTTTAAATGTTATATAGTATATATCTAGGCCCAAATAAACATTTTAACCATAGAAACTTTTATTTTTCATGATATGTATTAAATAATCTTTTATATACAATAATAAAATATTTTATTTTAATGAATTTCATATCTACATAAATATTTTTGTTTAAATATCTTACTCACAATTTTTTTTTCTACTTCTGATTACTTTAGAGCATATTCAATTTATTATTATTATAGCTAACATTATTTTTCTATTTAGAGCATAGTTTATTTATTTTTATTTTAAACGGGCATGTGTCAATTGACAAACTTACACATTCCCCTCATACTGGGTTGTTATAAAATGAACCTCTCACACAATTAATGTGCTTGCTTGGGTGCAATATTTATGTCTCACAAGACATTTAGTTATGGTAGGTGTTTAAAGTAAAAAAATTAAACGAAATGAGAAAGTTATAGTTCCTTGTAATACATTACATCATAGTTGCACTTCATTCCAAGAACTTAATATAATATTAAGGTACATTCTTTATATTAAGGTACATAAATATATTTACGAAGAAATACTTCCCACCATAATTTATACAATTCTTTGCAAAAAAATTAGGTAGAAATAAAAATGTAAATATGTATATTTACCAAAATTAGTGCCCAAAAAAATTTAATGCAAATTATTACACAAAATTTAAAAGATTATTGATATTAATTTCCCCGTAAATTCAAAATTAGATAGTAAAGATTAAAAAATGACAACAAATTAAATACAATCTCACTTTAAAACCGAAAGCATCTTTCAATTCCAAAATATACACACTAGTTAAATATCAATATAACAAATCAAATTAATCCTTAATTTTAAGATTATTATATGGAAAAGAAAAATATAACATTATACTCAAATAATAATTAATTTGAAATTTTTAAAATTATAATATATAATCTTTATTTTATTATCTTGTATTTATAATTTAATAAATATATTTCCAATTCTTACAACCCAAAATAAGAAAATTAGATATTCATTAGGAAAAGGGATTTTTTAACTTTAAAAATACCATGCCTTTGAGATTTCTTGATGAAGAGAACACCTTTAATGTAAATAACCAAAGGGAGGTCCACGTGAGATAGTTTAAAACAAATATGATGTTAAAGACAAAAACAGGTATAGATTATGTTTAAGATGAAGATACAACGGAAATTGGATATAATATAATTTTGTAGGGAGATATAAATTTTAATTTATTATGACAACTTCCATACCCTAATAAGTATTTAGGATTAAATTAACAATAATAAATATCATGAAATAATCGATAACCACACTCGCATAGAAAAACGATGAATGCATTCTAGAAACTGGATTTAAGAAAACAAGTGCCTCAAAAGAAAACTATAATTATTCTCTTCATATATGATATGTAAATGAATAATCACTTGAAAACGGGGAAAATATTCTAATGACGATATGAAGAGTATTGCATTCAGGTGACAAAAGGACAAAATTGCCCTGCGAAAGAGATGTGTTACGTTGATGTTTTATATCAGCTGTCAGAGTGTGTGTTACCAATGCATAGTTTAAGGAATGATGTTTTTCCCAGAAAACAATGAAAATTCAATATAATTTTGTTAAATTTTAACAGGATTATTTGAAATTTGGGCGGTCAAGCATGGGGAGCTGAGAAGAACAGAGGCACCCTAAGAGCAAGAGCAAGGGGATTATGTGAGCGGCACGTCTTTGGTTATGCAATGTAATCATTGCTATTGAGCAGGACAAGCTCCCGTCAGGAAAACTGCTATCGGAGCGATGGCAGCCAAGGCTTATATTAAAGCATTGTTGTAAGCCCGTAAAAATAACAACAGAATCCCCAAACAACTAGAGGAAAAGATTCTGAGATAACAGTAGAATGCCCAGACAATTAAAGGTAAAACCCGTAGACAAGTAAAGGAAAAAACCTTTAGATAACAAATATTGGAAAAAGCGTTTTAGATAACAGCAGAATCTCCAAATAACTAAAAGAACAACAAAATCCTCAAATAACTAAAGGAAAAGTCCAGGGGATTTGTTTCAGAGAGAGACTGTTCATGTGGATTCTAAATAAAAAAATGTTATCCTATTGTCAAGTTAAATAAACGATGACATTCAAAATCTGAATCTAATAATCGAAAATAAAATGGATGATAATAGAAGTTAGAGAAGAGCGTGGAACTAGAGAGGACTTACCTAGAAATGTGGCAGTTACTTAATGGAGAATACTTAATGGAGATTTGACAGCTACACGATGGTGATGATGGAGTAACCCTCCATTTTCTATTCTTATTTTTAGAATTCTTAGCCGTTGAGCACTTGCATAGCTGTTAGTAGTTACCCAACCTACCAAACCATGCTCAATACAATGTTTTCTGTTAAATTAATACCACATATCAGAAATCAGTGAAAATTTTGAATTAAAAAGAAGATGAAAACGTTAGAAAAAATATTTTGAAAAATTCTGTTAAATTAATACCACATATCAGAAATCAATAAACAATTTGAATTAAATGGAAGATGAAAACGTTAGAAAAATTATTTTGAAATACTTACAAATAAATAGGATCACTTAACCCAGAGATTTCTCTTCCCTTAATGAACTCGCACTCTGAGTCAGGCAATGTAACAATCTCACATAGACATCACAAAATTACATAAACAAAGATACGAACACACACAGAGAACATAAAGAAACGAAAACACAAACGCAGGATACGAAGAGAGCGCTCCACTGAAAAAAAATACATCAAGCTTGCCTAAGAGAAAGCGGGAGCGGAATTGCACCTTCGTCTATCGAGATGCAAAGCTTATCTTTTATCCGAGGACCTCCGGCAAACATAGATTAATCTTGATATTTTAAGTTTATTAGACTATCATATAACCAATTGTAACTATTATATAACTAATTGTAACTAATTAATACTGGTTTTAAATCTGATGGTACAGATTATTTGAATCATCTAACACCTAAATCAAAGATATATAAAGAGACACGTGGTATGGGAGGAAAGTTGTTTTCAAACAATAACGTCTTACGGCGTAAAAATAAAAAAATCATAAAAACTAACTAAATTGTACCTTTACTTTAAATGATTATTATTATTATTATTAATTATAAAATGAAATAATGTATAAGTTAAACATATATACATAAGAAAAAAACCATGGAACAATATTGTTAATTATGAAGATTTACTTCCATTTTACTATAGAGATTAGATTTAGTTATAATAGGAGGGCCAATAAAAATGCATAACTCAATCTATATAACATTTATTGGTAAAATATATTTTTATTAAAAAATTTATGCATATAATATTAATTATAATATTGATTTTATCTTCATACCCCTTATTTAAAAAAACTTAAACATATGGTTAAATTAATTAAACTAATTATTAACCAAAATGAAAATAAATAATAATAACTCAATCCAACATTCAATATAGACAACATTTTCATATCATCAACTATATATTTCTAAAAATTTCTGTGTGTTCAAAATTGAACATACCTCCAATATCGTAATTCTAATAAAGCTGTTAGAAAATAATAATTAAGTTAAAGCGTAATTCTATTATTAGAAAAATGACCATTAAATAGTAATTCAAATAAAGCTATTAGAAAATACTAATGTCCGTTAAATTGTAATTCTAATAAACCTAATCGGAAATAATAATGTCCATTAAAAAGAGAATTCATAAAATTAAAATATAATAAACACATAACTTTGATTTTGTTAATCTCACGAAGGTAAGCATATCTCTCTAACCTTCACAGTAGCACTGAACAGAGGAGAGTTGCGTATCACGTGACGCAAGGCGCTAGACAAACAACGATTATGTGCAATTAGATTATATTAAATAAAATATAAAATAAAATTAGATTATATTAAATAAAATCCAATTCAAATATTATGATATTACTATATATGTCAGAATATTACTTTACATGTAAAATATTACTCTAGTATCATAATATTATGGTATATACAAACATATTTAAGCAAAATGCATTCTTTCTATGAGCTTATGAGCTTTTGATTTGCAAACATTGGTCATTTGCAGCGAATCAGAATGCGTTGTTTTCATCATCTGAAGTTACGCTGGGAAGAAAGATATTCCCACACTGATACATTGGCCATGTAATCACACAAAATAATTGTTACCTCATTCCTTCCATCATGGTCAGTTGTCACGTCCCGATGACGCAAGATTTTCTTTTTGTGACGGACGTGCTTCAAAGATTCGATCTCATACATTAGACTGTGATATCCATTGTCGTCCATGCGATACCCATTATCATCCATGAAGCACTATTACCAGTTGCATGAAGTGCACACTCCCTTTAGGATTTATCTTCAAAACATGTTGGATTTGTTTCTAGTTGAGAGGAAAGAACCTACAAGATTTTATATAAATTTTCCTTCCTGTAATGTCCCTTTATCTTCTCCAATTTCATTTGGATTTTTAAGAATGGATGTCAGTTGGTATCCATGTGTTATATATATATAACAAGAAAAGTTCTCTTTTAGCACTATAAGTAAGCACCACTTGAGTTATGTGGTGTTAATATGGTGTAAATGTTTATGTATTATATTAAAAATGAAGTATATCACCATAAGTTAGCACCACTTAAGTTAAGTGGTGTTAATGTGGTGTAAATGTTTATGTATTATAAAATTGAATTATATCACCATAAGTTAGCACCACTTACGTTATGTGGTGTTAAAGTGGTGTAAATGTTTATGTATCATATTAAAAATGAAGTATATAATCACCATATTTGATGGACAAGTTAGCACCATTCTTACTATGTGGTGTTAAAGTGAAATAATTTTATATTGATCTTATTGGAAGTGGAGTATATCACCATATAGTTAAACAAGTGGTGTATGCTATATTGTCAAGTTCTATAAAGTAGGGTAGTTAACTTTGTGTTTGCCATGTTGGCATGTACAAGTGGATTTATTAATGTGAATTGTCACCATAATTATAAAAAAATTACAAATATTTATATTATGAATATATAAATTAGAACTAAACTCACAAATATTTATTTTATAATATTTATTTGTTTGTCATGTTTACATGTAAAACTAAAATTCAAAGTAATTGTTTTCTAAATATTTTATTTCAATTATTTACTTTTTATATTATTCTCATTTTGCACCATAAATACAACAAATTCAAAATAATTGTTTTTTAAATATTTTATTTCAATTATTTACTTTTTATATTATTCTCATTTTGCACCATAAATACAACAAATTCAAAGTAATTGTTTTCTAAATATTTTATTTCAATTATTTACTTTTTATATTATTCTCATGAGAAAATAAATACACAAAATCATATTACATAATTATTTATTTTATGAATAAGCCAATTAAGATAAATATTTTTATGTTATTGTAATTTCAAAATAAAATAAGAGTGAATTCGATGGAGTTGGGTTACTCTTTTTTGGAAGAACTTCTGTTCCAAAGGTTGAAAATGTATCTTTGTGAGGGTGTTTTTAAGCCTTCCATCAAAGCTTTTAAAAGGCCCATCTAGGACTAAATGAAACCCTGAATTAAAATACATAGCTCCATCGTCAATACGAACTTGATATTTTCGAACTCTTTTCGAACTCTTTTCCTCAACTGGAACTTGATCTTATTGAACTCGCTCTTGTAGTCTGGGAAGTCTTTGGCTAATTTCACCAGGCTCATAGAGATCTGCTCCAAGGCTTTGCCAAGGATGCTCCTCATAGACCAATAAAGATACGGTGTTTTCTTGAATTATGTAGTCTGCCCCTTGTTTGTCCCAAATATGGTATTAAACCTCTCCATTCCTTAGTATCCATCTTTGTCTCTACATGTCTATTTATGTTGGCTTCCCATTTTTCAATGAGCTTTTGAATTTCCTCTGATGTGTTCTCGTGGTATGCTTTCGATGCCTCTTGGATCACATCGATTGCAGGCCTCCTTGCTCTCGGCTTTCTCAGGGGTGAGCTGGGTTGGGCTTCTACAACCTTCCCTTTATCTTTCTAGCCACAGCCTCAAGCTGCAGGGCTCTTAGCATGGTCGCGAGCTGCAGGACTCTTGGAGCATGCCATCCCACAATCTTTGACTAGGTTTCTAGGTAGGCGACCTGTCCACACAATTAAACAAAGGCATAATTCCATATAATGAAAATGATCAAAGGTCCATGCATCCCAGTTATCAAAAGAAAGGTGACTCGGGGGCCTCTTCCCATGACTTCTCCCCTTCCCGTCCCTCTGCGGAACCATCGCCTTCATACCCTGCTTAATTTCTACCATTCCCTGTCCCTGAAGGTCGCACGCACCCCATAAATTATCTCTATAACCCAAAGATCTCATGCCTTCCTTCAATCTCCTGACCTCCCTTTTGGTGTCCTCTCTCTCGTCATACCTCCCACCCTCGAAATTGACAAAGGAGGCATCGCTGCCCATTGCTTGGACCTGGGTGGAATTCCCTCTCCCATTCCTCATGCGCACTGAGCCCAAGTATCTCAATGTGGTATAAACCAACAAATCCTTTGAACTAAACACAACCCATGACTTCTCCTTAACTCTATACCCTGGCAGGATTGCCCGACCCCTCACCATTCCATCTTGTTGGCATCCCTTACCTGACAGACTCACACTCGGGTGCAAGTTGAGGCCATGCCCAATTCCTACTCTGACACGGAAGTAGAGACCCAAAAGAACCCCAACCTTCCCCCAACTAGAGTCGTAATGGTTCCGCTCTCCCCTACCCAGCAGAAGACTATACCAGTCCAGCTTAATCACCTTATGCTCCCTTAGAGACCGGCCCAAATCATAAAACATAAACATTGCATGAACAAGGGAGAGGAAACCAAGCACATACCTGAGTTTCGTCCTGGTGGAAGTGCAATGGAATTTTGTTATCTCGTTGTCGCACATGCACCAAAGTATTTCATCATAACAAAACCCCCACGCCTTCCTCCACCCTATTTTAAGCTCCATGCACAGGCCTCTGTCCCGCTACCTCACCTCGTGCTGCATGCGACAGTATAGCCTGTCACCCTTGCCACTCATGTGGAAGGTGGTTGGCTTCAACCCCAGGGACACTACCATTAACACTGATGGGAGGGCTAATCTTCTTCGTTACACCCCGATCGGGGAGCTGAGTCTGAGAACTGTGGGTGAGCTTTGCCCTCCGACCTGTCCTGCTCTTTGATGCTCTGCAACTAGATCCATTGTTATTCCTCCAGATTAGGAGGCATGCTTAATTCAATAGGTTCATTCAGGTGAGCACAACCACAATTTTCTAGGAGGTCAGCTGCTTTGTTTCCTTCCCTCCTTACATGGGTGATAATGATATAATCAAATTTCTTGTTTGTATCCTCCAATCCCTGCACATGTGAAGAAGTACGCCATATTTGGCTTAGTTTGCCCCACTTCGTTCCTTGATTAAGTTTTTTGAGAGTGTTCGTAACCAGCTGAGAGTCTCCTTCGATCACTAGCTTTCTGTATCCTAGCTTGATGGGCAAGAGGATACCTTGGTGCACTCCTATGAATTATGCTTCATTGTTGCTGGAAAAGTCACAGGAGTCATCATATATGAATCTTTTTGTGCCATGATGATCTCAAAAAATCCCTCCAACCCCTGCTTGCCCCGGATTGCCTTTCGAGGCTCCATCAAAGCTGAGTTTGATGAATCCTTCTAGAGGAGGTTTGAAGATCTTGATGGTGTCCCCTATGTCAGGGATAGATTTCTAAGAAGCTGGGGACACCATGCTAGGCGCTAGGTGGAGGCCCTGGAGAATTATTTCTTCCTGAGGAGCCATTTGCCAATCATCTGGAATACATTTCTCCGAGAGGATGCACTAGTAGAAAATGATGAAATTAGTGACTAGGTGACTAAAAAAGTTAGTCACCACAATTATTTCAAGTGAATTACTACTAAATTTGATCAATTTTAAGTGACCGAACTAAAAATGACTAATTTAGTCTAGGGTTAAAATATATGACCAGATGATTTTATTGTACCAGCTAGCGCGCGCTCTGACAGGTCGAGAGAAAACTGACCTACCTGCGACCTCCCAGTCGCCATGGTATCAGGAGGGGGACCCGAGGCTCCCCTTCCTCCTCCTCTAGTAGTCCTTGCATTCAAGAAACTGATAGCAGCTAGCAACAAGCACCCTCTGACTGGATCTCAGCAAATGTTCGTGAAGAAGTTGGATAGCATCCCTTCGATGGCCCTTCAAATCGAAGAAACTTGGCTGAAAGAGGGCTCATTGGACAGTTTACTGGCCTCTGGCCCTCTCCCAAAGTTGTGGAAGACTGGGTGCAGAGGATCTGGGTTCCTTTAGTCTCAGAAGGCATCAAAAGCCACTTCGTAGGAAAAGCATATTTTGTTTTTGCTTTTGAGAATGTGGAAGACAGAGCCTCATCTTCAGGAATGGCCCATATTTTATGGGTCCTAAGGGACTATACTTAAATAAATGGACCCCTAACTTAGATCACGCTCAATATGTGCCTTCAATTGTTCTATTGTGGGTAAGCCTCCCACATCTCCCACTGCATTGCTGGAACTAGAAGTCTCTCCGGACCATTGGCAATACCCTCAAAAAGTGTATTGATCAAGAAGTGAGAAAGGATCAATACTCGTGCGCACGTATATGTGTCGAGGTGGATTTGGAAGTTGGGCTACCTAAATCTATCAAACTAACGGTTGCTGACTGGACCCATATCCAGGAGCTGGATTATGAGCAGATTCCATTTAAATGCAAGCACTATCACAGCTATGGCCATTTTGCAAGGCACACTAGTACATTTGGTTAAAATTCCAACAATTTAGTTCTGACACTTTTGACATATTGTCGGAAATTTCCCCATTTTTTATCCATTTTTCAAATCCCACCAACAACTGTCACTCTATCGATGTTTTTGGAGTATCGTCAGAATAATGACGTTTAGGACAATCGTCAGAATACCAACGTTACATGACAAACCGTCGGAATACCGACATTACAGGACAAACCATCGGTATTGCGACGTTTAGGAGACCGCCATCGGTTTTTTAACGTTTTAGGAAACTGTCGGTCTTGCGACGTTGAGGGAAAAACCGTCAGAATACAGACATTTAAAGGCCTATGATAAAGTTCATAATACAACTCTCAAGCTAAATAATTTTATTTGTACTTTTTGTTTGGGGTAGCATTTAATTTACTACATATTGGAAAACACATGACATGCAATGATGTACTTAAGTAAAAAAAAATTATAGACATTGCGACTATGCATTTCAAAGCCTATAGAGAATGTAGATTTTAATACCTAGAATGAATTTAAATTAATGCATCACTCAACAAATTTTTGTTTTATCTTGAAATTTTGTTTTACCATAGATAGGGGTTGTTTGATCTCATAGCTCACCATTACATGGTGGGATATATTAACGGTTGACATGAATTGTTGTAGGCTGAGCTCTTAGTGTTGAGGAATATTGTGGATGTTAAAAAGTAAAATATTTGGTTTGGTTTGGTTTGGTTTGGTTTGGTTTTTTTTTTTTTTTAATTTCGTTTGAGAAATGTCGTATCAAATTTGCTAAGTTGTGACCGCACAGGTTCCTTTTGCACGTTCGTGTGATCCGTTTGCCATTTTCTCCCTTGTGCATTCGTTCGGTTGGGCGCGCTGTCTTAGAGCGCCAAAACACCTTCAGGTCAGGTTGTTTCATCTGAGGGCGCCTGCCAAGACGCGTTCGGGTTGGGTCGGGTCATTTCATTTGAGGGTGCCCACCCAAATGCGTTAGAGTTGGGTCGGGTCGTTTCATTTGAGGATGCCTGCCCAAACGCGTTTAGGTCAGGTCGAGTTGTTTTGTTTGAGGGCACCCGCCCAAACGCATTTGGGTCGGGTCGGGTCGTTTCGTTTGAGGGCGCCTGCCCAAACGTGTTTGGGTCGGGTCGGATCATTTCGTTTGAGGGTGCCCACCCAAACGCGTTCGAGTCGGGACGTTTCATTTGAGGGCGACTGTATCAAATTTGCTAAGTTGTGACCGCATGGGTGCCTCGTGCACGTTCGTGCGACCCGTTTGTCGTTTGCTCCCTTGTACCTTCGTTCGGTCGGGCGCATCGTATGAGGGCGCCCACCCAAACGCGTTTGGGTCGAGTCGAGTCGTTTCATTTTAGGGCAGTCGTATCAAATTTTCTAAGTTGTGACCGCACGAGTGCCTTTTGCACGTTCGTGTGGCATGTTTACCGTTTGCTCTCTTATGCCTTCGTTTGGTCGTGCACACCATGTCGCGCTGTGTGAGGGTGTCTGCACAAATGCGTTCGATTCAGGTCATTTCGTTTGAGGGCGACCGTATCAAATTTGCTAAGTTGTGACCGCACGGGTGCCTTGTGCATGTTTGTGCGGCCTGTTTTCCGTTTGTTCCCTTTTTTGGGTCGGTTCGAGTCGTTTCGGTTGAGGGCGCCTGCCCAAACGCGTTTGGGCCGGGTCGTTTCGATTGAGGGCGCTCGTATCAAATTTTCTAAGTTGTGACCGCACGGGTGCCATGTGAACGTTTGTGCAGCCCGTTTTCCGATTACTCCCTTATGCCTTCGTTTCATCGGGCGCGCCAGGTGAGGGCGCCCGCCCAAACACGTTTGGGTCGGGTCAGGTCATTTCGTTTGATGGCGGTCATATCAAATTTGCAAAGTTGTGACCACACGAGTGCCTTTTGCATGTTCATGCAGCCCGTTTGCCGTTTTCTCCCGTGTGCCTTCGTTCGGTTGTGCACGCCATGTCGCGCCGTGTGAGAGTGCCCGCCCAAACGCGTTCAGGTCGGGTCGTTTCGTTTGAGGGCAGCCGTATCAAATTTACTAATTTGTGACCGCACGGGTGCCTTGTGCTCATTCGTGCGGCCCGTTTTCCGTTTGCTCCCTTGGCCTTCATTCAATCGGGAGCGTCATGTTGTTTCATTTGAGGGCGCCTGCCCAAACTCGTTCGGGTCGGGTCGTTTTGGTTGAGGGCGCCTGCCCAAACGCGTTCAAGTCGGGTGTTTCGGTTGAGGGTGCCCACCTAAACGTGTTTGGGTCGGGTCGTTTCGATTGAGGGCACGCGCATCAAATTTGCTAAGTTGTGACCGCACGGGTGCCCTGTGCATATTTGTGCAGTCCGTTTGCCAGTTTCTCCTTGTGCCTTCATTTGGTCGTGCGCGTCGTGTCGCATCGTGTGAGGGTGCCCACCTAAACACGTTTGGGTTGGGTCATTTCATTTGAGGGCGGCCATATCAAATTTGCTAAGTTGTGACCGCACGTGTGCCTTGTGCATGTTCGTGTGGCCCATTTTCCATTTGCTTCCTTGTGCCTTCGTTCGATTGGGCTCGCCGTGTCGTTTCATTTGAGATATGATAATATAGATAATTTATTCTTTATAAATGTCCACAAATAACTAGAAAAGTAGGTCAATGAGATTAAAATATTTATATTTTATTGAATTTATTAAAATATTAATTATCAATATTTATATTTTATTTGTTTGAATTATATTATACAAAATTAAATTTTAAATATATTGTAATTTTATATTTAATTGATTATTAAAATAATAAATATTAATATTTTAATTATTAAAAAAAAAATTGTTTCAAGATTTGTAAAAGTTTGATGGCATGTTTTGATTTCATTAAAACAAATAGAAACCCAAAGTGTTCGATTTCATTATCCAAGTGTTCGAAGTCGAGATGAAGACGAGGTTGAAGCCCCTGTTCGAAGCCGTTGTTCGACTGTCAGGAAGACGAAGACGAGGTTGAAGTAATCGCACATGGGTGCCCCTGTTCGATTTCATTAAAACAAATAAAAGCCTCGACTGTCAGGAATATCAAGATGAGGTTGAGGTACTCGCACATGGGTGCCCCTGTTCGATTTCATTAAAACAAATAAAAGCCCAAAGTGTAAGAAATCCCCTGTTAGAATCCCTTGTTCGACTGTCAGGAAGACGAAGACGAGGTTGAGGTACTCGCACATGGGTGCCATCGCCTAGAGAAACTTCCAGATCGATTTAGAGCAAGACTAGCTGTTCTTACCCAAACTGGATGTGGTTATTTGGCGCCAATTTTTTTGCTCTCGGGGCTAGGAAATTTTTCTATATAATTAGAGATTTTATCATGGAATCTGCTTATATTGTATTGCGGGAACCATTGAAGAACTTATGGTATACTTTGGCTCAGGATATCCAGCGGGTATATTCTCTTTTGCATTTGCTTTCCCTATCATCAATTTCAGTTGCTACTAGTGATTATTTATTCTGCCTCTTGTGCCCTCAAGTCCTATATCTATTTCTCTAAGACAGTTTATGTACAGATCCTGAAACAAAAGCCTGGCTAGAAGAAAATAAACATCCAGTATTTGCATTTCCAACATTGGTACGATTCAGTTGGGCAACTTGCAACAGTTATACCAAAAAGGGTGCTACAGTGATCTGGTAAGTCACATGCTAAGAGTTTTTAATGCATAAACTTAAGTTCGAAGTACAATGGAGGACAAAGGAGAATAGTTAGAAATAATTGAAATGCCACAATTGGCTATGCTTAGTTTCACTTAAAGATTTATAAGTTTTTCTATAAATTGATAATTTGATAAATCATGGATGTGAGTCCCTGCTGTAGCTGCTTAGATTACATTCTGTTTGTTTGTATTTAAAATTTGACTTTCCTGTTTCTAGTGTTCAAGATCCAAGGCTGCTAAACATCCAAATATTCAAGGCCAAAATTAGGCTTGACAATGTTATCAAATTAGGCTTGACAATTTACAGGACTTGCAATGAAGAACTAATCTCTGTCAATGTCAAACATTTTCGGTCAAATTTTCTTCTGTCACCAATTTTTGCTTCGTAATTACCAAACCAATAGTAAACTTCTTGCAACTGCTTAAAAACATTATTATAGCAATCGTTTCAGTAATAGGATTCTATTATTCCTTTGAATAAAGCCCTTGATGCAATCTCAGAGAGGTGTAGATATAGCTCAACAAACCCTTCAAATTTTCACAAATGGAAAGCTTCAGATGATGATGAACCTTAATTCTATTGAAAAAACAATGCTTAAATGAGCCTTAGATTCATGCTGCTAGAAGTTTGAAATCAAGTCCCAAAGTGCCATTGTAGAGACTACAGGTCCAAGGCTACTAAACATCCAAATATTCAAGGCAAAAATTTGGCTTGAAAATGTTATAAAATTAGGCTTGATAATGTTATAAAATTAGTCTTGACAATGTACAAGACTTGCAATGAAGAGCTACTGTCAATGTCAAACCTTTTCGGTCGAATGTTCTTCTGTCACAAATTTTTGCTTCAGAATCACCATACCAATAGTAAAATTCTTGCAACTGCTTCAAAACATGATTATAGTAATCATTTCCTTAATAGGATTCTCTTATTCCTTTGAATAAGCCCTTGATGCAATCTCAGAGAGGTGTAGATATAGCTCAACAAACCCTTCAAATTTGCACAAATGGAAATCTTCAGATGATTATGAACCTTAATTATGTTGAATAAACAATACTTAAATGAGCCTTAGATTGATGCTGCCAGAAATATGAAGTCAAGTCCCAAAGTGCCACTTCAGAGACCACAGGTCCATGGCTACTAAACATCCATATCTTCAAGTCCAAAAGTAGGCTTGACAATGTATAGTACTTACAATGAAGAGATAAACTCTATCAATGTCAAACCTTTTCGTTCAAATGTTCTTCTGTCACCAATTTTTGCTTCAGAATTACCATACCAATAGTGAACTTCTTGCAACTGCTTCAAAACATTATTATAGCAATCACTTCCTTAATAGGATTCTATCAGTCCTTTGAATAAGCCCTTGATGCATTCTCAAAGAGGTGTAGATATAGCTCAACAAACCCTTCAAATTTGCACAAATAGAAAGCTTCAGATGATGATGAACCTTAATTCTGTTGAAAAAACATTGCTTAAATGAGCCTTATATTGATGCTGCCAGAAGTCTAAAATGAAGTCCCAAAGTGCCACTACAGAGACCACAGATCCAAGGCTGCTAAAAATCCAAATCTTCAAGGCCAAAATTAGCCTTGACAATGTTATAAAATAAGGCTTCACAATGTTATAAAATTAGGCTTGATAATGTACAGGACTTGCAATGAAGAGCTAAACTTTGTCAATGTAAAACCTTTTCAGTCAAATGTTCTTATGTCACCAATTTTTGCTTCAGAATTACCATACCAATAGTAAACTTCTTGCAACTGCTTCAGAACATGATTATAGAAAAAATTTCCATAATAGGATTCTATTAGTCCTTCTAATAATTCCTTGATGCAATCTCAGAGAGGTGCAGATATAGCTCAACAAACCCTTCAAATTTGCACAAATGGAAAGCTTCAGATGATGATGAACCTTAATTCTGTTGAAAAAAAATGCTTAAATGAGCCTTCGATTGATGTTTCCAGAAGTCTGAAATCAAGTCCCAAAGTGCCACTGCAGAGACCATAGATCCAAGGCTGCTAAACATCCAAATCATTAAGGCCAAAATTAGGCTTGACAATGTTATAAAATTTGGCATGACAATGTACAAGACTTGCAATGAAGAGCTAAACTCTGTCAATGTCAAACCTTTTCCATCAAATGTTCTTTTGTCACCAATTTTTGCTTCAGAATTACCATACCAATATTAAACTTCTTGCAACTGCTTCAACACATGATTATAGCAATCATTTCCTTAATAGGATTTTATTATTCCTTTGAATAAGCCCTTGATGCAATCTTAGAGAGGTGTAGAAATAGCTCAATGAACCCTTCAAATTTGCACAAATGGAAAGCTTTAGATGATGATGAACATTAATTCTGTTGAAAAAAAAATGCCTAAATGAGCCTTGGATTGATGTTGCCAGAAGTTTGAAATCAAGTCCCAAAGTGCCATTGCAGAGACAAGAAAGCCAGGACTACTAAACATCCAAATCTTGAAGACCAAAATTAGGTTTGAAAATTTTATAAAATGAGGCTTGACAATGTACAAGATTTGCAATGAAGAGCTAAACTTTGTCAATGTCAAACCTTTTCAGTCAAATGTTCTTTTGTCACCAAGTTTTGCTTCAGAATTACCATACCAATAGTAAACTTCTTGCAACTGCTTCAAAACATGATGATGGAAATCATTTCCTTAATAGGATTCTATTATTACTCTGAATAAGCCCTTATTTCAATCTCAGAGAGGTGTAGATATAGCTCAACAAACCCTTCAAATTTTCACAAATGGAAAGCTTCAGATGATGATGAAACTTAATTCTGTTGAAAAAAAAATCCTTAAATGAGCCTTAGATTGATGTTACCAGAAGTTTGAAATCAAGTCCCAAAGTGCCACTGCAGAGACCACATATCCAAGGTTGCTAAACATCCAAATCTTCAAGGCCAAAATTAGGCTTGACAATGCTATAAAATTAGTCTTGACAATCTTATAAAATTAGGCTTGACAATGTACAGGACTTGCAATGAAGAGCTCAACTCTGTCAATGTCAAACTTTTTCGGTCAAATGTTCTTCTGTCACCAATTTTTGCTCCAGAATTACCATAACAATAGTAAAATTCTTGCAACTTCTTCAAAACATGATTATAGCAATCATTTCCTTAATAGGATTCTATTAGTCCTTTGAATAAGCCCTTGATGCAATCTCAGAGAGGTGTAGATATAGCTCAACAAACCCTTCAAATTTGCACAAATGGAAAGCTTAAGATGATGATGAAACTTAATTCTGTTGAAAAAACAATGCTTAAATGAGCCTTAGATTGATGTTTCCAGAAGTCTGAAATGAAGTCCCAAAGTGCTACTACAACGACCACAGATCCAAGTTTGCTAAACATCCAAATCTTCAAGGACAATGTTATAAAATAGTGGTTGAGATTGGCTGTAGATCTCGTCCAAAATACTCCATAGAAGTATTCTAATCAATACAAAGATATCCATAAGATTGACCGAAATTTGTGCCCTGAATGTGCCACAGAAAACTGCCTTCAATTATCGAAAGGTCAACCTGACTTCTTGTAGTGATTTCTGACACAAGGGAGGTCTGGTCTTTAGATAATTGCTTCCTTAATGATGCTATTAAAGATCTTTAAAGTGAAAATTTGATTCTCCTCTAAACTGTACAAGGATTGATAAGCTTCAGGCTATGACTTTATATATGAATGCTGATATTGTTGAAGGAACATGACTGTGAACACAATCAATATGGCCCAAAGTGATCAAGAGTATTGATGTTTTGGATGGAGGATATTGCAGCTACTCCACTTCAACATTATTCTTGACAACATATATAGGATAATCTTACTATTCTAAGTATAACGAAAAACTCAATGAATATATACAGTGGAAATATACCATACGAATAGAGCAGAGAAGCCATATCTGAACTGTTGGATGCACTTCTATATATTCATGTACTGTACCATCATCCCTTTTATACAGATCTGTATAGGCAGTCACATCTTTGGGACATGTATGTTGCCCTAAGGAACTAGGTTTTTATCATCAGTCATCCGAGTACAATCATTCCATCTTTGTTTCCCTCTTTTGAATTCATTTTAGATTACTGTTAAAAGTTGTGTTTCATTGGGATACATTCATGCTTTTTGGAATGCTGCTCTTACATCCCCTGCTTTTTTTTTCTCCTAAATCGATAGACGTCATTATACTTTTAATTTTTTGATGTGGGGCATGCATGCAAATGCAAACGAAAAAGAAACTAGAGACCCAGAGAACTGATAATGGGGCAAAAAATCGTTCCAAATAATTTAACTAGTTCTTCCAAATGCATTGCATGGCAGAAAACTACTCCAGTCAATATATTGGCATTGCTAAAAGGTTAAACCGGGCTCTCTTAGAGAGAGCGAGGAACATGATGGTTTATACAAGTATCAACCAGGGAATTTTGGCAGAGCCAATTGCCACATCCAACTATCTATTGAATATGTTCTCCTCTTCCGTTTTAGGGGGCATAAATGTGAAAAAGGTATGGAGTGGGAGCCTGCTGGACTACCAAGGGTGTTTGCATGTGAGGCATACATGTACATTCCAAAGAAGAATAGAAAGAAATTGGATCCAAAGTCTGTCAAGTGTGTCTTTCTTTGTTATATACTGGGACTAAAAGGCTGTAGGCTATGGATTCCCTCTGAACACAAGATTGTGTATTGTGTGATGTAATCTTCAACAAAGGAAATTATGAAAATTCTTGAGATAGTATGCAAGAAAGTGCAGCAGAAAAGGTAAGCTTTGAGGGACTTCCTGAGATCAGAAGACCTCTACAAGGGTTGGAGGAAGAAAATTAGCTAGAGACTGTTCCGCACCAGGAGGAACTTTTGCGTGAATTGGTAGCACCAGAAAGTTCAGTACATCTAGCTTTAGAACATAAATGGGTATTTAAAAAAAACTATGACTGATGTGAGTGTTGAGAGATACAAATTCAATCAATAGGTAAAGGATACTCCCAAGTTGAAGGAGTAGGTTACCAGGAAACTTTCTCTGCAATGGCTAAGATAGCCTTGATTAGGATGCTAGTAGCGTGGATAGCAGCCTGGGATTTGAGATAGAACAAATGGATGTATAAATAATATCTTGCATGGAAATCTCAAAGGAGAAATCTATATGGAGCAATCGACATGTTCTGTTATAGAAGGAAAAGAAAACATGGTGGCAAGTTAAAGAAGTCATTATATGGATTTAAGTAATTTTCAAGGGATTGGTATAAAAAATTTGATTGGCCAAGGATGATCATTGAATCAACATCAAGAGTAAAGGTAACGATAATATTTTTCTTGTGCTATATAGTAGATGCCATTCTTCTTTTAGTGATAGCAAAGATCTTGTCAATGTCACTAAGGGCTAACTGAATAAGGAGTAGATTACCAGGAAACTCTTCCCAGTGGTTAAGATAGCCTCGATTAGGATGTTCGTAGCATGGATAGCACCATGGGATTCAAGATAGAACAAATGGATGTATAAATGAGATGCTTGCATGGAAATCTCAAAGGAGAAATTTATAAGGAGAAATCGACATGTTCTGTTACAGAGGGAAAGGAAAACATGGTGTGCAAGTTAAAGAAGTTCTTATATGGACTTAGGTAGTTTCCAAGGGAATGGTATAAAAAATATGACAAATATTTGATTGACCATGGCTAATCATTGAATCAATGTATCAACAATAAAGGTGACAATCATATTTTTCTTTTGCTATACGTAGATGACATTTGTCTTTTAGTGATAGCAAAGAGATTGTTAATGTCACCAAGGACTAACTGAATAAGAATTTGATATGATAGACTTGTGAGTTATTCATTATATGCTTGGCATCAAAGTGAAAAGGGACTGTCAAAGTAGAAAAATTTGGTGGGGCCAAAAGAAGTATATTCATGGGATACTTCAAGACTTTGGGATGTTGCGCTGTAAGCGTATGGGGAATCCTTATTCAGTGGGAGTAAAGTTTTGAAAAGACATGTTTCCTAAGACAGCGAAAGATGAGGAAGAGATGGAAAGGAAACTATTTTTCAGTGCTGGAGGATCACTTATGTATGTTATGGTATGCACTAGATTGGATGTTGTTGCACAAGTGGTGGGAGTGGTAATAGGTTCATGGCCAATCTTGGGAAGCAGCATAGGATTGTTGTAAATACCTATGTGGCACCATGGATTTGGGACTATACTGTAAGGGAAGAAGTGTCTTGAAATAAAAGTCCCAGTTTTGAATGGATATGCGGATGTAGACTGGTCAAGAGATGTAGGTGAAAGAAAATCTATTGGTGCCTATCTCTTTACTTTGTCTGGAGCAGCAATTAGCTAGATGAGCAAAAAATAGCATGTTGTTTTTTCTAGTACCAAGGCACAATATATATCCACCATTGAGGTTTCCAAGGAAGTGATTTGGTTGAGGAGGTTATGTGAAGATATTAGACTCAAGCAAGGAGAAGAAATTTAAAAGTTAACTATTTTGTGAGAGAAATGGCAGATGTCAGCATAGTTATCTTGAGGAAATGCAGGATAGAGGAAAATGTTGCAGATGTATTGACAAAACCAGTCAATGGAGATAAATTTACTTGGTGTAGCGATTCCATTCGAGCACTACCATGGAAAAGATAATTCCTGAATGGGAAAATGTCTTCTATAGTGTAGTGGTTTTGGTACATGGTTTTGACATAGTTTTGGCACATGGTTTTGGGTTCATGGATTTGTAGCCCATGGTTTATGCCATGCAACCTCTCTCTATATTTTATTATTTTTAGCTCATGGTCGTAGTGTGAGCGTGCATGAGAGATATGTGAGATCCTAATGAGTACGATATTTGGTGAAGGTATCTCAGAGTTTACAAAATGATTGACATTAGTATGTACTACATTCTATCATTGATGTATAATGCGACATAAATGATAACATTTATTGCAGTCATCTATATGACCTGACAAATCTGTAGTATCCATTGGTAAATGCTTTCTTTATTTTTTGTATTTTATGCTGATATTTTTATATGTTCTGATTTTTATTTCAATGCTATTCATTAATTCACCGTTGGGATGTTTTCTTCTGTTTCTGTAATATTTTCTGCTTTAGCTCTCAAAGTTAACATAATTTGGGTGAAATATTTTGTAATGAAAGTATGCTTCTCTGTTCAAAAGAAAATGATAAGTTTGTATCCCAGGTGAAATGATAAGTGGCAGGCTGAAGTTGAACATATCCATTCTTTGTAAATTCCAAAGATGTATTTTGTTTTTGGGATGGATCAATAACTTATTGTTACGTTGGACTTGTACCAGTCACCTATAAGCAAAGTGATATCACCATCAGGAGGAGGGAATGGAACAGGGATGAGGGGCCTACTAGCAACAGTTAGTCCTCCAAATCCCCCTGCCGCTTTCTGCATATATAGCGATGGAAAGTAGTAGTAGCTTCCTATCTGATCCTTCACCTATAACTTTTATGTAAAGTTCTTTCCTAGTGGAATAGGGTAGTTTTCTCCAAAAACTCCATCTTCCCATGATTTCCTCCGTTGTTGGACACCACTCCTGTAGCAGAACGTGTGTAAGGACCTCCATGCATTAAAAACACCCCATGAATTTCAATCAGCCAATGCACACAGAGAACAGGAAGAACTTACCACGATATTAAGAAAGCCTGATCCAAGTTGTTAAACACATTCACAACAATGTTATCATTGGTAACACTGTCAATCTGGGGTCCCAGGAATTGACCATTGATTAGAAAGTGCCACTTCTGGGAATTTTGGGAATTTCTGTAGTGGAAAATGCCACTTGTAGAAATAACAAGAGTGATGAAACGAGTAGATGCAACCATGTAATAGTCTTGAGGTGGCTGGTCTGCAGTGACCAAAACAGAGTACGTTTGGCCAACATGAATTCCAAGAGAATCATAGGGATTTTGAATGGTGTGAGATCCTTCCACCCCCACAAGCTTCAATTTGTGACCTTGAATCTTGAAGTTCAAAGATGATGGCAATCCCACGTTTTAAATGTAGAGCTGGTATGTTTTTCCTGCACATAAACAGATAGGTCATTTTAGATATATCAGAAAATAAGTAAACGAATTGATAATAAATATATAAAAACTGGATCTTGTGAAACTTTCATTCCCTAGCAACACCTATACTAGATCTAGTAGACTAGCTTGTTATAGAGATTAGCAATCTGATACCTTGATCCAGTGTAATTAATGCTTGGTATGGTAGCCCATGCCCATTAATGAGAATAGAATCAGGATTACCAAGAGATCTGCCCACATCAAGTGTTCTTCTAAGGATCTTCCCAAAGGTACAAAATGGTCAGACATTGATGCAGTGCAAGAGAACATTTCAGTGGCAGGCTGAAGTTGAACATATCCATTCTTTGTAAATTCCAAAGATGTATTTTTCTTCAGGGATGGATCAATAACTTATTGTTACGTTGGACTTGTACCAATCACCTTTAAACGGAGTGATATCACCATCAGAAGGAGGGAATGGAACATGGATGAGTGGCCTACTAGACAAAATTAGTCCTCCAAATCCCCTTGTCGTTTTCTACATATACAGTGATGGAAAGTAGTAGTAGCTTCCTATCTGATCCTTCACCTATAAATTTTATGTAAAGCTCTTTCCTAGTGGAATAGGGTAGTTTGCTCCAAAAACTCCATCTTCCCATGATTTCCTCCATTGTTGGACACCACTCCTATATAAGAACATGTGTAAGGATGTCCATGCATGAAAAAAACCCCATGAATTTCAATCAACCAATACACAGAGAGAATAGGAAGAACTTACCAAGATATTAAGAAAGCCTTATCCAAGTTGTTAAACACATTCACAACAATGTTATCATTGGTAACATTATCAATTTGGGGTCCCAGGAATTGACCATTTATTAGAAGTCCATGCAACAATAGATAATTCATCTCACACAAATCCTGGTGAATCATAAGTGAGCTATAAATGTTGTCATTGAAAGAGGTCAGAGATTCTTGAAATTATGCTCATTGAGGGATACCAAGAGGCCATATTGTACCCCATCACTAAAGTCCAAGACTTTTGTGACATAACCATGTTGGAAATTGAAGGGTAGGTTCATTTCTGTTTGGGACATATTGTTAAACCAGTCCCTAAGAAAAACTCTGACAGATGAATAAATTCATAGCCCTCGAAGAAACTTTCTTAGGCACCATCCTCAACCCTAATTGTTTTTGGATAGAACAGTCCACAACTCTCAGAAAATTTTTGGAGATTTAGGGTTCAACATTTTAGTATATTTGGCTACATATTATAAGGAATCTCACCAATTCACAATGTGCATGAGAGGAAACTCTTAATTTTCTGATTTGATATTGAGTTGGTTTGACTCAAGAGTTCAATTGTGACAGACCAAGCACTCCAACTATGGAACTGCTCTAGGAGAAGAAGAGGTCACATTACAAGTGTTGTTAAAACTTCATGATAGAAATGATTTACCTACCTGAGCTAGTTCTGCTTTGATAGTTCCCTGGGGTGCTGAATTCAATTTAGTTCCCCATATTCAGCGAAAAAATTAGGGTTCTTACCATAATTTCTTTCCTTCAACCTTGTATGGTAAGAAAGTGTGACAACCTTGGATGGAAAAAATGTGGGGTTGCCTTGCTCCCACACTTCCCCAGTATCAACAGCCAAGCCCCCTCAACCCCAGTTAGCCCCCAGACAACATCATAAACCATTTTACAATGGTCAACACCCGTACATTGGCCATCAATAATAGCAGGCCCTGACATCCTCTGTCTCTCTATCAACACCAATATCTCTAGTCTCTGGCCTCCCTACTGTGTTAGTGCTCTTAAGTTTTGTATTCTCGATAGACTGTTAGGATATACCTTAGCTATACATTTAGTTATGCTTCTTTCTTTTTCTACCTTTTGTGGTTTTCAATATTGTTATAGGACTTGTTTTAGTACTTCGACATTGTATTCACTCTTTGTTGTCTCATGCAAGGCTACAAAGCCAAAGAACTGCCACAGTGACTGCTCCTTATGTATGCAAATATGTCCAATAGAATAACATAAACTCAGCACCCTCATCTTCTAGTTTAAATAATGTATTTAGGCTTCATATGTAGTGTATAGCATACTCAAACCAATCCTCCAAACAGGGGAACCTTGCTACTGAGAATACGCTACAGGACCAGAAATCAACCTCTAATGAGGACAACATCCTCATTCTATGAATAGGTGCCTTGCATGTTAGCATTATGCCATAGAAATAGCATTTAATCTCATGAAAATGAAACTCCAAGAGGCTACAGTCTGGAAATAAGATACATGGACAGCCTAGAACTGATAGAATCTCCCTTTAGCTACAAGATGAGAACAACCATAACACTTCATTTGTCGACTATCAATATGATTAGTCTGGTATGATTTATATACATATTTCCTTCCATAGCAATGATCTTCCAGGCATACTAGTGACAGAAAGTTGAGTTAAATTGCAGTACAAGGATCCATTCCGGATTCACCAATTGCATAAGATCTTAATCTCAGGTCCTTGCAAACATCAACATGAAATTCTTTTAGCTTTGTTGAAAGCTTTAGTGTGAAAAAAAAATGATGATCTTTGTACATGCTTCAAATCAAATACTGCTAATGCAAGACAACATGCATTAATTTCAATCTAAATGCCTTGTACAGTCTTCATGGCTGCCAATGCTGCCAAGGTATTGATATACATTGATGTATGGTTTAGTTATGTTTTTCAATTTTTTGTTCATGTCATTGTAGATTTTTCTCTCTGATTTTTTATAAGGTCTTAATAATGAATTTATTCATTTGGGAACAAGGCAAATTGATTAGGTTCTCCCTTTTTCTTTATTAATAGTTTTATTTATGCACTCGTTCTTCTTCCTTTGATGAATTAAGTTGCATATTTGGAAACATATTACAGCCATGAAACAACACTTTTATAATTTGATTAAAACAAGAAATGTTTTTGGGAAAGTGAGTCAAATTCTTTCTTTCATAATCAACTTTAAGTAATAGGTGGTTTGGAGGAGAAGCATGAGTGTCAGAAGATTTTGTGGGGGTCTTATAGGTTTCAGTGGTGTGCGTGATGTACATTAGCTATTGAAATTAACTTCATATTGGGCATTTCATGTTTATGAACTTGTAATTATGAATGGATAGATGTTTTCTGGGATGTAGATTTATAGGTTATATGCGTTAAGAGTAGTGAACAATGTGATCGCTGGTTGGGAACAAAAAGGGCAGAGGCGTATTGGAGTGAAAGGATTTGAATTCTGGTGGAAAGAGACTTGTAAGTGATTCCCAGCAAGGAGAAATAAATTCAATCTAAATGATAGCCACGAAGACTGTACAGGGAATCTAGATATAGTCTTCGTGGCTACCATTTGCTGATACATCTCCTCATGGAAGCACTGGATTTAATTTCATTCTGAAATTTCGCTCTTAAAATCAGCAGCATATACATGCAGGATTTGATCAAAATCACTTTTTGTTCTTAGAACAAAAAACAGTGTCATTTTAAGCACTCAAGATAGTTCTCCTTTATCTGTAAATATGCATGCTAAGTTCAGTGCTAAACCAAGCAAAGGACAACACCCCACAGTTGCACCCTACTATAATGATACATGTAGGAAATCAGGACCCCAAAATAGTACCTCAGGAGTGTGCCCTCATGTGTTGGTGAGAATTTGCAAAAGTTATTTTCAGATTTGTCCGTTATCTCTCTTTGCATGTTGGGTTAAAACATAGCATGAGGACACTTTGTCTTCAATAGAAGTGCTCCTTATGTATGAAAATATGTCCAATAGAATAACATAAACTCAACACCTTCATCTGCTAGTTTAAATAATGTATTTAGGCTTCATATGCAGTGTATAGCATACTCAAACCAATCCTCCAAACAGGGGATCCTTGCTACTGAGAATATGCTACAGGACCAAAAATCAACCTCTAATGAGGAAAAAATCCTCATTCTATGAATAGGTTCCTTGCATGTTAGCAGTATGCCATAGAAATAGAATTTAATCTCATGCAAATGAAACTCCAAAAGGCTACAATCTGGAAATAAGATACATGGACAACCTATAACTGATAACATCTCCCTTCAGCTACAAGATGATAACAACCATAACAATTCATTTTTCAACTATCAATCTGATTAGTCTGGCATGATTTCTATACATATTTCCTTCCATAGCAATGATCTTCCAAGCATACTAGTGACAGACAGTTGAAGTAAACTACAGTACAAGGATCCATTCCAGATTCACCAATTGCATAAGATCATAATCTCAGCTCCTTGCAAACATCAACAGGAAATGCTTTTAGCTTTGTTGAAAGCTTTAGTGTGAAACAAAAATTATGATCTTTGTACATGCTTCAAATCAAATTCTGCTAATGCAAGACAACATACATTAATTTCAATCTAAATGCCTTGTATAGTCTTCGTGGCTCCCAATGCTGCCAAGGTATTGATCTACATTGATGTATGGTTTAGTTATGCTATTAAATTTGTTGTTCATGTCATTGTATATTTTTCTCTCTGATTCTTTTATAAGGTCTTAATAATGAATTTATTCATCTAGGAACAAGGCAAATTGATTAGGTTCTCCCTTTTTCTTTATTAGTAGTTTTATTTCTGCACTTGTTCTTCTTCCTTTGATGAACTAAGTTGTAGATTTGGAAACATATTACAGCCATGAAACAACACTTTTATAATTTTATTAATGAGAGGCATATGTCCAAGTTGTCATGGAAGGAATTCAAATCCCACCACGGTGTCAAGAAAATGGTATAGAAGAGGGTAATGAGCATGCTGAAGGTGAGAGTTATGTGGGGCAGCTAGAGGAAAGTGTCATAGATAGACAAAAAAGAAAATAAAAGAAGATGATCCAATCCTGCAAACTAAGCTACCTAATTGCACACTCTTTTTGCAATTTTTTTAAAAGAGTCAAAAGGCTCAACAAGTACTCCAAATAACATGGGAGAAGATGGACTATCCACTATAAATTCCTTTCACTCACTCATGTGCAAAAGTGGAGCAACGATAAATGGCTGACGTAAAAAATTTGTAAAGAAGAGATTGCTACTACATTCAATCAAGCTGAAAGAGTGACGCAGACTATTTGACTATATAATTGATTAAAAAAATAAATAAAATGTCATCAAAAAGTGCTCAAACATTACCATGATTATTGGTCAAAATGAACTAAAATCCTGTCATGCTATCTGTTATCCCTTAAATTTCCTTTGCATTTTGAGAGTTTTATTTTCACAGCAGCTAGCAAAAAAGGATTGCTGGATGTGACCAGCCGGGGATATATATATATATATATATATATATATATATATATATATATATATAGAGAGAGAGAGAGAGAGAGAGAGGGGATCATGTTAAAAGGGTTAGTGGGCAGTTGGAAGGAGTACATAATGATCCACGACTTTACATAAGGAGTACATAATGTTCATTTCTATTTGGGAAAGAAACATGATATGGATGAGATTGTATTCATGGGAACAACATACATTTTTCTCATGGCATTGATACGGTGAGTTGTCTTTTACGAAAAACTGCCACAGTGACTTGTATTTTACCAAAAACAAGATAAATGTAATGGAATTGATACACAAAGAAGTTGAAAATTTCCAATACACCAAGTTGGATATCATGGGCATTAAACCATTTCTTGTGTTCAACATCCCTTTTAAGTTTTTAGCCTATTGTTTTGAATACACTTTCAAAAAATTGCAGATATTACAAAGTGGAAGTTCAGAAGAGATAGCCATAGGGGTATACTCTGTCTTTCGAATAGCATAACATATGATTATTAATAATATATTATATCACAATGTTCAGGAGTAATATCGGTCTTCTCGAAGAGGACACTAACAACAATGGACAACAAAATCAATCTCCTCCATCAGATGAACAAACTATACCATCTATTGATGCATATTTTCAACCTCTCTTAAAACATCCAAATAAATATGTTAAAGGACAGGAAACTAATGGTATGCCATTCACAATCACATTAAATGAAAAAGGGAAGGCATTAAATGATGAAGGTGGGAGAACATGGAGAGACCTACTTCACCGTGAAGCATTGAGATTATTTGGTCCTACAATTACTAAATATTTTCATCGTCAAGGTAAAACACATATACTATGTTTTTTCATAAATTGCATACTTAATTTATGTAGTATAAACTATATACTTAACGTTTCATGTTTCATATTAAAAAAAATTATATATTGTACTCACTGTTACATTCCCTAAATTTCATTACTATGATACTAGAAACCTTAAGATTTTTTATATGGATTATTTACTTTCTACGTGTATTTCACAGATAAATCTAAGAAGGATGAGTTATTATCTCTTATGCATAAAGTATCGGAAATTGTACCTCCAAAACAAATTCTTCGTAGTGTTGCTGAATATATTAAAAATACCAGGAATGCTTTGAGAGGAGAATTGGTAAGAAACAAAAATGTAGTCAAGCCGCACTTCATAGGAGAAGGAGAGTGGAAGAGGTTATTGGATGAGATTTCTATTAAGAGAAAAAGGAAAAATGGAACTTTGGTTGGAAAAGACAAATATGCACATACTATACGAGCCTCTAGGTTTTCCACACGCCATCGTTTGGGGAAAGGTGGCATGTTATCTGCAGAGGAAAAATTTGTAAGCTTAATACACTACTGTGCTTCTCAAGGAAAATTTATTTTTTATATATTCAAATTTCTAACTATTTCATTGTTATTTAAAATATAGTTGCAGGTCTTCAATACTAAAATGTCTGAAGATGACAAAGATTTTGCTTCATGCTATGGTGTATCTGCTCTCATTCATCAAAAGATTAAAGATGGATTTCATCCTATTATAGATTATGAGGTATCTTTTGACCTATAACTTTTTTGTTCTAGGTAAATTTTTATAACATGAAAGAAGTATATGCAAATGAAAGTTTCAATTAATACAATTTATAGTTGTGTTGATCTTATCTTATATGTGTCTTAGGTAACTGATCAACATGATGAAAGAGAAGATGAAGTTGAACTTTGAATCATGTTTCAACCTTACCATATGTTTGGTTAGTTCACTTAAGTTATTTTTTAAATCAATAGGATACTTTAGTTATGAAATACCATTAAATGCACACACTTTTTATGGTTTATTTCAATTCAATTGAAGTTATTGTTTGTGTTTTTATCTGTTTATTTCATTTATGTATTTTTATTCACAAACTTATGTTTATAATTTTCTTTTTATGATTTTTCCATGCAAGCAGCGACAAAATCTCTTTTAAGGATGAGCAATACAGATGATTTCAAACGAATTATCAGTTTTGTTTTTTCATATCTCATAATAAATAAATTTCAAGACCTAATACATTTCATTATATTAATAAATGAAAAGTGATTTTTTGATAATCAATGTTGGAACATATGTAAAACTTTTATTTTCATTAATTAAATTATCTCTTTTTATATACTCATCGTTTTGGTTGTTGTATAATATACTCAAAATTTTAACATATGTAGATATTGTTATTACTTTGTAATTATTTATTTAATGTGAAATATATCCATTTAATATATTTTTTCACAACTAGAAAGATATGTAATAGATTAGAAAAACAAATTTTTTTGATATATCATGCCATCTTCAAGTTTTCACTCAAACAAAATTCTGTGAGGCTTGGAATTGAAATGACACTGCTTATATTATGTAAATTTATTATGCCCATAAACTTTGAATCATGTGAATGTTTCAATGGAGAGACTCTTCCATTACTTGTAATTGATACTTGCCATAATGTAGCCAAGCACAAAAAAAGCTACCATAGTATTATTGTACACAATGAATTAAAAATTTTGGATGTAACTATGAGATACTTCAATTGTGTTAATACATTTGATATTAATTAAATATATTTATGGTAATTGGATTTAAGCATAAGAAAATGGTCAAAATGTTATCTTTGGTAATAAAATCAAACTCTTCCCACGATACTCACCACATGCAATATATAACCTTTCTAAATAAAAGAGACTATTTTTTTTGCACCATTTCATATTTTATGGTGCTTTGCACCATATACAATTTTATTATAATAATACAAAAATTTATTTTTTTTGCACCATTTTTTATTTTATGGTGCTTTGCACCATATACAATTTATTATTATTATAATAATTTTGATATTTTTATGATAATTTTTTAATTTTTGTAAAATTGATTTTGGTGCTTTGCATCACAACATCTTGATCCACATCAAATTGATTTTTGGTGGTTTGCACCATACACCATGGAATGCCATATATGCATTTAACACCAAATTTAATATTTTTTATTAACTCCACTTTTGCGCCAGACAACATAGCACCACTTGCGTATCTCCACATTATCACCACTTTTGCACCACTATTTGAAAAGTAAAGATTTCTCAAATCCTTTACAAATTATGGTGCTAATGTGTGGCTCAATGACCCTTCTTCTCGTAATATATAATTCCATTATTTTCTGTCCTATTCTGCTGAGCCCAGGTTTGCAAGTTAGCCTATATTTTTGTAGTTGGGTTTTACAG
Source organism: Pinus albicaulis (assembly GCA_034641835.2). NCBI lineage: Eukaryota > Viridiplantae > Streptophyta > Pinopsida > Pinales > Pinaceae > Pinus > Pinus albicaulis. The sequence goes on from CM076575.1 coordinate 825,320,582, forward strand.
AAATTCATGTAAATATAGATGTTTTCTCCAAGGTTTTCCATGTTGGTTCTTCCTCTCAAGGTTAGTGGTTCGTGACGGTTACAGATCTAGAATGATATTCACCCAATGGTTTCATTATTCTTAAATCTACTGTATTGTATTTGTGTTGGATCCATGGGTTTATGTAAGAAACCAAAAGATTGGTCGTGTTAGAATCATGTACTTTAGGTCAAAATGAGGAGTCTCACGTTGAAACAGATCGAGTGCAGGCCCAACATCAGAGAACTAAATCACTAGAGAATTTTGGGGACGATTTCGAGGAAGTTGTTGCTTTAGTGGACAGATTTCAATAGATGAAAAATTTATACATGAGTTTTTGTATTTGGGAGAAAATACCGAGGGGAGAAGATGTGGATGTCAAAGTTATAAAACCCAAATGACCCTGTCTGCCATCGTTCCAATAGGAATACTTGTGTGTAGGTAATGATACCATGTCTGCAGAACGGGATGTTAGTGGAGTTTCTGCAAAAGATAATCCGAGAAGTTATGAAGAAAAGGGAAAACAAAGTATCCAACTTGCTCAGTATCTTAAAACGAGTTCTTCTTCATCTGCTGAAAGCTTTGATCTTAACGTAGAGGCCTCATTGAATGTTTTAATGGTCCGAGTTAAAATAAGTTGTCTTATTAAAAGTAAGGGTTGTGTCTTTAACAAGCGCTTGTTGTAATTTGAACGTAGAGGCTTCATTGAATGCTTGAATTGTATGTGTCTTTTTATTCTGCAAAACTTGGATTATTTCACGGGGCTTATTGCTGGTTTAGTTTTTCTAATGAGGGATTAATGTTTGTTTTGTTTTTTTAATGAGGTGTAGATTATTTGGTTAATTTGCTTGAGTTTAGTTTCTAGGTTTAGGATTTAAATCTTATTGAAGGGGTTGAGGATATAAGTATTAAAACTATCCAAGAGGCATCTAAACTACACCAAGTTTCGCATAATCCTGTTGATAAACATCTCATTGTGGATTGATAGTTCTTTTTCCATCCAATAAATAAGCATGCTCAACCTGATTATTCTTCTTCCAACTGAATAAGCACACTTACTAGAGCTTAATCATTCTTCTTCCATGAAATGGCCCATACCTAAACTTAGCCGAATTAAAAAAAAAAAACAAAAAAAAAACAAACAAACAAAACAAAACAAAACACTTGCCATCATATACATGAAATATACTTTTACAAGTATTTATAAATCTTATGGATTGAAAATGTTCTCTATATTAGTCATTATTATTATTATTATTATATATATATATATATATATATATATATATATATATATATAACAAAACCTTGAGGGGTGTTTCTCTCCTTTCTTGATATTTAACAACTTAATGAGTTTTTTATTTTCTTCCAAATCACGTTAAGCTTGTATTGTAATCAATTTTGATATGAAATAGAAAGTTGAAATCAAAACTAATATTGAATAGAAAAACAATATATGTAATTTTAAAATATTGTAATTAAAATTATAAGAAATTAGTATATTTTCAAAACTATAATGTATTCACAACTTTCACACACCTTTATTTTGGACGATATTTGTACTTTTCATTTAAATGGGATTAAGGTCATTTACTCAATATTATTATTATTATTAATAATGAATAATAATTTTATTTTTAAAAATTGTTAAATCAATTAATTAAATAAATTAAATAAAAATATAATTATAAATATTAAAATTAAAATTTCTTTTACTTAAAATTATATAACATTTTGCTTCTTGTTAACGTAATTGTATCAATTAATAATAACCACAATTTTCTATATTTTACAAGTAATTCAAAATTGTGCTTCAAGTGATTGCAAAATATGCTCCAAACATTCATTTACTCAAAAATATACTAATAAGTAGAGTCTCACTCAAATTTATATAAAATATATTGTAATGCATTTATAAATCATGTTCAAATCTCTAATATTTCATTAATTTAATTGGCAATATATACACTAGAAATTGCAATGGAAACACCTTAAGTCTGTAGCATATAAAGAAAGGGATAGAAGAAAACAAATGTAATATGTTATGTGATCTAAATGTTGCCTATCTTGGAATTATTTGTTTTACAACATAAATTTCTGCCTCTAACAACAAGTAAAAAATATTTAACTTTACAACACCTTTACCAAGGCCTACATGAATTTATGAGCCATTGATACTTGAGTTTACATTTAAATTAATATGTGGTAATGGTACACACAAACTAATATTATTTTCAACTCAATGTTCCTTCTTAAGAGGCTTCTATTCATTGGTTTCATTTCTTTTCTTGTTATTCTAATAGTTGTTTGACTTGTTTGCATGTTTCGTTGCATTCATGCTAGTGCACGGGAGTTGTTGCAGATTGCAAGTTTGCAAGCTTCTTTTACTTAATTTTTATCTTCTACATTTTCAACTCCTCCTTTTAGTATTCTTTGAAGTTCTTGATATAATTTCTAGTATTTAATAATAATAATAATAATAATAAAACAAAAAAGAAAGCAAACAATTGAATTCACTAGATTGATATTTCCTCTTACTAACATTGTACATATTCATCGTCACTACTATACACATTTTGATTTTTATGGCATCATACAAAAAAAAACCTCCACGTTGCTTGAGTTGAAGGTTGGCTATATTATTTCTTTTAGAACACGTCCATTGTCCGTTCGTTGTGAGTGGCAGAGACAAGTGTTTATATTCACGACTATCAGACTATAACTGATATTTCTTGGGCTCTTGGTCGTGGTTGAGAGTCGAAGTCTCATATTATAGTTTCCACTTCCAATTCTGGTTGGTCTTACATTTATTTATTTGGTAAGGGTTTGTTTTTAAGGTTTGGAAATTTCAGTATCTGCGGTGAGTTTGAGCGAGGATGACAGGGGAAATTAACTACGTATCTATAGCTCTCTTAGTGGCTGCGATGGTAATAGTTGGAGCAGAAGCAACAAAGATGGTAGAACCATCTCCCAGTCTGATGGAAGCAAGTGCTGCATCAATTATATTCAGTATATCCTTATTTTCCGCCCTAATCGCCTCATTCAGCACATCAGCACATTCTTCGCCTCTCGATGTTAGTGAAATATGTTGAGTTGTTCTACGGTTAGGGTTTTTAAATGGGTATTTCTCTTCTGCTTATCATATACTTTTTTGAATAATAAAATTATTTTTCACAATCTCTTGTATTTGTATATTGTGGGGTTATTTATGATTTTTTTGGGTGGATAATGTGCAATACATCCTCAAATTAATATAAATATCATGTCAAATAATTGTTATCACATACACATCTATCTAAAAGCACATTAAATGAACATATCTAACATGACCTAACAATATACACATCAACACTAACATATAAATTAAGTACATAAACCTCAATAGAAAAATGCATCATATCTGGCTTGATATAGTTATTTTCTTGTTTGTATATATATATATATATATATATATATATATATAGACACACACACACACACACACACACACACACACAAGTCAAATAACTACATCAAGTCAAATAAGTGCAATTGAATATTTGATACAACAAACGTAGTAGCGTCAGCCTAGTTTGTAATAGAAGACGATGAATGGTAAAATACTGTGTGATCAATTTCTGTCAAACTAATCTAAGGTGGAGAAGGAGGTGGTTGTTCTGCAGTAGAAGATGATGGATGGTCAACTATTGCCTCAATCTGGTCTGTCGAACTCTGATGTCAAGGAGGAGGTGACTAAATTACTCTATCAGGAGAAACATAAGGCACATCCTCTAGCTCTGGCATCTCATCATCAGGCCACTGACAAGGAGGCATACTACCAAAAGGATCACTGACACCCTAACAACCATGATCCGATGTGGTGGTACTACTAGAAGTGGCATGATCACCACCCTCATCGTCATCATCACCACTCTCATATTATGTATTTGTCGCTGCATGCTCTGCATCCCTCATTGCTGACAGTACCCTACTAGCTCTGATGATATGTCGCATAATAGACATCATCTCAGGCAGACAATCCATGTAGAGAGAAACGAACCTCAGATCTGCACTGGTATCTCGAGTCCTCGCAGGGAAAACTCCCTCGTGAATAAATTTTTTGGCCAATCTGTCGTAGTGGTCCAACTGAAATCGCAAACCAACCCTACAGCCCCGAATTCCCATGCTCCCCTTAGGACGTGCGCCACCCTCTTGAGCCTTTCCCATCTCCTCATCTGCTCCATCTGGCGGTGGGGGAGGAGGCATGTCCCCATCGAATGAGCTAATGTTACAAAATATATAGTACACAAAATAATTAAAAAATCTCATTAAAAAATTTACTAAAACAAGTTAAAGAACGTGTTAGAATAAATTTTATTCTAATTCATTAAAACAATAAAATGAAACTAGATTAATTTAAAGAAAACACTAATACTAGTTGTATCAGCTGGAGGCTCTGCCGCCATGAAGAGGATGTTGGGACACTGTTTCTAATCGATCCCATCGTACGGAAACACCAATGTGACAAATGTGTGGTCACCCTCACTAAACAGTAGCACTAGTTCCTTAGTATAAATCATGGTTGGATACTCTGGGAGGCCCCTCTTGGGCATCATCTTCCCCCACATGTGCATCCAGACCTCGTTGATTGGCCTAGGAGGGTGACACTCAAAGATAGGCCTCGTCTATGGAAACATCGAAAAAAATAAATAAAAAAATATTTGAAGTGAAATGGAAGGTCGCCCTCCCATGTCTCAATGCACGACATCTATCTAAAGCCATGTAAAATTGCCTAAACAAAATGGCAGAACAAGGTTTACTTTTATCTAGTTTTAAATTTAAATTTTATAAAATAAATTGAGAATGAAATCTTTGTGGCAAAAAACATAGGTAAAAAAAAATCATTATTACATTCAAAAATAATATTAGCACAACTAGATAATTTAAATGACTCTTGAATACCTATAGGCGTAAGCATCAAGACACTTAATTCATGATACATTTAACACTACTAAAATAAAAAATCATGAAAACTAACTAAATTGTACCTTTACTTTAAATGATTATTACTATTATTATTAATTATAAAATGAAATAAGGTATAAATTAAACATATATACATTGAAAAAAAACATGAAACAAGATTGTTAATTATGGAGATTTACTTCCATTCTACCACAGAGATTAAGTTTAGTTATAATAACATGGCCAATAAAAATACATAACTCAATCTCTATAACATTTATTGGTAAATGTTTTTATTAAATCTTTTAGGCATATAATATTAATTATAATATTGATTTTATCTTGATACTTTTTATTTAAAAAAAACTTAAACATATGGTTAAATTAATTAAACAAATTATTAACTTAAATGAAAATAAATAATAATAACTCAGTCCAACATTCAATATAGACAACATTTTCATATCATCAACTATATATTTCTAAACATTTCTGTGTGTTCAAAATTGAACATACCTCCAATATCGTAATTCTAATAAAGCTGTTAGAAAATAATAATTTAAGTTAAAGCGTAATTCTACTATTAGAAAAATGACCATTAAATAGTAATTCAAATAAAGCTATTAGAAAATACTAACGTACGTTAAATTGTAATTCTAATAAACCTATTCGGAAATAATAATGCCCATAAAAAAGAGAATTCATAAAATTAAAATATAATAAACACATAACTTTGATTTTGTTAATATCACGAAGGTAAACATATCTCTCTAACCTTCACAGTAGCACTGAACAGAGCAGAGTTGAGTATCACGTGACGCAAGGCGCCAGACAAACAACGACTATGTGCAGTTTCAAGACTCAAGCTGGGAGGAACATTACAGATGTTCATGAGCTATGATACTGTTCCAGTCTTTGGAGGAGAAAGCACAAGAATATACAGGGAGGCCAAGTTTGCCTACACGGTGAGTGATGCTCAGTGACCCCAAAATTTATTCTCCCTTGAAACAAAGAGCAGAAACTAAGGCATGCATTTGTCCAATTTTAGTTAGGCTGAAACACGTAAATATGTAATAAATTTGAGTTCTATGCGCACATAATCTTTACAATCAAAATATCTACAGGAGAATAAAAATATCCAAATCTTTACTGTTAAGAGTTACCAAATTCAATCCAGCAAGATAATTTGAATTTGCATTCAATGAACACAATCCACAGGATAATTTGACTTCCAATTTAGCTTGAATTCCCTTTCAATGAACACAATTCACAAGATAAATTAAATTTCAATTTAATGAAACGAATAAGACGACAAGAAAAAATATCTTCTAATCTAATCCAATAAAAAACATACACCATTCAATCCAATACAATTCATGTCACTCGGTCTTTCTTGATAACATTTGTTATGAATATTTTATTAATTATTAGTTAGATATAGTTATATTAGGTTTTATTAATTGAAAGGGCATGATCAAAGATCATGCCTCTTCGCCAAGGTGCCAAGGGACACCTTGAGGCTATTTAAAGCCTAGGTGATCCCTCATTGTAATCATCTCATCTTTCATCATTAATAATATATATTTATCAAGTTTTACCAGAGTTTTTACACTCCATTGGTATCGGAGCCATCGCTCTTCGGATCTGTGTGATTACCAGGTTAAAGAATTTCGAAGAAAATTTCAGAATTTTTTTTAAGTACAAAATTGCTTGCCGAACTGTTCAGCAGCCATTTCAGAATTTTTAATTTTGCAATCTGTATCTGTTCTGGAACTCTGCATTCAATACCAATTTGGTTCAGACGCCAGCACAGGTTCTGTTTATAAAGTTTAATAAAATAAAAAAAGACGCCAGCACAGGTTCTGTCCTCTGGCTCCCTCCCTTCCACGTCCTGCGGCTCCCAACTATTTCTTAGTCATTCTTGAATCCCACGAAGATCTGTGAGAGCAGAGCGTAGAGCTTGGAACCAAACTAGCCTTTTGATTTAGGCAGCATCGTGAAATCACGAGTGAAGAAAATTCTGCAGTTGGTTATTGATTCCGGCTGGTCAGTCTACTCATTATTTCGAAACGGTCCAGGGCATCAGAGACTGATTCAGATTCGGATTATCTCTGGGACCCTGTGTCTAGGGCTTCATTCCGCCGTCATTCTATTCTACCCGCGTGAACCGGCACAGTTAAAAAAAAAAACGATTTACACGCCGTCACTGCTCCGTCGTCCTTCACGAGTGGGGGGTTTTAATTCTGTGGTTTTCCACCTGTCTTCCGGAAGAAAAAAAACCCGTCCGCCATCTTCCCTGTTGCTCCCCACCACAGCACATTAACACGTTTTTCAGACAGCAAAACAAAAAATCGCGTTTTTTTTAACAGTGAAACAGGTGTGTCGTGGGTAATATATTAAATCGGTTGTGAAGTGTGTCGTGCGTGATATATTAAATCGGTTGTGAAAATAAAAAAAAATCGATTTGTAAAAGTAATATAAAACAGTGTGTCATTTAAATTTGGAACAGCACATTCTAAAACGATTTTTTTTAACTATATAAAATATATAATATATAGTTGATTGATAATTATATACATATATATTATAATTATATAATTCATATATATATATATATATATATATATATATATAATTTTCATTTAATAATTATATATATATAACAATTATATAATTAAATTATATATATTATATAATTTTTAGTTAAAAATTATACATATATAATAATTATATAGTTTTAAAAAAAAAATTATTATTAATTAATTAATTAATTCAAAAAAAAATTAATTAATTAAATATTAATTAATTAATTTTAAAGAAAAAAGAGGAGAAACTGGCAGAAAGATATTCCCCACCTCATACATGCTCGATGTCTTCGTCAATGTCGATGGCGGAATTCCAGAAGAAATTAGGAGATCTTGAGAAACAAATTAATAATAACTCCGAAGAATTCGGAAAAAGATTAGTCAATCTGGAAGGTACAGTGTCAGGGCACTCCAACGACATCAAAAAAATCCATGATACAACAAATCGAATAGAAAGACAAATGTGGCTAAATCATCACGAGACCACAGAAGCAATGAACAAGCAGAATGAAGCAATGAACAATATAACAGAACTCTTCAACAAGCTAAATGATAAAATAGATAAGTTGAGTCAGACACAATCCCCAACATCTCCTAACAGGGAACCAAATCAACAAAACAATTCCGCAGATTCAGGGAACTCGAAAGAGCATCAGGAAAAGACTGATTCTCCACATCATCAAGAAGATAGTAATGCAGATTTTCAAAACAAGCAGCTCGGGAATGCATTCGCTAATCAATATCCCCTTCTTGTTCCACCATTAGCATATCAGCGCAAAGCCAAGATCGATCTACCCAAATTTGATGGTAATGAAAAAAATAGCGTTGCGTGGCTTAATAAGGCAGAAGAATATTTTGAAATTTATGACATTACTAGTGATGACGAAAAAATTAAACATGCTTCCATGAAAATGGAAGGAGAAGCATATAATTGGTATATGTGGTGGAAAAAAACGACGCTCGCTATCAATTGGAGGAAATTTAAGGATGCGTTCTTCAAAAGGTTTCAAGGCATAAAAGAAGAAAAGTTCTTTTCAACGTTTATCAAATTACGCCAAAAAGGAGATGTGGATGAGTACACGCGAGAATGGGAGACTTTGGCAACACGAGTACCCGGATTGTCGGAATCTCGTCTAATCCAGTCTTACATCTCAGGACTTAAATTCCACATACAAGAAGAGCTAGAACTACATGAAATCACGTCTGTAGAAGTAGCAAGGCAAAAAGCAAAAGCTGCGGAAAAGAAATTGGAAAGATTATCAAAACTAGAAAAAGTATATTCGAGACGACGGTTTCCTCAATCTGAAAATGTAGTTGACACAACATATGTCCCTGTCCATCCTCGTGAAGACGAAAAATCTAGTCTGGAAAAACAAAGAATACGAGAGGGCAAGTGCAAACGTTGCGGTGAAAACTGGGACCCTAAGAACAGATGTGCTAATGGAAAAGCAAAAAATCTATACAGCTGTGAAGCAACTAACGACACTAACAGTACTGATTCGTGTATAAAAGGATTAGAAGACAATTTAGAGTTCTCTCCAGAAGTGGAGGGCGAAACTATTCCGCAAGTGTCCTTATCAGCTATGACAGGCATATTACAACCTCAAACCCTAAGGGTAAGAGGACATATTAAGAACAACAATGTAATGGTTCTAATAGACACAGGTAGCACGCACAATTTTCTAGATTCCACCATGGCCAAAAGACTCAACCTCTTTACTTTTCCCATGCCTAATATGAAGGTAATGGTGGCCGACGGTAAGAAGATTGAACAAGTAGGAAAATGCCATAAATTCAAATTGCAGATTAAAGACTTTCATTTAGAATCTCCGTTCTACACCGTTCCATTACGAGGAGTAGATGTGGTCTTAGGAATTCAATGGCTACGAACTCTAGGTACTTATTCTGCCAACCATCAGAAGCAGTTTATAAGTTTTAAGTGGAAAGGGAAGAAATACAAGTTGTATGGATTCCAAGCCCCAGGAAATCAAGTCGTATCTACAGTACAATGTCAGCAGTTAGAAATGTTATCTTCAAAAGGGAGCCATGAAGAGTCTCCGGAAATCAAGACAGGATCCGACCCTGTCGATATCAGATATTTTCACTATCCAGATCAACAACAAACTGAACTCAAGAATATGCTCCATGACCTTTTTTAAATATGGGAAGCAAGAGCTCGCCGTTCGCGGAAACCAGACATTCGTCAACGTTGTCCATCGATTACATATGCTTTGAGGACAAAGCATCTTTAAGAGAGGGGCAATGTTATGAATATTTTAAAATTATTAGTTAGATATAGTTATATTATGTTTTATTAACTGAAAGGGCATGATCAAAGATCATGCCTCTTCGCCAAGGGACACCTTGAGGCTATTTAAAGCCTAGGCGATCCCTCATTGTAATCATCTCATCTTTCATCATTAATAATATATATTTATCAAGTTTTACCAGAGTTTTTACATTCCAACATTCACCCACCTAAATAAATAATATTGACGTCTGCCTTTCTTTCAAAGCATAATAGTCAAGCATTCAAATCTGTAACATTCATTCAAAATATAATGCTCACCCATCCGAAAAGAATAACTTTCTATTGCTCATAGAGACTTTGCCTTGGTAGTCTCCAAAATATTTAGAGAGGTAATCCCAGGTAATGTAGCAATTTTGAGTGTAGTGAAACCTGATTTTTGAAGCAAACTCCTCCACTGTTGCTCGTTCCGTTCCCTTCATCCACCGGTATGGGAGATCATAATCAAATCAAAAATCATTTGTACTTGTTGAGTTAGGCACGGCTGATCAGACAATACGGCCTCCACCACAATGAGTCTGCCATTGTCAGGCAAAGCCTTGCGACAATTCTCAAGGATTTTTACACATCGATCATCATCCCAGTTATGGAGTACATGCTGCTAATTCAGCCAATCACCCTAAAAATTAAAACCAAAGCCAGACCAGAGAAGCCCAGGTTGCTAATGGAATCTAATCAAATCTGAAATTATTGTAAAAGCAAAAGTAAAGACGAATTATATTGCTTGCAATTAATTAATTGAGCAGTTACCTTGATGAAAACGACATCCGCAGATGGTATGCTGTCGAACATGTCCCCAGCCACGTGCTCTACACCTGCAAAGAAGAAAAAAGAAAAAACACATCTATCATAAAGTATTGCAATCCTTTTAGCAGTATTTCAATGGAAAATTTCATTGAATATATTAATGAAACCCCAAACTAACCTGGAATTGATGGTGCAGCTTCAATCACTTGAGGAAGATCAAAGTTAATCCCATGAATGTGGGGATGAGCCTCCACGATCTGAGCTATGGCCGCTCCATTTCCCCCACCCACATCCACAACTCTCAGCTTCTCACCTGCCTCAAACCCCTGGTAACAACCCACAAACAATTTCATTAACATTAGTAAACGACTACATGCCTGTGTTAAAGACAGCCTTAGAATGCTGATTTTCTCTGGTATACGCCCATAAATCCTTTCCGTGAGCGATTTGGAAACCGCCCCCAGCTAAACCTGGGCCTTGAAGCACACACTCATGAATATGGTACAGAGGGTTCAAGAAAGTCTCATGATTTAACATGAGAAAGAAGGGTACCAAACTAAAAGGGTTTTCATTCTTGTCACTGTCACTAACAAAAAACATTTTTGCAGTATCAGTCAGACCATAACGAAAATCGAAGGGGTTATCGGTGGAAGTGGTTTGAGATTCAATGAAGATGCCCTGAGTTGAGAGGTATCTTACAATGCGGGAAAGGTAATCGAGATGAGGTGTTTCCGAGGGGAGGCGGGCAGCGATTTGGCAGAGCGAAAGAGTATATGATGATTCTGGGCCTGCGGTGGAAATAATGTCTGGAATTTTGAGGAGCACTGCAGATTTGAGAAAGAGGGCGGGAATAGAAGAGAAGATCAAATCTCTCATGGGTGACAGAAACTGTAAATCCTGAGGAGGAGGAGGAGCCTGTAATTGATGATCATGGTCTTCCATTGTATGTGATAGGTGATAAATTTACCAATGCAAGGCCGATTAGAAAAAACCCAAGGCTCAGTTCTGTAAGAGATGAAGTAAAACAATGTCGGCAACGGAAAGCAATATTTCCCAGTCCGTCGGCCCATTATAGTGTGAAATGTACAGTGGAACTAGGCAAGATAGTCGGGTCTAGTGTGAAATGGACGGTGCAACTTGGCAAGATGGTCGTCGATCATTGTGGACAAATTAATACCAAATAGAAGTCACATCAATGCTAAGAGTTCACAAGAGGGATACCTTACAAGAGTTCACAAGAGGGATACCTTATTGTTAATTTATAATTTTATAATAATAATGTTTATTTATTTTAAATTTAATCATATATAATTTATATTAATTAGTTTCAATTTATACATAAATAACACATTGATTATTTTGAAAAATATTTCTCCAAATTAATATAGTAATGAACAATGTTTAAACATCATATAAGACTTGAGTATGTAATTATAATGTAAGGACCCATATCTAGATAGAAGCTAAGCTTGCATTCATGATTCATATAACACGTTACATTAAATAGGAAGCTTTAATAAGATAGCAAAAGGGTTGGATAAGTCTCCAATGTGACACTAGGCGAATCGATGGGAAAAGGCCTTAACTAAGGATGCAACCAAGGGTATAGGTGAAACCCTCACATTATATCCAATGTGACACTAGTTGAATCGATGGGAAAAGGCCTTAACTAAGGATGAACCCAAGGGTATAGGTGAAACCCTCACATTATATTTAATATGTATGTGAGGACTTCTTCCATGAGTGGTAAAAAAATTGTATTGTTTAAATGTGAAGTGATTAGAAAATTAAATGATTAAAATAATCAAAATATTAAATTTAAGTAAATATTAAAAAGCAATCAAAATTTTAAAATATTAAAAATATATATATATTAAAAATAATTACTCTTGATTGGGGTGAGAGCCCAAACAAGGGAATGGTGGGCCTTGAGCCACCGCTATGAAGTAAATTATAATTAAGAGAGGGGGTGGTGTGGACACCCCGCAAAAGCTTGCTCATACACAGAACATCAAAGAAACATTATAATCAAGGACAGAGGAAAGTGGAAGTTAATGAAAAGGGGGTTACCATAATTTCTGTAGGTGGTAAAGGATCGAGATTAATAAGTGAATTCTCCTCTGCAGGTTTATGGTGGCTAAGGAATTTCTCCAGCATGGTCTCAAGAGGGAAATAAAGAACTTAGGTCCATGCCTTCGTGAACAAGGATTCATTCCTTCATCTTTGCCTTTGCGTGTATGTTCAAGTTTCTTATATTATGTTCAATATGATTGATGCGCATTGTATTCACTACATGTGGATTTTCATGGTTGATCTCGATATGTTTCTTTGGAATGAATTCTTGGTTAGTCCTGTTGAGGTTTAGGGGGATGGGGATTCTTGTTTTACCCTCTTGTCTAGGTTTTGGAGGCTAGGTTTCACAAGGCTTTCCTTTATAGTTAAGATCCCTCCTCTCTCAGGATTCACGAATCTAGGAGTTTCAGGGAACTTGAATGACCTCGAGTCTGTAAGTCTCAGACCATTCTAGTCATGCATGCAATTATTGTTTTTTTAATCCTGGAAGGGTACATGGGTTATCATTCTTACATGAATTTGAGACGCAACCATTAGGCAGAAAATGTTTTACAATATATTTGGGGAGGCCTTCTAAAAGAAACCCAAGCTTCTACCATGAGAAACTCCTTTGGCTTTGGTTTAATATTTTTTTCTGCAATGGACATGGTTTTTTATACCTTACATGCTTTCAACTTCACCCAGTTTTTGGGTTCCTTCCTCCTAGCCGCTACACAAAGATCACTCAAGAAATTATTATTGTGAGAAGAAAAGGCAGGAATCTTGCCCAAATGAATACCCTCAGGCTTATCCCCAACATGAGTTTGTCAAAATGTATGGTCAGACCCATTTCACAGCATGGTCGTAGTTCAATTGTAGGTTATAGATGAGGTTGCGGTTGGCACAGTGTTAACATTCACTTCAATAGAGGCAGGGGTAAAAGCAACAACCAAAATTTAGTTTCTAAGACAATTAGAGTATACAGGAATGAAACTCACCCTTGGGCTCGCTAAACCGTTTGTGAATGGGACGCCAATATTGAAATTTGGATGGATATTTGTGATTAGGAAGTTCTGGAAAAATTCAGAAATCTTATTCCAAACTCAGGCTATACAAGAGGGTGCAAGACTTAATTCAAGAAGAACATATACTTATTATGTATAATTTGAAGAATCTCCTAGCAAAAGCTTTGATGATGACTATCACAGGAAACTCAGGTCCCCTTGAAGAAATTTGATAAATTCACAAATCATTTCAGTTACTTCAGCGCCAAATTCAATAACAAAATGGTTTCCTTACTCACATTGAGAGGAGAATTCCTTGCTTACCTGAGATAGAGATGCCACGTTCTGGTGCCAAATATCATGCACTAGTCAAGTATTCTAATGATTAAATACGTTGATCAACATAGTTTGGTTATTTTATCGTTTAGTCTTGTTTAGATGTCCAGTATGGAATTTTTGTTTTTGGGTTTAGGCCTATGGTAACTAGGAGTCATAAATACAGTTAAGTTTATATAGTTATGTTAGAAAATTTTAGACTATTCAGATTTTGGATGGCTTATAATGCAACTAGATGGTCAACAGATCTGGTTTCCTTCTCGGTAGGTTGAGACCATCTAGACATGTATGTTGATCTGTAATTCCTGCCTTATTTTGAAAAAGTATTTAAAAGGTATTGTTGAAGCTTACAAATTATTTTTTATTAACAATAATAAAAATTTCAAATTTAAGTATTAGAGGATCAAAATTTATGAAAAAAATGAGAGTGAATATAGTTACACACCAAATACAAATTTCACTATATTTTATTAATCAAACACTGGTTTCTATATAGGAATAGATCACTAATTAGACCCAATAAAAGTGGATCTTATTTACTAAAAATAACTAACCTAGAAACTCACAACAATTAACAACTTGCAATGCACCTGTAAGCATTGTTTATAAGTCCCTCCCATGATTTCTTACATTACAAATATTAAAATCATAAATTACAATATTGTAATAACAACTATGATCCTTGTTTTATTTTTTCATCAATAACACTTTGACTTACTCTGACATCTCACAGACTACGCACTTTCTCCACCACAATTTTTGAGCCTACCATTTTACCCATTTAAAATAAAACCACTTTTGACCATCATTGGCTTACTAGTAGAATTAACAATATTAACATACCCAGCTTATCGGGGCTCTTGCAAGAAAACTTGTCAAGTAACCAAAGCATTATATGGTCATACCTCCATTTGTTGGGTACTTAGCTTCAGGTATCCATCAGTTTCTAAGAAGGAAATATGGATAGTGAATGAAATTAGAAGTCAATCATACAATTTGACCTCTTAGACATAGAAATATAGGAAATGTTGTTGTTGAAAGTGAGACTTCGAGCTTATATCAAGAACCACTAGTCCTTCTTCACAAAAAAAAAAAAAAAAAAACTTATAACTCGGGTTACCAACTTATAACAGACAATAGTCATAATTAAATTAGCATTGTGTTCACGGGGCTTCTAGAACTACCGACTTAATTATGTTACTTTTTTCATTAAATGATTACTCATTTGATCTTTTCACACTTAAATTAAATAATAGCACACTACAACATAAGAAGATTGCAACTCACACCACACAATAAATCTGAATATAGATGTTGCAAAACATTCTTATACTAAGATATACACATATACGAATTAGATCTAGAAAATAGAGATCAAAATGGAATAACCCCACACAAATCCTATACACATATTCAACTCAGATATGGGATTGATTCTAGCATATCTACAACACTGAGACTATTTTGCACCATCTCAATAATCATTAGATCAACACAGTGGATTCTCTTATGAACTCCCCCAATGAATAATAACCCAACCTTTTTTTGGAACCACTTCCCCTTTGCGTTGTTTTCCACAATGATATGTGTTGCTCCTAGAACACGTCAAAACAACCTAATGTGGATTTTCAACTCAGATCTCTCCTACAAGATTCACTCATTCATTCACTCGTAATAACACAAACATAATGAATGTCAATTTGGAAGATTTGGGACAAATTCCCTCATTTGGATGGCATTCCTCATAAAAAAAGATCTCTACTACCCCTTGGAGGAATTAAATTTGGTCAACGAAAATACAATTTTTAATGATGGAACCACACGTGCAAAAAATTTTAGGTCAACCTAAAATTCAAATTGGGTCTCCCCTAATGCATATAAATAAAACATTTTTCACGCCACTATGGATCATCATCGCAAGAATCTCTCTTCTCTTGATTGGTTTGACTTAATCTAAAATTGAAGGGGTTTGATCTCATACATGCAAAGAAGAAGAAGGCAATTTTGTGATGTGTTTACTTTTTTGTTTAGGGAAACTTTGACAAGGGTTGAGTTTTGATATTTTTGGGAATGGTTTGACTTATTTGTCTTTGGATTTTGGATATGTCTTAGGGGTCGAATTCAGAGGCAAGATAATGAACTTCTATGAGAATTTTTTACCCTATTTGACTGTAGATATGGAGCTTCTATTTGACTGCAGGGTTGACCTTCAAGTTGACCAATTTCTTAGGATCATTTTGGGACTATTTGGAGCATGCTTGATTGAGTTAAATAGGTTTGATTTTTATGCTACCAAGATCTAATATTTTAGAGCCACTTTGAATGTTGAACGTTGATTGGTTAGGAAATATTTGACTACTATTAACTTTGATAAGAATTTGCAGACTTTGACATTGAATCAAATTTGACTTTTGGTCTCATCTCACATTGGATATTGGCTAGTTCAATTGGATAGTCAAAGTTGTTGACCTATGACTCATTATTGATGAATTGGAATATTGTATCTCTCTGTTGAACATTTGATGAAAATCTAATAACAAAAGAATTGGGAAAGGGTTTTCCCCCTTATAGGTTTTTTCCCTTCTCTTTGACCAAATATTGTGTCTATATTATTTCATGTTCTTAGTTGTCATCCATTTATTTTGAGTTATTGTTCTATGTGTGATTGATTACTATCATTATAAGATTGAATTTATTGGAAAAGTGTTTGCTAATCAAAGATGAATGGTTGTAAGTGATTTTGCTAAGCATAGAACACTGGAAAAATATCATGGTGTCAGAGCTAAGGTGAAGATAAGCCCAAGGAGAGAAGAAAAAAAATCAATCACCTTTGAACGAATATATTTGGAAGAAGCTATTTGTTCAAAATGTTTACCTCATACTTCAAGGATGCATAGAAGCTGGGTGACTCATCTAATTTTGATGCTTGGAATATCGAGTTGGAAGTGGCATTGGATGAAAATGATGTTTTGGAATATGTAGAAGGAAAAGTACCCGAGCCACTAGAAAATGATCTTGTTGCTGCCAAGGTCAAGTATAAGAAGTGTGAGATCAAAGCCAAGAAAATAACTATTGACTCTTTGAAATAACATTTGCTTACTTACATTAGAAAGTTAATGATATCTAAGGATATATATGACAAGATGGTTTATATGTACAATGTCAACAATTTGAATCAAATTCTATCCTTGAAAAATAAAACGAAGGACATCAACATTGACAAGGGAGAGAGTATTCAGTCATACTTCATGAGATTATCACAACTCAGGGATCAATTGTTGTCTGCTAGATAATTTGTGTTTTATAAATAGTTGGTACTAATTTATCTTCAAGGTATTCCTCCAATATGGGAGACATTCATTACAACTATTAGAAAAATTGATAAGTTTCTAACATTTGATGAGTTGGTTGGAAAATGTACTAAAGACACTAGTACAAAATGGCTAATTAGTTACTAAAAAAATGACTAAAAGTTGCATATAAACGACTATTTTTCTGTCGGTGACCAATAGTAGCTAATTTACAGTATCTTATAACGTAAGCAAATTTTAGTCATTTTTGGCTTAGTCATTAATTGGTTGTCTCAAATTTGTTAGGGCACGTTGTATGTCAGTAGGGATTAATGGTTGACCTAGCCAAAATTGTAGTTATCATCAATTTAGTAGTTCCCACCACTGAGAAGTAGTTGCGCTCCATCCTAGGGCACACCGGCTACTATGGGAAGTTTATTCAAGGGTACGCCTTAAATACTGCACCAATGGAAAAGTTGCTAAAGAAGGATCTAACCTTTTTTCGGGATGACGAGTGTCAAAAGAGTTTTAAGTTGTTGAAAGAAAAGATGGTCAATGCACCTATTGTCATATTTCCAGATTGGGTGAAGGTCTTTCATGTACATGTGGATGCATCAGATTAGCCCTGGGATTTGTCCTAGCGCAGCCAGGCGAAGGAGACATTGATCATCAGGTTGCATTTTATAGCAGGAAACTCTCTAGTGTAGAGCACAACTACTCTACTACTGAATGAGAAGGACTAGAAATGGTGTATGCCCTGTAGAAATACAAGAACAATCTATTGGGAGGACACTTCAAGATGTTCACTGATCATTCAATTTTAAAATACTTGGTTAATAAGCATGTGTTGGGGGGCGGTGATATTTTTATATGGTTGCTGCTATTCCATGAATATGATTTTGAAATTATTGTAAAACCCAGGAGACTGAATGTCAGACCTGATCACATGTATCGGATTGAGAGTGTAGAAGAACCAACTAGTTTGGAAGAAGGATTACCCGATGCACAATTTTTTGCTATCAATGTAGTGGACGAACACTTTGCAGAAATTATTCATTTCTTGACCATGAGGATGGCACCTATAGACTATTCAGTGCAACAGAGAAAGGATTTGGTGGCCCGTGGAGTTGATTTCACAATAATTGTCAGTCAATTATACAAATTTGGAGCAGATGAGGTATTGCAGAGGTATGTATTAGAACATGAGAGACAAGATATCTTGGTTGAAGCCCGTGGAGGGGTGGAAGGAGGCCACTCTGTAGGAAAAGCAATTGCGCAGAAGGTATTGAGGGTTGGTTTGTGGTGGCCCACATTTCATAACAAAACAAAATGTATACTTTTGCACCTGTGATGCATGCCAGCGGACAGGGAAACCGTCATGCAGAGATGAAATTTCCCTACAACCACAGATGAATTTTCAGGCGTTTGACAAATGGGTTATAGACTTTGTAGGACCTATCAATCCCCCGGGGATGAAGACTGGCGCACGTTACATCGTCACTGCCATTGACTATGTGACCAGATGGGCAGAGGAAAATGCTGTGACGGATTGCACTGCAACCATTGTTGTACACTTCATCTTTGAGCATATTCTGACCCAGTTTGGTTTCCCAAAGATCCTAATGAGTGATAGAGGTACGCATTTTGTTAATGAAACCATTGAAGTTTTTTCTGAAGAGTTCTAGATCCACCATGTGAAGGGTACACCATATCACCCACAGGCTAATGGGGCGGTGGAGGCTTTTAACATAATTTTGGAACATGCACTAACTAAGGTTTGTAATGTTGATCGAAGTGATTAGGACGTGCGCATCCCCTCAGTGCTTTGGTCCGATAGGACCACATGCAAGAAATTAACCTGGAAGACTCCTTTCATGATGATCTATGGGAAGGAAGCCATCATGCCCATGGAATATATTGTCCCCAGCCTTCGCATTGCGTCTTTTACAAACATGGCGGAACTTGACATCATGGAGGAATGCTTGGCGCAGCTGGTTTCCTAGGAAGAGGATCACTTCATTGCTAAATTTTACCAGCAGGTTCAAAAGGATCGAGAAAAATCTTGGCATGATCGACACATCCGACAGAAGGTATTCAAGGAAGACGAATTGGTGTTGCTTTATGACAGCTAGTTTGTGCGCCACCCAGGAAAATTCCATAAACACTGATTGGGTCCATACATAGTGAAAGAGATAACAGTTTGTGGTGTGGTGAGCTTTGCTACACTGCGCGAAGACTACCTTCCCAGGTATGTTAATGGAAGTCATCTGAAACCTTACAGGCACAACCCGGTGCCAACCAATGACTATATGGCTGGAGTATCTGTATCAGGAGTGTTGCGCGCACGAGGAAGGAAAGGAAAATGGAGGTACGACCGGTGCACAAGGGTAGTGCGTAGGTGAGGAGACAGGGAAAGGTGCAATGAAGGCACAGGGGTAGTGCGCAACTAGAAAAAATAATCGTTGGAACAGTAAAACTGGGTGAAAAAGTGATTTTACCATTGCATGGAGTGGGTATTTGGAAATTAATGCAGCCATCTAGGAGGATTTGTTACCATTTCCTTGATGGTAAGTCGCATTTAAGACTAATCCGACCTTTTTTACTCATGGGAGGCTATAAAAAGATGGGCGCAGGTCATAATCGGTTCCTTTTCTTTCCGAAAATATTACGCCCTATGCTTTACTGTGAATTATGTGTGTTGTTTGACTTCGCCATCTATATGTCTAGGTGAGCAACCCCCTATGACAGCAGAAACCCCGAATTTATATTTCGTGTAAGGATGACTGATTCTAACCCTACCGAGTCATTGCCTGTTACAGCATCTATTGAAATTGGTTCTGAAGATGTGTTTGAGGTAACCCCCGACGTTGAATAGGTTGTGTCTACACCAGCCAAGGGAAAGGGGAAGGGGAAAGAAAAGGGCAAGCAGCAAGGAAAGGAGAAAGCGAAGGGGAAAGCCATGAAGTGGGGTTCAGTGAAGCCATGCACCTCCCCTAGGAATGTGCATTCCCCTTGACAGGTGCCTCAGACACACTTGCCCAATCCCTTGAAGTGCCCTATGACAGCCCAGGAGGAAGATCTATTGGTGGCTCCGCTATCCTGGCTACCAGCATATGTTAAGCCACGAAAACCCACAGTGCGCACCCCCAAGAATGTCGATGTTTTCTGAGAATATCTGCAAATGCTGCTGGTTTCGTAGGAGGTCCCTTTGATTGGTGAAATATTTGGGAGCCTTCCCTTCATCAAGTTTGATGACCACAACCTCGAAAATGAAGACGCCTTCCTCGACTTGGCCCGGAATTGTATCTTGGAACAGTGTTGTATGACAATGTTCCAAAGGTGGAACTAATGACGTAGGCATGCGGACTGGAGGCCTCAGGGATACTGAATTTTCTGCGCCTCCCCCACTTTGGGCGATATCCTATTACCATCTTGTTGGTGTGCCAGCTACTTGTGCTAATCCATGATGGGTTCTTATGGATCCAAGGCAGCATTCTGCTTGACATTGCACTAATTCATAGAATCACCAGCCTGCCCATGAAGGGGGCCCATCCCATGAAGGGATTCGATTTGAAATATGAGTAGAAGGTAGTAGAAGAAGTGCAGGATAAATATAAGGTCAACTGCGACAAGTGGGGGTTCATTGTAGAAACCATCGCTGACCCAGGTGTGTGCATGGGTACTCTACTACTCGCATGTAAGATGATGCCCAAGTGCAGGGAATCGGTCGTCCCTGCCTATGTGATTCAGCTGGCCGGACGGTGCGAGAAGGGGGTCTGCTACAATTGGTCGCAGTACCTCTGCGAGGAATTTTTAGACAATGTGCGCAAGGCGCAGGACCATGTAAAGGCTTTTTTCTACTCCTCGTTGTTATTGATGATCGCCCTAATTGCGTGGGAGACACCTGATGATGCGGTGCTCCCTTAGCTCGAGCTCGGTGTCTGTGAGGGTGCATGATATGCGAACCTATGGGACTTGAAGGAGTCGAAGCGCATTGAGGAAAATAAGGTTTTTTTGGGTGTTATTCGATCATGCGCTGGCTGCGGCGATCCATTCCAGGCCACACTTATTGCCCGCGGTATACAAAAAATACACTTATGCACTTATCGCTCACGGTATAATTCTACTTATGCACTTTTGTATCTAGTAATTGGTTCACATAATTCTTGTAGTAAATTTTAATTTACTTTTCGATACAGTAACGTGTATTTTCTCTAGATTTGCTACTACCACTTATATTCTAGTAAACCATTCAAGTAACAGATACTTTTACTTATTCAACATAGTCTAATTTCTACATTTTTTTTCACAAATAGTAGAAAAATTTGGATATAGAAGCTTCGTCTCCAAATTTTAGCATCTCCTTTCTATACAGATTTTCTGGCATTCTTTTTCTATTCTCTAGAATAGTACACAAATATTTTAAATGTTCACAAATATTTACATTTCTTTACTGTACACAAAAATATGCAAAATAAATTACTTTTGTTCTTGTTTTCCAGTACTTTCATTTTTAGATGTATGCCAGTATTGTCATTTTCTTAGCTGTACTTTAAAACCTGCAGATTTAAATACAGAACATTACACAATAAAATTAAATGCATTTGTACCTACTTCAGAGTATAGATTTTCCTTAGTAACTATTGGTCCACCCAACCTTGAGCGAGTCGATTATGTCCTCTTCTCCCCCCTTGCTCCTCACCAGGTCGGAGGTAATCTTCTGAGACAAGAATTTTGACCTCAGGATTTTTGGAAATCCAGTCCTGCTTCTCTAGGGCGAATTTCTTGAGTTCCACTGGTATTTCTACCAGCTCTGGACAACTCAGATTTAGCATTCACTGCTCTAACCTTTCTCCCTTCTGAACAGAACCCCATTCCCTCCTAGGATTTTTCATTAAATCCTTTTGGAAAGTTAAATGTCAGAATTATCAGAATTGTCATTTAATTAGATCTTTTTAAAAATCAACCATATGTTTCATAACAACTCATGTAAAAATGATTAAAAAGTAAAAGAGTAATAAAAAAACATGAGGTTACAATTTTTAGTTAAAGTTAACTAAATATGATTTTTGTGTTTTATTCTAAATTATATTGTTATTGGTTTTTTTTTTTAATGTTTTATTTTAATTTTAAAAAATACATGTGTTAATTCAAGATTAAGCACTAAAAAATTATATAGCTCTCTTATATTGAGCTATAAAATAGATCTCTAAAACAACAATTTCAAAAAAATCTCTCACTAAGAGATTTATTTGAGAAACCAGTGTTGTGAATTAGTATAAGAATTAAATTAAAAAAACAAGTTCAATTGGACTAATTGGACTAAATGATGTTGTAGAGACCATTTTGAAAGGACTTGTCTTTAATGCGATATTTTGGAGTTTCCAGTGGATACTAAATGATGTTATTGAGTCCATTTTAAAAGGATTCATCTTTAATGCAACTAGATGGTCAACAGATCTGGTTTCCTTCTCGGTAGGTTGAGACCATCTAGAAATGTATGTTGATCTGTAATTCCTGCCTTATTTTGAAAAATTATTTAAAAGGTATCGTCGAAGCTTACAAATTATTTTTTATTAACAATAATAAAAATTTCAAATTTAAGTATTAGAGGATCAAAATTTATGAAAAAAATGAGAGTGAATATAGTTACACACCAAATACAAATTTCACTATATTTTATTAATCAAACACTGGTTTCTATATAGGAATAGATCACTAATTAGACAGAATAAAAGTGGATCTTATTTACTAAAAATAACTAACCTAGAAACTCACAACAATTAACAACTTGCAATGCACCTATAAGCATTGTTTATAAGTCCCTCCCACGATTTCTTACATTACAAATATTAAAATCATAAATTACAATATTGTAATAACAACTATGATCCTTGTTTTATTTTTTCATCAATAACACTTTGACTTACTCTGACATCTCACAGACTACGCACTTTCTCCACCACAACTTTGAGCCTACCATTTTACCCATTTAAAATAAAACCAATTTTGACCATCATTGGCATACTAGTAGAATTAACAATATTAACATACCCAGCTTATCAGGGCTCTTGCAAGAAAACTTGTCAAGTAACCAAAGCATTATATGGTCATACCTCCATTTGTTGGGTACTTAGCTTCGGGTATCCATCAGTTTCTAAGAAGGAAATATGGATAGTGAATGAAATTAGAAGTCAATCATACAATTTGACCTCTTAGACATAGAAATATAGGAACTGATGTTGTTGAAAGTGAGACTTCAAGCTTATATCAAGAACCACTTGTCCTTCTTCACAAAAAAAAAAAAAAAAAAAAACTTATAACTCGGGTTACCAACTTATAATAGACAATAGTCATAATTAAATTAGCATTGTGTTCATGGGGCTTCTAGAGCTACCGACTTAATTATGTTACTTTTTTCATTAAATGATTACTCATTTGATCTTTTCACACTTAAATTAAATAATAGCACACTACAACATAAGAAGATTGCAACTCACACCACACAATAAATCTGAATATAGATGTTGCAAAACATTCTTATACTAAGATATACACATATACAAATTAGATCTAGAAAATAGAGATCAACATGGAATAACCCCACACAAATCCTATACACATATTCAACTCAGATATGGGATTGATTCTAGCATATCTACAACACTGAGACTATTTTGCACCATCTCAATAATCATTAGATCAACACAGTGGATTCTCTTATGGACTCCCCCAATGAATAATAACCCAACCTTTTTTTGGAACCACTTCTCCTTTGCGTTGTTTTCCACAATGATATGTGTTGCTCCTAGAACACGTCAAAACAACCTAATGTGGATTTTCAACTCATATCTCTCCTACAAGATTCACTCATTCATTCACTCGTAATAACACAAACATAATGAATGTTAATTTGGAAGATTTGGGACAAATTCTCTCATTTGGATGGCATTACTCATAAAAAAAGATCTCTACTACCCCTTGGAAGAATTAAATTTGGTCAACGAAAATATAATTTTTAATGATGGAACCACACGTGCATAAAATTTTAGGTCAGCCTAAAATTCAATTGGGTCTCCCCTAATGCATATAAATAAAACATTTTTCACACCACTATGGAGCATCATCGCAAGAATCTCTTTTCTCTTGATTGGTTTGACGTAATCTGAAATTGAAGGGGTTTGATCTCATACATGCAAAGAAGAAGAAGGAAATTTTGTGATGCGTTTACTTTTTTGTTTAGGGAAACTTTGACAAGGGTTGAGTTTTGATATTTTTGGGAATGGTTTGACTTATTTGTCTTTGGATTTTGGATATGTCTTAGGGGTCGACTTCAGAGGCAAGATAATGAACTTCTATGAGAATTTTTTACCCTATTTGACTATAGATATGGAGCTTCTATTTGACTGCAGGGTTGACCTTCAAGTTGACCAATTTCCTAGGATCATTTTGGGACTATTTGGAGCATGCTTGATTGAGTTAAATAGGTTTGATTTTTATTCTATCAAGATCTAATATTTTAGAGCCACTTTGAATGTTGAACATTGATTGGTTAGGAAATATTTGACTACTATTAACTTTGATAAGAATTTACAGACTTTGACATTGAATCTAATTTGACATTTGGGCTCATCTCTCATTGGATATTGGTTAGTTCAATTGGATAGTCAAAGTTGTTGACCTATGACTCATTATTGATGAATATTGTATCTCTCTGTTGAACATTTGATGAAAATCTAATAACAAAAGAATTGGGAAAGGGTTTTCCCCCTTATAGGTTTTTTCCCTTCTCTTTGACCAAATATTGTGTCTACATTATTTCATGTTCTTAGTTGTCATCCATTTATTTTGAGTTATTGTTCTATGTGTGATTGATTACTATCATTATAAGATTGAATTTATTGGAAAAGTGTTTGCTAATCAAATATGAATGGTTGTAAGTTATTTTGCTAAGCATAGAACACTGGAAAAATAACATGGTGTCAGAGCTAAGGTGAAGATAAGCCCAAGGAGAGAAGAAAAAAAATCAATCACCTTTGAACGAATATATTTGGAAGAAGCTATTTGTTCAAAATGTTTACCTCATACTTCAAGGATGCATAGAAGCTGGGTGACTCATCTAATTTTGATGCTTGGAATATCGGGTTGGAAGTGGCATTGGATGAAAATGATGTTTTGGAATATGTAGAAGGAAAAGTACCCGAGCCACTAGAAAATGATCTTGTTGCTGCCAACGTCAAGTATAAGAAATGTGAGATCAAAGCCAAGAAAATAATTATTGACTCTTTGAAATAGAATTTGCTTACTTACATTAGAAAGTTAATGATATCTAAGGATATATATGACAAGATGGTTTGTATGTACGATGTCAACAATTTGAATCAAATTCTATCCTTGAAAAATAAAATGAAGGACATTAACATTGACAAGGGAGAGACTATTCAGTCATACTTCATGAGATTATCACAACTCAGGGATCAATTGTTGTCTGCTAGATAATTTGTGTTTTATAAATATTTGGTACTAATTTATCTTCAAGGTATTCCTCCAATATGGGAGACATTCATTACAACTATTAGAAAAATTGATAAGTTTCTAACATTTGATGAGTTGGTTGGAAAATGTACTAAAGACACTAGTACAAAATGGCTAATTAGTGTTGAAGATTGCAACAAGAAACAGTGAAGGAGGCATCCTGAAACATCTTTCCTGATCCTAGTTGGAAAGTGATCACCAAAACTAGGTGGGGACCACATAGGTGATTTTTTTCGCAAAGTCTATTTTTAGACTATGTCTATTTTTAGACATATGGATCATGGTATATGAGTTGCAGGATGCTATTTATGGATGATTGGTCAAGTTGGTAAAAATAGATGGACCTCTATTTTTAGACATTGGGCGAAGTCTATTTTTAGACTGCCAGTCTAAAAATAGATCAGTCAAATATTATTAGCCCTTAATAATATTTGGACTATAAACATTATCTTATCCTCTTGGAGCACTTCAGTTCGAGCTATGGATGTGGCACATGCAGCTGACAGAAGGAATTACGCTATTCCTAGGGGTTAGTTGAGCTATTGCATGGTTGACTTCAGTTAGAACTCATGTGGCAGAGTTTGGTGGAGTTGATGAGACAGTTGATGGAGTTGTGTTTAGTTTAACTTAGTTGAACTAGTTGTATTTAGTCTAACTGATAAATACACTAGTGATGAGTGGTGTGAATTAATTATTAATTAATTCACTAATTATTAACTCATAAATCAACTAAAGAATACATCAGTTAACTGCAGTGCATGGACAGTTCAGTGGAGACCAGTGTTAGAGGTGGGTGAAAGGGTGAGTTTGCTATCAGTTGTGACTATAGCTGTGCATGATATTTGCACACACATTGATTGAGATTTCCAATGAGGATTGCACAGTACAAGCCAAGGGGATTCGAACTTGGATCTCATTCATTCTCATCTTGGATTGCGCAGTAGAGGCAGGCAAACAGTGGAGGAGATTTGAACCTGTGACTTGTTCAGATCTGAGCTAGTTTGTGTGTAACAATTGGAGATAGTGTTGAGAGCTTGTGAGGAGTTTGTGCTATGTATTGTTACATGTTCTCTATCATTATAATATACAGATAGTTGGGGGTTTTCAGCTGTAAGCTTTCCCCATTACATACTGTGTTTATATGTGTGATTGATTAATGTTTCTATGTGCGCATGCGACTGCTTTTAATTCCGCAAATTGATGATCAATGGTAGAAGAGGTTATGTATTATGCATGAAGCTCAAATAGTGTGTAATCAGGATAATCTCGGTGAATAAGTGATCTATTATTCAAATTTATACAATTAGTTACTAAAAAAATGACTAAAAGTTGCATATAAACGACTATTTTTCTGTCGGTGACCAATAGTAGCTAATTTACAGTATCTTATAACGTAAGCAAATTTTAGTCATTTTTGGCTTAGTCATTAATTGGTTGTCTCAAATTTGTTAGGGCACGTTGTATGTCAGTAGGGATTAATGGTTGACCTAGCCAAAATTGTAGTTATCATCAATTTAGTAGTTCCCACCACTGAGAAGTAGTTGCGCTCCATCCTAGGGCACACCGGCTACTATGGGAAGTTTATTCAAGGGTACGCCTTGAATACTGCACCAATGGAAAAGTTGCTAAAGAAGGATCTATCCTTTTTTCGGGATGAGGAGTGTCAGAAGAGTTTTAAGTTGTTGAAAGAAAAGATGGTCAATGCACCTATTGTCATATTTCCAGATTGGGTGAAGGTATTTCATGTACATGTGGATGCATCAGATTAGCCCTGGGATTTGTCCTAGCGCAGCTAGGCGAAGGAGACATTGATCATCAGGTTGCATTTTATAGCAGGAAACTCTCTAGTGTAGAGCACAACTACTCTACTACTGAATGAGAAGGACTAGAAATGGTGTATGCCCTGTAGAAATACAAGCACAATCTATTGGGAGGACACTTCAAGATGTTCACTGATCATTCAACTTTAAAATACTTGGTTAATAAGCATGTGTTGGGGGGGGATATTTTTAGATGGTTGCTGCTATTCAAGGAATATGATTTTAAAATCATTGTAAAACCCAGGAGACTGAATGTCGGACCTGATCACATGTCTCGGACTGAGAGTGTAGAAGAACCAACTAGTTTGGAAGAAGGATTACCCGATGCACAACTTTTTGCCATCAATGTAGTGGACGAACACTTTGCAGAAATTATTCATTTCTTGACCATGGGGATGGCACCTATAGACTATTCAGGGCAACAGAGAAAGGAGTTGGTGGCCCGTGCAGTTGATTTCACAATAATTGTCAGTCAATTATACAAATTTGGAGCAGATGAGGTATTGCGGAGGTATGTATTAGAACATGAGAGACAGGATATCTTGGCTGAAGCCCATGGACGGGTGGAAGGAGGCCACTATGTAGGAAAAGAAACTACACAGAAGGTATTGAGGGTTGGTTTGTGGTGGCCCACATTGCATAACAAAACACAATGCATACTGTCATGCCTCTGATGCATGCCAGCGGACAGGGAAACCTTCATGCAGAGATGAAATTTCCCTACAACCACAGGTGACTTTTCAGGCATTCGACAAATGGGTTATAGACTTTGTAGGACCTATCAATCCCCCGGGGATGAAGACTGGTGCACGTTACATCGTCACTACCATTGACTATGTGACCAGATGGGCGGAGGCAAAGGCTGTGACGGATTGCACTGCAAACACTGTTGTACACTTCATCTTTGAGCATATTCTGACCCAGTTTGGTTTCCCAAAGATCCTAATGAGTGATAGAGGTACGCATTTTGTTAATGAAACCATTGAATCTTTTTCTGAAGAGTTCCAGATCCACCATGTGAAGGGTACACCATATCACCCGCAGGCTAATGGGGCAGTGGAGGCTTTTAACATAATTTTGGAACATGCACTAACTAAGGTTTGTAATGTTGATTGAAGTGATTAGGACGTGCACATCCCCTCTGTGCTTTGGTCCGATAAGACCACATGCAAGAAATTAACCTGGAAAACTCCTTTCATGATGCTCTATGGGAAGGAAGCCATCATGCCCATGGAATATACTGTCCCCAGCCTTCGCATTGCGTCTTTTAAAAACATGGCAGAACCTGACATCATGGAGGAATGCTTGGCGCAGCTGGTTGCCTTGGAAGAGGATCATTTCATTGCTAAATTTTACCAGCAGGTTCAAAAGGCTCGAGAAAAATCTTGGCATGATCGACACATCCGACAGAAGGTATTCAAGGAAGACGAATTGGTGTTGCTTTATGACAACTAGTTTGCGCACCACCCAGGAAAATTTCGTAAACACTGATTGGGTCCATACATAGTGAAAGAGATTACAGATGGTGTTGTGGTCATCTTTGCTACACTGCGCGAAGACTACCCTCCCAGGTATGTTAATGGAAGTCGTCTAAAACCTTACAGGGATAACCCGGTGCCAACTAATGACTATATGGATCGAGTATCTGTATTAGGAGTGTTGCGCGCATGAGGAAGGAAAGGAAAATGGAGGTACGACCGGTGCACAGGGGTAGTGCGTAGGTGAGGAGGCACAGAAAGGTGCAATGAAGGCACAAGGGTAGTGCGCAACTAGAAAAAATAATCGTTGGAACAGTAAAACTGGGTGAAAAAGTGATTTTACCATTGCATGAAGTGGGTATTTGGAAATTAATGCAGCCATCTAGGAGGATTTGTTACCATTTCCTTGATGGCAAGTCGTATTTAAGACTAATCCGACCTTTTTTACTCATGGGAGGCTATAAAAATATGGGCGCAGGTCATAATCGGTTCCTTTTCTTTCCGAAAATCTTACGCCCTGTGCTTTACTGTGAATTCTGTGTGTTTTTTGACTTCGCCATCTATATGTCTAGGCGAGCAACCCCCTATGACAGCAGAAACCCCGAATTTATATTCCGTGTAAGGATGACTGATTCTAACCCTACCGAGTCATCGCCTGTTACGGCCTCTGTTGAAATTGGTTCTGAAGATGTGTTTGAGGTAACCCCCGACGTTGAAGAGGTTGTGTCTACACCATCCAAGGGAAAGGGGAAGGGGAAATAAAAGGGCAAGCAGCAAGGAAAGGAGAAAGCGAAGGGGAAAGCCATGAAGTGGGGTTCAGTGAAGCCATGCACCTCCCCTAGGATTGTGCATTCCCCTCAACAGGTGCCTCAGGCACGCTCGCCCAATCCCTTGAAGCGCCCTATGATGGCCCAGGAGGAAGATCTACTGGTGGCTCCACTATCCTAGCTACCAGCATATGTTAAGCCACGAAAACCCACAGTGCGCACCCCCAAGAATGTCGATTTTGTCTGAGAATATCTGCAAATGCTGCTGGTTTCGCAGGAGGTCCCTTTGATTGGTGACATTTTTGGGAGCCTTCCCTCCATCAAGTTTGATCACCACAACCTCGAAAATGAAGACGCCTTCCTCGACCTGGCCCGGAATTGTATCTTGGAACAATGTTGTATGACAATGTTCCAAAGGTGGAACCAATGACGTGGGCATGCGGACTGGAGGCCTCAGGGATACTGAATTTTCTGCGCCTCCCCCACTTTGGGCGATATCCTATTACCATCTTGTTGGTGCGCCAGCTACTTGCGCTAATCCACGATGGGTTCTTATGGATCCAAGGCCGCATTCTGCTTGACATTGCACTAATTCATAGAATCACCAACCTGCCCGTGAAGGGGGCCCATCCCATGAAGGGATTCGACTTGAAATATGAGTAGAAGGTAGTAGAAGAAGTGCGGGATAAATATAAGGTCAACTGCGACAAGTGGGGGTTCATTGTAGAAACCATCGCTGACCCAGGTGTGTGCATGGGTACTCTACTACTCGCATGTAAGATGATTCCCAAGTGCAGGTAATCGGTCGTCCCTGCCTATGTGATTCAGCTGGCCAGACGGTGCGAGAAGGGGGTCTACTACAATTGGTCGCAGTACCTTTGCGAGGAACTTTTAGACAATGTGCGCAAGGTGCAGGACCATGTAAAGGCTTTTTGCTACTCCTCGTTGTTATTGTTGATTGCCCTAATTGCGTGGGAGACACCTGATGATGCGGTGCTCCCTTAGCTTGAGCTTGGTGTCTGTGAGGGTGCACGATATGCGAACGCATGGGACTCGAAGGAGTCGAAGTGCATTGAGGAAAATAAGGTTTTTTTGGGTGTTATTCGATCATACGCTGGCTACGGCAATCCATTCCAGGCCACACTTATTGCCCGCGGTATACAAAAAATACACTTATGCACTTATTGCTCACGGTATAATTCTACTTATGCACTTCTGTATCTAGTAATTGGTTCACATAATTCTTGTAGTAAATTTTAATTTACTTTTCAATACAGTAATGTGTATTTTCTCTAGATTTGCTACTACCACTTATATTCTAGTAAACCATTCAAGTAACAGATACTTTTACTTATTCAACATAGTCTGATTTCTACATTTTTTTCACAAATAGTAGAAAAATTTGGATATAGAAGCTTCCTCTCCAACTTTTAGCATCTCCTTTCTATACAGATTTTCTGGCATTCTTTTTCTATTCTCTAGAATAGTACACAAATATTTTAAATTTTCACAAATATTTACATTTCTTTACTGTACACAAAAATATGCAAAATAAATTACTTTTGTTCTTGTTTTCCAGTACTTTCATTTTTAGATGTATGCCAGTATTGTCATTTTCTTAGCTGTACTTTAAAACCTGCAGATTTAAATACAGAACATTACACAATAAAATTAAATGCATTTTTACCTACTTCAGAGTATAGATTTTCCTCAGTAACTATTGGTCCACCCAACCTTGAGCGAGTCAATTATGTCCTCTTCTGCCCCCTTGCTCCTCACCAGGTCGGAGGTAATCTTCTGAGACAAGAAGTTTAACCTCAGGATTTTTGGAAATCTGGTCCTGCTTCTCTAGGGTGAATTTCTTGAGTTCCGCTGGTATTTCTACCATCTCTGGACAACTCAGATTTAGCATTCATTGCTCTAACCTTTCTCCCTTCTGAACATAACCCCATTCCCTCCTAGGATTTTTTATTAAATCCTTTTGGAAATTTAAATGTCAGAATTATCAGAATTATCATTTAATTAGATCTTTTTAAAAATCAACCATATGTTTCATAACAACTCATGTAAAAATGATTAAAAAGTAAAAGAGTAATAAAAAAAGATGAGGTTACAATTTTTGGTTAAAGCTAACTAAATATGATTTTTGTTTTTTATTCTAAATTATATTGTTTTTTTTTTTTTTAATTTTAAAAATGTTTTATTTTAATTTTAAAAAATACATGTGTTAATTCAAGATTAAGCACTAAAAAATTATATAGCTCTCTTATATTGAGCTATAAAATAGATCTCTAAAACAACAATTTCAAAAAAATCTCTCACTGAGAGATTTATTTGAGAAACCGGTGTTGTGAATTAGTATAAAAATTAAAATAAAAAACAAGTTCAATTGGACTAATTGGACTAAATGATGTTGTAGAGACCATTTTAAAAGGACTTGTCTTTGATGCGATATTTTGGAGTTTCCGGTGGATACTAAATGATGTTGTTGAGTCCATTTTGAAAGGATTCGTCTTTAGTGCGATTTTTTGGAGTTTCTGGTGGATTTTATGGCCTAAATCCAACTGAAAATTTTGAGGTGAAACATTGATTAGTGTTATTTGGAATATTTTTCGACTGCATATATGGATTCAGCACAGTGAAAAACTGCTAGGAAATTCCATTATGGATATTTTAACCATCAATCTTGTGATTTCAATGCATTACAAATTAGATGGGATCGAA
Organism: Pinus albicaulis; assembly: GCA_034641835.2. Classification (NCBI taxonomy): domain Eukaryota; kingdom Viridiplantae; phylum Streptophyta; class Pinopsida; order Pinales; family Pinaceae; genus Pinus; species Pinus albicaulis. Next base: position 825,353,190 of record CM076575.1, read on the forward strand.
AACTTTTCAAAAAGTCACATTAAAGAAAAGCAGGATTTGAAATGTTTTAGGGATATAATATAATGCTTATCACTATGTGGTAGGTGATTTGAAATATTTTTGGGATATAATATAATACTTATTATTAAGCCTTAGTGCATATTAATGTTAATTGGTTATCATTTTTTATAAATTTAATTTTAATTGAAACAAAATGTGTTTTGTATAGTTATTAACGTTAAATTAGAATTTATAAAAAAAAAAAAACATTTGGCATAATTGCATCTTCATCATATCTAATATATCACATCAAAAACTATTTTTAAAAAGCATCCAATCACTTTTATCCAAAAATCCATAAACAAGTTAAATATTTTTATTAATAATAAAATTTTAAAAATATTTTTATAAAATATTATATTAAAATATAAATGGTAAATTTAACTTTATTTTTAACTAAGTGAAAATATATTCTCCATAACCATTTCTAAACATCAATACGAAAATTAAGTTATGATTTAAGATGTGCCCATGAATGTCAAAATTAAAAACAATTATATTGATTTTAAAATTGTAGAGTGTACACATTTCAAAGTTGAATATAAGTTTTTGACAGGCATCTCGGCAATTGCAAGTGTTGCACTCTACGTTTCGATTTTGTTTTCCCTCCATGGGAAATTTTTTGGGTTAAATTTTTTTCAAGAGTAAGGTAATTATTACATTGTTGTGAAATTTGTATAAGTCAATAAACAGTAATTTTTTTTACTATATTGTATAATATTTAAAAGGTAAATTTATTTTTTGTGATTTTTAATATTAAAAGTAATAAAATGAATATATTGAAATGAAATATTTTAATATTTATATCAAATAACATAATTTTATAGATGTTTAATATAGAAAAAATAAAGTAATTTAATTTTTTTTTTATGTTTTTTTGAGTGAATATTTTTTGTATTAATAGTTTCCTTTTAATTCAATGTATGAGTGATATTTGTAAAATTTTCACTGTTTAATATGGATTTGACATGTAATATTTTTAAAAATAATTAAATGTATACATACAAAAATACTATCATAGAATTATCTAACCAATAGAAATATATTTGTTTTAATTTTACAATCATAGTTCAACCATACTAAACTCTGTAATTTATAAAAATATCTTTGCATTTTTTTTAAAAGTCATTTTGTATGCAAATTAATATATAAAAGTTTGATATAATCTCACCAATACATAATCTATGTTTGCGTTTTTTTAAAGTCATTTTGCATGCAAATTAATATATAAAAGTTTGATATAATCTCACCAATACATAATCTATAATAAATATTATCTGATAAAAATAAGCATCGTGATTATAGCCATATGACAAACATAATCATCATCTAAGATACACATTCGAATTCACTACCATCATCTAATTATATACACCTTTAGCACATATAAACATCATTAACTAGAACACAAATCTAATAATCTAAGAGGGCATCATCATCATGATCACATCTACAAAAACTCAAACATTGTAATCTAACATCATCGCCACATACATCCTCAAATTAATATAAATCTCATGTCAAATAATTGTTATCACATACACATCTATGTGCAAGCACATTAAATTAACATATCTAACATGACCTAGCAATATACACATCAACACCAACATATAAATTAAGTACATAAACATGAGCACAAAAATGCACCATATTTGGCTTGATATATTTATTTTCTTGTTTGTATATATATACAAACACGCAAAATAACTACAACAAGTCAAATAAGTGCAATCGAATATTTGATACAACAGACGTAGTAGTGTCAGGCAAGTCAAATAAGTGTAATCAAATATTTGATACAAAAGACGTTATAGTGTCAGCGTGGTTTGTAATAGAAGACGATGGATGGTAAACTACTGCTTCAATCTGGTTCATCAAACTCTGATGTGGAGGAGGAGTTGGCTAAAATTCTCTATTAGGAGAAACATAAGGCACATCCTCTAGCTCTGGCATCTCATCATCAGGCGACTAACGAGGAGGTGTACTACCAGAAGGATCACTGACACCCTAATGACCATGATCTGATGGGTGGTACTACCAGAAGCATCATGATCACCACCCTCAACACCATCATCATGATCATCGTCACCACTATCATATGATATATATGTCGCTCCATGCTCTGCATCCCTTTTCGCTGACAGTACCCTACTAGCTCTGATGATATGTCGCATAAGAGACATCATCTCAGGTAGAAAATCCATGTAGAGATCCATGAACCTTAGATCTGTGCTGATATCTGGAGTCCTTGCGGGGAAAACTCCCCCGTGAACAAAAAAATTGGCCAATCTGTCGTAGTAGTCCATCCGAAATCGAAGACTAACCCTACAGCCCCAGATGACCATGCTCCCATGAGGATGTGCCTCACCCTCTTGAGATTTTCCCATCTCCTCATCTCCTCCATCCGACAATGGGGGAGAAGGCATGTCCCCATCGATATATAGGACACAAAAACAATTAGACAATCTCATTAAAAAATTTATTAAAACAAGTTAAATAACGTGCTAGAATAAATCTTATTCTAATTCATTAGAACAATAAAATGAAACTAGATTAATTTAAAGAAAACACTAATACTACTTCTATCATCTTGAGGCTCAATCGCTATGAAGAGGATGTTGGGACACTGTATCCAATCGATCCCATCGTACGGAAACACCAATGTGACAAATGTGTGGTCATCCTCACTGGCCAGTAGCACCAGTGCCTCAATATAAATCATGGTTGGATACTCCGACAGGCCCCTCTTGGGCATCATCTTCCCCCACATGTGCATCTGGACCTCAGTGATTGGCCTAGGAGGGTGATGGTCAAATATAGGCCTTGTCTCTAGAAACATCTAAAAAAATAAACAAAAAAGGTTTAAAGCGAAATGGAAGGTCACCCTCGCATGTCTCATTAATGCACGACATCTATCTAAAGCCATGTAAAACTGCCTAAACAAAATGACAGACCAAGGTTTAGTTTTATCTAGTTTTAAATTTAAATTTTATAAAATAAATTGAGAATGAAAGCCATGTGTGGAAAAACATAGGTAAAAAAAAATCATTATTCCATTCAAAAATAATATTAGCACAACTAGATAATTTAAATGACTCTTCAATGCCTATAGGCGTCAAGCATCAAGACACTTCATAACACTACTAAAATAAAAAACAAAATAAAAAATCATAAAAACTAACTAAATTGTACCTTTACTTTCAATGATTATTACTATTATTATTAATTATAAAATGAAATAATGTATAAGTTAAACATATATACATAAAAAAAAATATGGAACAAGATTGTTGATTATGGAGATTAATTACTTCCATTCTACCATAGAGATTAGGTTTAGTTATAATACCATAGCCAATAAAAATGCATAACTCAATCTATATAACATTTATTGGTAAAATATATTTTTATTAAATCTTTTATGTATATAATATTAATTATAATATTGATTTTATCTTCATACTTTTTATTTAAAAAACTTAAACATATGGTTAAATCAATTAAACTAATTGTTAACTTAAATGAAAATAAATAAGAATAACTCAATCCAACATTCAATATAGACAACATTTTCATATCATCAACTATATATTTCTAAAAATTTCTGTGTTCAAAATTGAACATACCTCCAATATCGTAATTCTAATAAAGCTGTTAGAAAATAATAATTTAAGTTCAAGCGTAATTCTACTATTAGAAAAATGACCATTAAATAGTAATTCAAATAAAGCTATTAGAAAATACTAATGTACGTTAAATTGTAATTCTAATAAACCTATTCGGAAATAATAATGTCCATTAAAAAGAGAATTCATAAAATTAAAATATAATAAACACATAACTTTGATTTTGTTAATATCACGAAGGTAAACATATCTCTCTAACCTTCACAGTAGCACTGAACACAGCAGAGTTGAGCATCACGTGACGCAAGGCGTTAGACAAAGAACGACTATCACAGTACGACGACTATGTGCAGTTTCAAGACTCAAGCTGGGAGGAACATTACAGATGGACATGAGCTATGCTACTGTTCCAGTTTTTGGAGGAGAAAGCAGAAGAATATACAGGTAGGCCAAGTTTGCCTACACGGTGAGTGATGCTCAGTAACCCCAAAATTTATTGTCCCTTGAAACAAAGAGCAGAAACTAAGGCATGCATTTTTCCAATTTTAGTTATGGCTGAAACACGTAAATATGTAATAAATTTGAGTACTGTGCGCACATAATCTTTACAATCAAAATATCTACAGGAGAATAAAAATATCCAAATCTTTACTGTTAAGAGTTACCAAAATCAATCCAGCAAGATAATTTGAATTTGCATTCAATAAACACAATCCACAGGATAATTTGACTTCCAATTTAACTTGAATTCCCTTTCAATGAACACAATTCACAAGATAAATTGAATTTCAATTTAATGAAACGAATAAGACGTCAAGAAAAATTATCTTCTAATCTAATCCAATAAAAAACATCCATCATTCAATCCAATACAATTCATAAAATCATCCATCATTCAATCCAATACAATTCAGGTGGCGGCTCGGTCTTTCTGGATAACATTCACTCATCGAAATAAATAATATTGACGCATTAGGAATAAAATCTTAAATCAAATTAAATAATTCTTTTCTTTAGGTCTGATAGACCAAAGATTGGTTTCAGTGGAGATTAACCACCACCATCATCATCATGTGACGCTTGTTTATATAAAGATTTTTTTAATTAACGAATTTAATTAAAATAACAAAAAAATATATAATTACTTTGGAAATAAATGTCATCTTTTCATATATATATTAGTAAAAATATTTTAAAATGTTTTATAAAAAGTTAAATCTATATCATTAACTTAAATCTAAAATTAAAATAAATTTGAGCTGAATAATAATTAAATCAAAATCATGAAAATTCTATTCCAAAATAAAAATACTTAACCTTAAAACTAAACATTTATCACCTAATTACAACTGTTAAAGAATATTCTAACTCTTACTATTGTAATAATATTATAATAGTTTGTGAAGTCCGTAAGTAAATATATATATAACATTGAAAACAAATAAAAAATAATAATATGTGGAACGTGATGGCTGGGCTTTCCTTTGGTTACGCGTGACAAGTAGGAACTGGGTGGGCCCCAGTTGTAGCAGGTGCGACGAGACCCACCGCATAATTGATATTTAATTGGTACGTAAAGTAAAGATGAAGACAACGTCATTTCATTTCTAAGAATGGTTTGCCTTTTTTAATTATTATTATTCCAACCACTAATAATCACGTGGGCGGCTGATATGACCCACCACATAATCTTTCAAAGCATAACATTCATTCAAAATATAATGCTCACCCATCCGAAAAAATAACTTTCTATTGCTCATAGAGACTTTGCCTTGGTAGTCTCCAAAATATTTAGAGAGGTAATCCCAGGTAATGTTGCAATTTTGAGTGTAGTGAAACCTGATTTTTGAAGCAAACTCCTCCATTGTTGCTCGTTCCGTTCCCTTCCTCCACCGGTATAGGAGATCATAATCAAATCAAAAATCATTTGTAATTCCTGAGTTAGGCACGGCTGATCAGACAATACGGCCTCCACCACAATGAGTCTGCCATTGTCAAGCAAAGCCTTGCGACAATTCTCTAGGATTTTTACACATCGATCATCATCCCAATTATGGAGTACGTGCTGCTAATTCAGCCGGTCACCCTAAAAATTAAAACCAAACCCAGACCAGGCAAGCCCAGGTTGCCAATGGAATCTAATCAAATCTGAAATTATTGTAAAAGCAAAAGTAAAGAGGAAATACATTGCTTGCAATTAATTAATTTAGCAGTTACCTTGATGAAAACGACATCCGCAGATGGTATGCTCTGGAACATGTCCCAAGCCACGTGCTCTACACCTGCAAAGAAGGAAAAAGAAAAAACATAGATATCATAAAGTATTGCAATCCTTTCAGCAGTATTTCAATGGAAAATTTCATTGAATATATTAAAGAAACCCCAAACAAATTACCTGGAATTGACTGTGCAGATTCAATATTTAATCATATGGTCCATAGTGTTTCAATCGTCTAACATGAACATCAACCATACATAATGGTACAGGTGGCACTTTAGGTGGGTTGTTTTCAAATAAGATGCTTTACAGCGTAATAAAAATAAATTTCAATTTATAATATTCTAAAAATAAAAATAAATATTAAATGAAATCCAATTCATATATATAGTTGTATCAAAATAAATGTAAGTAATTAGATATAAACCAATGTAAGTAATTAGATGTAAGTAGCTCAATGTGGTATAAACCAACAAAGCCTTTGAACTAAACACAACCCATGACTACTCCTTAACTCTATACCCTGGCAGGATTGCCCGACCCCTCACCATTCCATCTTGTTGGCATCCCTTACCTGACAGACTCACACTCGGGTGCAAGTTGAGGCCATGCCCAATTCCTACTCTGACACGGAAGCAAAGACCCAAAAGAACCCCAACCTTCCCCCAACTTGAGTCGTAATGGTTCTACTCTCCCCTACCCAGCAGAAGACTATACCAGTCCAGCTTAATCACCTTATGCTCCCATAGACACCGGCCCAAATCATAAAACATAAACATGGCATGAACAAGGGAGAGGAAACCAAGCACATACCTGAGTTTCGTCCTGGTGGAAGTGCAATGGAATTTTGTTATCTCGTTGTCGCACCTGCACCAAAGTCTTTCATCATAACAAAACCCCCATGCCTTCCTCCACCCTATTTTAAGCTCCATGCGCAGGCGTCTGTCCCGCTACCTCACCTCGTGCTGCATGCGATAGTACAACCTGTCGCCCTTGCCACTCATGTGGAAGGTGGTTGGATTCAACCCCAGGGACACTACCATTAACACTGATGGGACGCTGATCTTCTTCGTTACACCCCGATCGGGGAGCCGAGTCTGAGAACTGTGGGTGAGCTCTGCCCTCCGACCTGTCCTACTCTTTGATGCTCTGCAACTAGATCCATTGTTATTCCTCCAGATTAGGAGGCATACTTAATTCAATAGGTTCATTCAGGTGAGCACAACCACAATTTTCTAGGAGGTCAGCTGCTTTGTTTCCTTCCCTCCTTACATGGGTGATAATGATATAATCAAATTTCTTGTTTGTATCCTCCAATCCCTGCACATGTGAAGAAGTACACCATATTTGGCTTATTTTTCCCCACTTCGTTCCTTGATTAAGTTTTTGAGAGTGTTCGTAACCAACTGAGAGTCTCCTTCGATCACTAGCTTTCTGTATCCTAGCTTGATGGGCAAGAGGATACCTTGGTGCACTCCTATGAATTATGCTTCATTGTTGCTGGAAAAGTCACAGGAGTCATCATATATGAATCTTTTTGTGCCATGATGATCTCAAAAAATCCCTCCAACCCCTGCTTGCCCCGGATTGCCTTTCGAGGCTCCATCAAAGCTGAGTTTGATTAATCCTTCTAGAGGAGGTTTGAAGATCTTGATGGTGTCCCCTATGTTAGGGATAGCTTTCCAAGAAGCTGGGGAGACCATGCTAGGCGCTAGGTGGAGGCCCTGGAGAATTCTTTCTTTCTGAGGAGCCATTTGCCAATCATCTGGCATACATTTCTCCGAGAGGATGCACTAGTAGAAAATGATGAAATTAGTGACTAGGTGACTAAAAAAATTAGTCACCACAATTATTTCAAGTGAATTACTACTAAATTCGATCAATTTTAAGTAATCGAACTAAAAATGACTAATTTAGTCTAGGGTTAAAATATATGACCAGATGATTTTATTGTACCACCTAGCGCGCGCTCTGACAGGTCGAGAGCGAGTTGACCTACCTGCGACCTCCCAGCCACCATGGTATCACGAGGGGGACCCGAGGCTCCCCTTCCTCCTCCTCTAGAAGTCCTTGCATTCAAGAAACTGATAGCAGCTAGCAACAGGCGCCCTCTGACTGGATCTCAGCAAATGTTCGTGAAGAAGCTGGATAGCATCCCTTCGGTGGCCCTTCAAATCGAAGAAACTTGTCTATCTGCATTGAACTTGGCTGAAAGAGGGCTCATTGGACAATTTACTGGCCTCTGGCCCTCTCCCAAAGTTGTGGAAGACTGGGTGCAGAGGAACTGGATTCCTTTAGTCTCGGAAGGCATCAAAAGCCACTTCGTAGGCAAAGGATATTTTGTTTTTGTTTTTGTTTTTGAGAATGTGGAAGACAGAGCCTCATCTTCAGGAATGGCCCATATTTTATGGGTCCTAAGCGACTATATTTAAATAAATGTACCCCTAACTTAGATCACGCTCAATATGTGCCTTCAATTGTTCTATTGTGGGTAAGCCTCCCACATCTCCCACTGCATTGCTGGAACCAGAAGTCTCTCAGGACCATTGGCAATACCCTCAGAAAGTGTATTGATCAAGCAGTGAGAAAGGATCAATACTCGTGCGCACGTATATGTGTCGAGGTGGATTTGGAAGTTGGGCTACCTAAATCTATCAAACTAACGGTTGCTGACTGGACCCATATCCAGGAGCTGGATTATGAGCAGCTTCCATTTAAATGCAAGCACTATCACGACTATGGCCATTTTGCAAGGCACACTAGTACATTTGGTTAAAATTCCAACAATTTAGTTCTGACACTTTTGACGTATTGTCGGAAATTTCCCCCTTTTTTATCAATTTTTCAAATCCCACCAACAACTGTCACTCTATCGACGCTTTTGGAGTATCGTCGGAATAATGATGTTTAGGACAATCGTCGGAATACCGACGTTACATGAAAAACCGTCAGAATACCGACGTTACAGGAAAAACCGTCGGTATTGCGACGTTTAGGAGACCGCCGTCGGTTTTTTAACATTTAAGGAAACCGTCGGTCTTGCGACGTTGAGGGAAAAACCGTCGGAATACCGACATTTAAAGGCCTATGATAAAGTTTATATTGCAACTCTCAAGCTAAATAATTTGATTTGTACTTTTTGTTTGGGGTAGCATTTAATTTACTACATATTGGAAAACACATGACATTCAATGATGTACTTAAGTAAAAAAAACAATTATAGACATTGCGACTATGCATTTCAAAGCCTATAGAGAATGTAGATTTTAATACCTAGAATGAATTTAAATTAATGCATCACTCAACAACTTTTTGTTTTATCTTGAAATTTTGTTTTACCATAGATAGGGGTTGTTTGATCTCATAGTTCACCATTACATGGTGGGATATATTAACGGTTGACATGAATTGTTGTAGGCTGAGCTCTTAGTGTTGAGGAATATTGTGGATGTTAAAAAGTAAAATATTTGGTTTGGTTTGGTTTGGTTTTTTTTTTTTTTTTTTTAATATATTCGATAATTTTTTTTTCAATTTCGTTTGAGAAATTTCGTATCAAATTTGCTAAGTTGTGACCGCACAGGTTCCTTTTGCATGTTCGTGCGATCTGTTTGCCATTTTCTCCCTTGTGCCTTCGTTCGGTTGGGCGCCCTGTGTCAAGGCGCCCAAACACCTTCGGGTCGGGTTGTTTCGTTTGAGGACGCCTGCGAAGACGCTTTCGGGTTGGGTTGGGTCGTTTCATTTGAGGGTGCCTGCCTAAATGCGTTTAGGTCAGGTCGAGTTGTTTTGTTTAAGGGCACCCGCCCAAACGCGTTTGGGTCGGGTCGGGTCGCTTCATTTGAGGGCACCTGCCCAAACGTGTTTGGGTCGGGTCAGATTGTTTTGTTTGAGGGCGCCCACCCAAACGCGTTCGAGTCGGGTCGTTTCGTTTGAGGGCGACCGTATCAAATTTTCTAAGTTGTGACCGCATGGGTGCCTTGTGCACATTCGTGCGACCCGTTTGTCATTTGCTCCCTTGTGTCTTCGTTCAGTCGGGCGTGTCGTATGAGGGCGCCCGCCCAAATGCGTTTGGGTCAGGTCGAGTCGTTTCATTTGAGGGTGCTCGTATCAAATTTGCTAAGTTATGACCGCACGAGTGCCTTTTGCACGTTTGTGTGGCATGTTTACCGTTTGCTCTCTTGTACCTTCGTTTGGTCGTGCGCACTGTGTCGCGCTATGTGAGGGTGTCTTCACAAACGCGTTCGGGTCGAGTCATTTCATTTGAGGGCGACCGTATCAAATTTTCTAAGTTGTGACCGCACGAGTGCCTTGTGCATGTTCATGCGGCCTGTTTGCCATTTTTTCCCCTTTTTGGGTCGAGTTGAGTCGTTTCAGTTGAGGGCGCCTGCCCAAACGCGTTTGGGCCGGGTCATTTCGATTGAGGGCGCCCGTATCAAATTTGCTAAGTTGTGACCGCACGGGTGCCATGTGAACGTTTGTGCAGCCCGTTTTCCGATTGCTCACTTGTGCCTTCGTTTCATCGGGCGCGCCGAGTGAGGGCGCCCACCCAAAAACGTTTGGGTCAGGTCGGGTCATTTCGTTTGAGGGCGGTCGTATCAAATTTGCTAAGTTGTGACCGCACGAGTGCCTTTTGCATGTTCGCGCGGCCCGTTTGCCGTTTTCTCCCTTGTGCCTTCGTTCGGTCGTGCACGCCATGTCGCACCGTGTGAGAGTGCCCGCCCAAACGTGTTCAGGTCGGGTCGTTTCGTTTGAGGGCGGTCGTATCAAATTTACTAATTTGCGACCGCACGGGTGCCTTATGCACGTTCGTGCGGCCCGTTTTCCGTTTTCTCCCTTTCCCTTTGTTTGGTCGGGAGCGTCGTGTTGTTTCATTTGAGGGCGCCTGCCCAAGCCCGTTCGGGTCGGGTCATTTCGGTTGAGGGCGCCTGCCCAAACGCATTCGAGTCGGGTGTTTCGGTTGAGGGTGCCCGCCTAAACGCGTTTGGGTCGGGTCGTTTCGATTGAGGGCATGCGCATCAAATTTGCTAAGTTGTGACCACACGGGCGCCCTGTGCACGTTTCTGTAGCCCGTTTTCCAATTGCTCCTTGTGCCTTCATTTGGTCGTGCGCGTCGTGTCGCATCGTGTGAGGGTGCATGCCTAAACGCGTCTGGGTCGAGTCGTTTCATTTGAGGGCGACCATATCAAATTTGCTAAGTTTTGACTGCACGTGTGCCTTGTGCATGTTTGTGTGGCTCATTTTTCGTTTGCTTCCTTGTGCCTTCGTTTGGTCGGGCTTGCCGTGTCGTTTCGTTTGAGGGTGCTCGCCCAAACTCGTTCGGGTCAGGTCTTTTCGATTGAGGGCGTCCGGCACCCAAATGCGTTCGGGTCGGGTCATTTCGGCTGAGGGCGCCCACCCAAATGCATTTGGGTTGGGTCATTTCAGTTAAGGGCGCCCGTATCAAATTTTCTAAGTTGTGACTGCATGGGGTCCTTCCGCAGGACTCATGCAGAACAGTGTTCAGGGCGGGCGAGTTCAGATCGAGTTGGGTTCTGCAGTGCGTCCGTGTTTAGGACGTGCGGAACAATGTTTGAAGGTGCAAAAGTTGCTCATCAAGGTTGGGTCGGGTCGAACGCGATCCGAATGAATTCAAACATTTTTCCAACATAATATCAGAGCTAAGGTGCAAGAAAGAGACTAAAGATCACATCCTAGTTGGCATTATGGCAAGGGTTATAAACAAGGGTTTCAAGTTTGTTGGGAATCTCACTACATTCATCAAGGGTTTCATTTTGAAGATCATTTCCAAGCTAGAAGTAATGGATGGAAGTTTATTTTCCGCTTTGTCTGGGACTCTCAAGAATGAGAATGTATGGGTTATTGATAATGGTGCTTCTAGACATATGATGGGAGAATGCATCCAGCTTCAGACTTTGTCAGAAGGAACCTCCATCTCCTAGCTTAATCTAAAATTGCATGTCCTTCTCGTTCAGGTAGCTGAAATACTTCTTGTTCATGGTCATGTGAAGGATGCCCACACCACCTAGCTCATCTTGAACCTGAGTGAACTTTGAAAGATATGTGTTGATGGACTCATATTTTCTCATCTGCTTACTTCTTAGCTTCTCTTTGAGAGCAAGCTTCGTGACATTAGTGCAAGCCTGAAACAAATTGAAGATGGATTTAAATTTAAACATCTCATACACTGTCTTCTTCTCATTGAGATGAGGAATAATATGATCTCTGACCCCCTCTAGAATGATCCTTCTTGCCTTGGTGTCATTCTTAGTATGCTGGGCCAACCATTGGGGACCTTGAGGTGGCACTATTTCCTACTTGACATACTCTGCTACCCCATTATCTTCTAACACTATTGTGATTTGCTTCTTCCATGCACATAAATTTGAGGCTCCTTCTAAACCGTGATTTGACCTTAGCCCTAGGACTGACATATTGCTATCCAAGGAACTGCTCTGCTCTGCTCTTCAAACTATCACCCTAAAAACAATCTTGTCCTCATGTTGTCCTAGCTGGACTGACCTTGCAAACACACAGACCCTTGCTCCTACTTTCTTGCACTCAGATAGTCCCTATTTCCTTGTGCACAGGTTTCCTAGTTCCTAGTGTAGAGGACTCCCTATTCTTTAGGGCTTGACTCCTATTTCCTAGCGCAATTCTGCCATGAGAAAATCTCTCTTCAATGCTGCGTATTGGCTCCTCCAAGATACGCACTCACAATAAAGATCTCTCACACAATTTTGTGCTCTCTCTCACAATCTCGTGAGCTGTGTCTTGTCACAGTCCTTTGTGCAAAAAACAACTATGAAATTTTGTGCCTTTGTCCTCCTTTATTGATTCGATCCATGCTAAAATTGGCAAGTTACAAATTTAGAACATGTGTTTTGATTGAATAGTTAATAGGGTCTAAGGGTTGAAGCTCCCAACTTTTCCTCTTCTAAATTTATAACTGCCTCTTGAACTTGTAGTCAAACTGAAGAAGGTCCATGTAACTGATCCTCCAACACTATGCATGAATTCACCATCTCCACGAACTCGTCCATGGGTAAAGGAAGATAAATCATGGTCTTTTTGGCTAAGGCACGCCAAAGAAGACCCTCTCTCGCTACACTTTTCAACAATCCCATTCTCCATCTTGATTACATACGATGTCATTGGGTTCATGGTCTTCATATCATGCTTGACTAATTGTGGGTTTTTCTCCTAACAGCTATTGATTAAGATGATTCATCGCATCCTAGGGTTGATAGGATCACAACTATCTCATCTCCATGAGATCAAGTTTAACGATCATTTTTTTTAGGGAGGTTTTGTTGTTTGTTTTGGGACTCAAGAGGTTCTCTTGTGACTTTCTCTCATCAGTATGATTAGAGAGGCCTAGATTTATCTGTTCAGGAGTCAATCCTCTCTATACAAGAGACTTTGGATGGCCTATCTAGACTCAGTACCACTAAGAGCATTGCTTGTTTATTCCAACCTATTTGGGTTCTTGGTAGTGTGAATCCTAGGTGGACTCCTTTTCCTTGGAATTAGATGGCATAGATTCGTGAGACAATGAAGTTTTCCCACATGGTTAGTAGGCACATCACCTTTGTGATTTTAGAGCTTGATTTGCCTAGTTCAAACTATGGTCTCCTCGGGTTGGCTTGAGTAAGCCAAATCTCCATTGTGAAATTCTTCTCATCAACCTCTATAAAGAAGAGAGGAATTACCACCCTCTATAAAGAAAGGAAGCCTTTCTTGGTTCCATCCCTTTGCCTATTCCTGGTTTTCTGCACTGTTACTTGTGTGTGGTTCAAAATTTCAACCAGTATCCCACAACAGAAATTCAGTGAACACTAGCATAGCTGGGATCCCTTGCAACAAAGATGGTAAATGTGATGTAGTTATTTGTAATGCAATGGTGATGATTATGATTATGTTTGATACTAGTTGAGAAACATTAGGCATGGGATGAGTGGGGCATGTTAGGTGATGGGATAAAAGTGAGTCCAATATATATATATATATATATATATATATATATATATATATATATATATATATATATATATATATATATATATTAAAACTTGGCCTTTAATTTTCTTAAGTCCCTTTTGATTATGCATCTGGTTCCCAATGTAACCTTGGGGTGATTCAAATGGTCATTAACACCTAGGGTCTAGGCCTTGGTTCCCCATGAGACCTTGCTTTGAAGGGGCATGTTAAAAGTAACTTATGAGAGTATATATGCTTTCATTGTCCTTGGGATTTGGAGATCATGATATCAATAACAGAGTTATGTTGTTGGTTAGAGCTTGTTAGGTGTGTAGGGTTATGCTATTTGTTTGATATTTCATACTAGAGAGTTAGGGAAATGCTACTAGCATTGGTTAATTGTTTTTGAGATATGATAATATAGATAATTTAATCTTAATAAATGTCCCCACAAATAACTAGATAAATAGGTCAATGAGATTAAAATATTTATATTTTATTGAATTTATTAAAATATTAATTATCAATATTTATATTTTATTTGTTTGAATTATATTATATAAAATTAAATTTTAAATATATTGTAACTTTATATTTAATTAATAATTAAAATAATAAATATTAATATTTTAATTATTAAAAAAAAATTGCTTCAAGATTTGTAAAAGTTTGACAGAAGATTTTGTAAAAGTTTCATGGCATGTTTTGATTTCATTAAAACAAATAGAAACCCAAAGTGTTCTATTTCATTACCGAAGTGTTTGAAGTTGAGACAAAGACGAGGTTGAAGCCCCTGTTCGACTGCGAGGAAGACGAAGACGAGGTTGAAGCCCCTGTTGGATTGTAGGAAGACGAAGACGAGGTTGAGGTACTCGCACATGGGTGCCCCTGTTCAATTTCATTAAAACAAATAAAAGCCCTAACTCTCAGGAAGACGAAGACGAGGTTGAAGTACTCGCACATGGGTGCCCCTATTCGATTTCATTAAAACAAATAAAAGCCCAAAGTGTAAGAAATCCCGTGTTTGAAGCCCCTGTTCGAATGTCAGGAAGACGAAGACGAGGTTGAGGTACTCGCACATGGGTGCAATCGCCTAGAGAAACTTCCAGATCGATTTGGAGCAAGACTAGTTGTTCTTACCCAAACTAGATGTGGTTATTTGGCGCCAAATTTTTTGCTCTAGGGGCTGGTAAATTTTTCTATATAATTAGAGCTTTTATCATGGAATTTGCTTATATTGTATTGCGGGAGCTAGTGAATACCTTGTGGTATACTTTGGCTCAGGATATCCAGTAGGTATATTATCTTTTGCATTTGCTTTCCCTATCATCAATTTCAGTTGCTACTAGTGATTATTTATTCTGCCTCTTGTGCCCTCAAGTCCTATATCTATTTCTCTAAGACAGTTTTATGTACAGATCCTGAAACAAAAGCCTGGCCAGAAGAAAGTAAACATCCAGTATTTGGATTTCCAACATTGGTACGATTCAGTTGGGCAACTTGCAACAGTTATACCAAAGAGGGTGCAACAGTGATCTGGTAAGTCACATGCCAAGATTTTTTAATGCATAAAATTAAGTTCGAAGTACAATGGAGGACAAAGGAGAATAGTTAGGACTCATTGAAATGCCACAGTTGGCTATGCTTAGTTTCACTTAAAGATTTATAAGTTTTTCTATACATTGATAATTTGATAAATCATGGATGCGAGTCCCTGTTGTAGCTACTTAGATTACATTCTGTTTGTTTATATTTAAAATTTGACTTTCCTGTTTCTAGTGTTCAAGATCCAAGGCTGCTAAACATCCGAATCTTCAAGGCCAAAATTAGGCTTGACAATGTTATCAAATTAGGCTTGACAATGTACAGGACTTGGAATGAAGAGCTAATCTCTGTCAATGTCAAACATTTTCGGTCAAATGTTCTTCTGTCACCAATTTTTGCTTCGTAATTACCATACCGATAGTAAACTTCTTGCAACTGCTTCAAAACATTATTATAGCAATCGTTTCATTAATAGGATTCTATTAGTCCTTTGAATAAAGCCCTTGATGTAATCTCAGAGAGGTGTAGATATAGCTCAAGAAACCCTTCAAATTTTCACAAATGGAAAGCTTCAGATGATGATGAACCTTAATTCTGTTGAAAAAACAATGCTTAAATGAGCCTTAGATTGATGCTGCCAGAAGTCTGAAATCAAGTCCCAAAGTGCCACTGTAGAGACCACAGGTCCAAGGCTGCTAAACATCCAAATATTCAAGAAAAAAATTAGGCTTGACAATTTTATAAAATTAGGCTTGATAATGTTATAAAATTAGTCTTGACAATGTACAAGACTTGCAATGAAGAGCTACTGTCAATGTCAAACCTTTTCGGTCGAATGTTCTTCTGTCACCAATTTTTGCTTCAGAATTACCATACCAATAGTAAAATTCTTGCAACTGCTTCAAAACATGATTATAGTAATCATTTCCTTAATAGGATTCTATTATTCCTTTGAATAAGCCCTTGATGCAATCTCAGAGAGGTGTAGATATAGCTCAAAAAACCCTTCAAATTTTCACAAATGGAAATCTTCAGATGATGATGAACCTTAAATCTGTTGAAAAAACAATACTTAAATGAGCCTTAGATTGATGCTGTCAGAAGTCTGAAGTCAAGTCCCAAAGTGCCACTACAGAGACCACAGATCCAAGGCTGCTAAACATCCATATCTTCAAGGCCAAAATTAGGCTTGACAGTGTTATAAAATTAGGCTTGACAATGTACAGGACTTGCAATGAAGAGATAAACTCTATCAATGTCAAACCTTTTCGTTAAAATGTTCTTCTGTCACCAATTTTTGCTTTAGAATTACCATACCAATATTGAAATTCTTGGAACTGCTTCAAAACATGATTATAGCAATAATTTCCTTAATAGGATTCTATCAGTCCTTTGAATAAGCCCTTGATGCAATCTCAAAGAGGTGTAGATATAGCTCAACAAATCCTTCAAATTTGCACAAATAGAAAGCTTCAGATGATGATGAACCTTAATTCTGTTGAAAAAACATTGCTTAAATGAGCCTTATATTGATGCTGCCAGAAATCTGAAATGAAGTCCCAAAGTGCCACTACAGAGACCATAGATCTAAGGCTGCTAAAAATCCAAATCTTCAAGGCCAAAATTAGCCTTGACAATATTATAAAATAAGGCTTCACAATGTTATAAAATTAGGCTTGATAATGTACAGGACTTGCATTGAAGAGCTAAACTTTGTCAATGTAAAACCTATTCGGTCAAATGTTCTTCTGTCACCAGTTTTTGCTTCTGAATTACCATACCAATATTAAACTTCTTGAAACTGCTTCAGAACATGATTATAGCAAAAATTTCCATAATAGGATTCTATTAGTCCTTTTAATCATTCCTTGATGCAATCTTAGAGAGGTGTAGATATAGCTCAAAAAACCCTTCAAATTTGCACAAATGGAAAGCTTCAGATGATGCTGAACCTTAATTCTGTTGAAAAAACAATGCTTAAATGAGTCTTTGATTGATGTTCCCAGAAGTCTGAAATCAAGTCCCAAAGTGCCACTGCAGAGACCACAGATCCAAGGTTGCTAAACATCCAAATCATCAAGGCCAAAATTAGGCTTGACAATGTACAAGACTTGCAATGAAGAGCTAAACTCTGTCAATGTCAACCCTTTTCTGTCAAATTTTTTTCTGTCACCAATTTTTGCTTCAGAATTACCATACCAATAGTAAACTTCTTGCAACTGTTTCAAAACATGATTATAGCAATCATTTCCTTAATAGGATTTTATTAGTCCTTTGAATAAGCCCTTGATGCAATCTTAGAGAGGTGTAGATATAGCTCAACAAACCCGTCAAATTTGCACAAATGGAAAGCTTCAGATGATGATGAACCTTAATTATGTTGAAAAAACAATGCCTAAATGAGCCTTAGATTGATGTTGCCAGAAGTCTGAAATCAAGTCCCAAAGTGCCATTGCAGAGACAAGAAATCCAAGACTACTAAACATCCAAATCTTGAAGACCAAAATTAGGCTTGAAAATTTTATAAAATTAGGCTTGACAATGTACAAGATTTGCAATGAAGAGCTAAACTCTGTCAATGTCAAACATTTTCGGTCAAATGTTCTTTTGGCACCAATTTTTGCTTCAGAATTACCATACCAATAGTAAACTTCTTGCAACTGCTTCAAAACATGATTATGGCAATCATTTCCTTAATTGGATTCTATTAGTACTTTGAATAAGCCCTTATTTCAATCTCAGAGAGGTGTAGATATGACTCAACAAACCCTTCAAATTTTCACAAATGGAAAGCTTCAGATGATGATGAACCTTAATTCTGTTGAAAAAACAATCCTTAAATAAGCCTTAGATTGATGCTGCCAGAAGTTTGAAATCAAGTCCCAAAGTGCCACTGCAGAGACCACAGATCCAAGGCTTCTAAACATCCAAATCTTCAAGGCCAAAATTAGGCTTGACAATGTTATAAAATTAGTCTTGACAATCTTATAAAATTAGGCTTGACAATGTACAAGACTTGCAATGAAGAGCTCAACTCTGTCAGTGTCAAACCTTTTCGGTCAAATGTTCTTCTGTCACCAATTTTTGCTCCAGAATTACCATACCAATAGTAAACTTCTTGCAACTTCTTCAAAACATGATTATAGCAATCATTTCCTTAATAGGATTCTATTAGTCCTTTGAATAGGCCCTTGATGCAATCTTAGAGAGGTGTAGATATAGCTCAACAAACCCTTCAAATTTGCACAAATGGAAAGCTTCACATGATGATGAAAATTAATTCTGTTGAAAAAACAATGCTTAAATGAGCCTTAGATTGATGTTTCCAGAAGTCTGAAATGACGTCCCAAAGTGCCACTACAGAGACCACAGATCCAAGTTTGCTAAACATCCAAATCTTCAAGGCCAAAATTAGGCTTGACAATGTTATAAAACAGTGGTTGAGATTGGCCGTAGATCTCGTCTGAAATACTCCATAGAAGTCTTCTAGTCAATACAAAGAGATCCACAAGATTGACCGAAATTTGTCCCCTAAATGTGCCACAGAAGACTGCCTTCGAGTACCGAAAGGCCAACCTGACTTCGTGTAGTGATTTCTGACACAAGGGAGGTCTGGTCTTTAGATAATTGCTTCCTTAATGATGCTACTAAAGGTCTTTAAAGTGAAAAATTGATTCTCCTCGAAACTGTACAAGGATCGATAAGCTTCAGGCTATGACTTTATATATGAATGCTGATATTGTTGAAGGAACATGATTGTGAACACAATCAATATGGCCCAAAGTGATCAAGAGTATTGATGTTTTGGATGGAGGATATTGCAGCTACTCCACTTCAACATTATTCTCGACAACATATATAGGAGAATCTTACTGTTCTGAGTATAACGAAAAACTCAACGAATATATACAGTGGGAATATACCATACGAATAGAGCAGAGAAGCCATATCTGAACTGTTGGATGCACTTCTATATATTCATGTACTGTACCATCATCCCTTTTATACAGATCTGTATAGGCAGTCACATCTTTGGGATATGTATGTTTCCCTAAGGAACTAGGTTTTTATCATCAGTCATCCGAGTACAATCATTCCATTTTTGTTTCCCTCTTTTGAATTCACTTTAGATTACTGTTAAAAGTTGTGTTTCATTGGGATACATTCATGATTTCTGGAATGCTGCTCTTGCATCCCCTGCTTTTTTTTTTTTCTCCTAAATCGATAGACCTCATTATACTTTTAATTTTTTGATGTGGGGCATGCATGCAAATGCAAACGAAAAAGAAACTAGAGACCCAGAGAACTGATAATGGGGCAAAAAATCGTTCCAAATAATTTAACTAGTTCTTCCAAATGCATTGCATGGCAGAAAAATACTCCAGTCAATATATTGGCATTGCTAAAAGGTTAAACCGGGCTCTCTTAGAGAGAGCGAGGAACATGATGGTTTATACAAGTATCAACCAGGAAATTTTGGCAGAGCCAATTGCCACATCCAACTATCTATTGAATATGTTCTCCTCTTCCGTTTTAGGGGGCATAAATGTGAAAAAGGTATGAAGTGGGAGCCTGCTGGACTACCAAGGGTGTTTGCATGTGAGGCATACATGTACATTCCAAAGAAGAATAGAAATAAATTGGATCCAAAGTCTGTCAAGTGTGTCTTTCTTTGTTATATACTGGGACTAAAAGGCTGTAGGCTATGGATTCCCTCTAAACACAAGAATGTGTATTGTGTGATGTAATCTTCAACAAAGGAAATTCTGAAAATTCTTGAGATAGTATGCAAGAAAGTGGAGCAGAAAAGGTAAGCTTTGAGGGACTTCCTCAGATCAGAAGACCTCTACAAGGGTTGGAGGAAGAAAATTAGCTAGAGACTGTTCCGCACCAGGAGGAACTTTTGCGTGAATTGGTAGCACCAGATAGTTCAGTACATCATGATGAAAATCGGCCTAAGAATGATCAATCAGATCAAGATCTAAGGGGGGGTCTCTGACAAAGGAGGCCAGAAAGGTATTGGTTTTTGTTACTTTCATCTAGCTTTAGGACGTAAATGGGTATTTAAAAAAAACTATGACTGATGTGAGTGTTGAGAGATACAAATTCAATCGATAGGTAAAGGATACTCCCAAGTTGAAGGAGTAGATTACCAGGAAACTTTCTCTGCAGTGGCAAAGATAGCCTCGATTAGGATGCTAGTAGCGTGGATAGCAGCCTGGGATTTGAGATAGAACAAATGGATGTATAAATAATATCTTGCATGGAAATCTCAAAGGAGAAATCTATATGGAGCAATCGACATGTTCTGTTATAGAAGGAAAAGAAAACATGGTGGCAAGTTAAAGAAGTCATTATATGGATTTAAGTAATTTTCAAGGGATTGGTATAAAAAATTTGATTGGCCAAGGATGATCATTGAATCAACATCAAGAGTAAAGGTAACGATAATATTTTTCTTGTGCTATATAGTAGATGCCATTCTTCTTTTAGTGATAGCAAAGATCTTGTCAATGTCACTAAGGGCTAACTGAATAAGGAGTAGATTACCAGGAAACTCTTCCCAGTGGTTAAGATAGCCTCGATTAGGATGTTCGTAGCATGGATAGCACCATGGGATTCAAGATAGAACAAATGGATGTATAAATGAGATTCTTGCATGGAAATCTCAAAGGAGAAATTTATATGGAGCAATCGACATGTTCTGTTACAGAGGGAAAGGAAAACATGGTGTGCAAGTTAAAGAAGTTCTTATATGGACTTAGGTAGTTTCCAAGGGAATGGTATAAAAAATATGACAAATATTTGATTGACCAAGGCTAATCATTGAATCAATGTATCAACAATAAAGGTGACAATCATATTTTTCTTTTGCTATACGTAGATGACATTTGTCTTTTAGTGATAGCAAAGAGCTTGTTAACGTCACCAAGGGCTAACTGAATAAGAATTTGATATGATAGACGTGTGAGTTATTCATTATATGCTTGGCATCAAAGTGAAAAGGGACTGTCAGAGTAGAAAAATTTGGTGGGGCCAAAAGAAGTATATTCATGGGATACTTCAAGAGTTTGGGATGATGCATTGTAAGCATATGGGGACTCCTTATTCAGTGGGATTTAAGTTTTGAAAAGACATGTTTCCCAAGACAGCGAAAGACGAGGAAGAGATGGAAAGGAAACTATTTTTCGGTGCTGGAGGATCACTTATGTAAGTTATGGTATGCACTAGATTGGATGTTGTTGCACAAGTGGTGGGAGTGGTAATAGGTTCATGGCCAATCTTGGGAAGCAGCATAGGATTGTTGTAAATACCTATGTGACACCATGGATTTGGGACTATACTGTAAGGGAAGAAGTGTCTTGAAATAAAAGTCCCATTTTTGCATGGATATGTGGATGTAGACCGGTCAGGAGATGTAGGTGAAAGAAAATCTATTGGTACCTATCTCTTTACTTTGTCTGGAGCAACAATTAGCTAGATGAGAAAAAGATAGCATGTTGTTTTTTCTAGTACCAAGGCACAATATATATCCACCATTGAGGTTTCCAAGGAAGTGATTTGGTTGAGCAGGTTATGTGAAGATATTAGACTCAAGCAAGGAGAAGAAATTTAAAATTTACTATTTTGTGAGAGAAATGGCAGATGTCAGCATAGTTATCTTGAGGAAATGCGGGATAGAGGAAAATGTTGCAGATGTATTGACAAAACCAGTCAATGGAGATAAATTTACTTGGTGTAGCGATTCCATTCGAGCACTACCATGGAAAATATAATTGCTGAATGGGAAAATGTCTTCTACATTGTAGTGGTTTTGGTACATGGTTTTGACGTAGTTTTGGCACATGGTTTTGGGTTCATGGATTTGTAACCCATGGTTTATGCCATGCAAGCTCTCTCTATATTTTATTATTTTCAGCTCATGGTTGTTGTGTGAGCGTGCATGAGAGATATGTGAGATCCCAATGAGTAAGATATTTGGTGAAGGTATCTCAGAGTTTACAAAATTATTGACATTAGTATGTACTACATTCTATCATTGATGTATAATGTGACATAAATGATAACATTTATTGCAGTCATCTATATGACCTGACAAATCTATAGTTTCCATTGGTAAATGCTTTCTTTATTTTTTGTCTTTTATGCTGATATTTTTATATGTTCTTATTTTTATTTCAATGCTTTTCATTAATTCACCGTTGGGATGTTTTCTTCTATTTCTGTAATATTTTCTGCTTTAGCTCTCAAAGTTAACATAATTTGGGTGAAATATTTTGTAATGAAAGTATGCTTTTCTGTTCAAAATAAAATGATAAGTTTGTATCCTAGGTGAAATGATAAGTGGTAGGCTGAAGTTGAACATATCCATTCTTTGTAAATTCCAAAGATGTATTTTGTTTTTGGGATGGATCAATAACTTATTGTTATGTTGGAATCGTACCAGTCACCTATAAGAAAAGTGATATCACCATCAGGAGGAGGGAATGGAACAGGGATGAGGGGCCTACTAGCAACAGTTAGTCCTCCAAATCCCCCTGCCGCTTTCTGCATATACAGCGATGGAAAGTAGTAGTAGCTTCCTATCTGATCCTTCACCTATAACTTTTATGTAAAGTTCTTTCCTAGTGGAATATGGTAGTTTTCTCCAAAAACTCCATCTTCCCATGATTTCCTCCATTGTTGGACACCACTCTTGTAGCAGAACGTGTGTAAGGACCTCCATGCATTAAAAATACCCCATGAATTTCAATCAACCAATGCACAGAGAGAACAGGAAGAACTTACCAAGATATTAAGAAAGCCTGATCCAAGTTGTTAAACACATTCACAACAATGTTATCATTGGTAACACTGTCAATCTGGGGTCCCGGGAATTGACCATTGATTAGAAAGTGCCACTTCTGGGAATTTTGGGAATTTCTGTAGTGGAAAATGCCACTTGTAGAAATAACAGGAGTGATGAAACGAGTAGATGCAACCATGTAATAGTCTTGAGGTGGCTGGTCTGCAGTGACCAAAACAGAGTACGTTTGGCCAACATGAATTTCAAGAGAATCATAGGGATTTTGAATGGTGTGAGATCCTTCCACCCCCACAAGCTTCAATTTGTGACCTTGAATCTTGAAGTTCAAAGATGATGGCAATCCCACATTTGAAATGCGGAGCTGGTATGTTTTTCTTGCACATAAAAAGATAGGTCATTTTAGATATATCAGAAAATAAGTAAACGAATTGATAATAAATATATAAAAACTGGATCTTGTGAAACTTTCATTCCCTAGCAACACCTATACTAGATCTAGTAGACTAGCTTGTTATAGAGATTAGCAATCTAATACCTTGATCCACTGTAATTGATGCTTGGTATGGTAGCCCATGCCCATTAATGAGAACAACATCAGGATTACCAAGAGATCTGCCCACATCAAGTGTTCTTCTAAGGAACTTCCCAAAGGTACAAAATGGTCAGACATTGATGCAGTGCAAGAGAACATTTCAGTGGCAGGCTGAAGTTGAACATATCCATTCTTTGTAAATTCCAAAGATGTATTTTGTTTCTGGGATGGATCAATAACTTATTGTTACGTTGGACTTGTACCAGACACCTATAAGTAGAAGGATATCACCATTAGGAGGAGGGAATGGAACAGGGATGATGGGCCTACTAGCAACAGCTAGTCCTCCAAATCCCCCTGTCGTTTTCTGCATATACATCGATGGAAAGTAGTAGTATCTTCCTATCTAATCCTTCACCTATAACTTTTATGTAAATTTATTTCCTAGTGGAATAGGGAAGTTTGCTCCAAAAACTCCATCTTCCCATGATTTCCTCTGTTGTTGGACACTACTCCTGTAGCAGAACGTGTGTAAGGAACTCCATGCATTAAAAACACCCCATTAATTTCAATCAACCAATACACAGAGAGAACAGGAAGAAATTACCAAGATATTAAGAAAGCCTGATCCAAGTTGTTAAACACATTCACAACAATGTTATCATTGGTAACACTATCAATCTGGGGTCCCGAGAATTTACCATTGATTAGAAGTCCCTGCAAAAACACATAATTCATCTCACACAAATCCTAGCGAATAATAGGTGAGCTATATATGTTGTCATTGAAAGAGGTCAGAGGTTCTTGAAATTATGCTCGTTTAGGGATACCAAGATGCCATATTGTACCCCAACACTAAAGTCCAAGAGGGAATACCATACTTTTGTGAGATAACCATGTTCGAATTTTAAGGGTAGGTTCATTTCTGTTTGGGACATATAAACCAATCCCTAAGAAAAAATCCAATAGATGAATAAATTCATAGCCCTTGAAGAAAATTTCGGAGGCACCATCCTCGACCCTCATTGTTTTTGGATAGAACAGTCCACAACTCTCAGAGCATTTTTGGAAATTTAGAGTTCAACATTTTGGTATATTGGGCTACATATTATAAGGAATCTCACCAATGCACAATGTGCATGAGACGAAAATCTAAATTTTCTGATTTGATATTGAGTTGGTTTGACTCAAGAGTTCAATTGTGACAGACCAAGCACTCCAACTCTGGAACTGCTCTAGGAGAAGAAGAGGTCATGTTACAAGCGTTGTTCAAACTTCATGATAGAAATGCTTTACCTACCTGAGCTAGTTCTGCTTTGATAGTTCCTTGGGGTGCCGAATTCAACTTAGCTCCCCATATTCAGCCAAAAAATCAGGGTTCTCTCCATAATTTCTTTCCTTCAACCTTGTATGGTAAGAAAGTGGGGCAACCTTGGATGGAAAAAATGCGGGGCTGCCTTGCTCCCACACTTCCCTAGTATCAACAGCTAGGCCCCCTCAGCCCCAGTTAGCCCCTAGAAGACGTCATCAACCATTTTACAATGGTCAACACCCCCGCCCCCGCCATCAAGACTAGAAGGCCCTGACATCCTCTCTCTCTCTCTATCAACACCAATATCTCTAGTCTCTAGCCTCCCTACTGTATTAGTGCTCTTAAATTCTGTATTTTAGATAGACTGCTAGGATATACCTTAGCTAGACATTTAGTTATGCTTCTTTCTTTTTATACCTTTTGTGGTTTTCAATATTGTTATAGGACTTGTTTTAGTACTTCGACATTGTATTCACTCTTTGTTGTCTCATGCATGGCTACAAAGCCAAAGAACTGCCAAAGTGACTGCTCCTTATGTATGCAAATATGTCGAATAGAATAACATAAACTCAGCACCCTCATCTGCTAGTTTAAATAATGTATTTAGGCTTCATATGTAGTGTATAGCATACTCAAACCAATCCTCCAAACAGGGGATCCTTGTTGCTGAGAATACGCTATAAGACCAGAAATCAACCTCTAATGAGGACAACATCCTCATTCTATGAATAGGTGCCCTGCATGTTCGCAGTATGCCATAGAAATAGCATTTAATCTCATGCAAATGAAATTCCAAAAGGCTACAGTCTGGAAATAAGATACATGGACAGCCTAGAATTGATAGCATCTCCCTTCAGCTACAAGATGAGAACAGCCATAACACTTCATTTGTCGACTATCAATCTCATTAGTCTGGCATGATTTCTATACATATTTCCTTCCATAGCAATGATCTTCCAGGCATACTAGTGACAGACAATTGAGTTAAACTGCAATACAAGGATCAAGTCCAGATTCACCAATTGCATAAGATATTAATCTCAAATCCTTGCAAACATCAACAGGAAATGCTTTTAGCTTTGTTGAAAGCTTTAGTCTGAAACAAAAATGATGATCTTTGTACATGCTTCAAATCAAATTCTGCTAATGCAAGACAACATGCATTAATTTCAATCTAAATTCCCTGTATAGTCTTCGTGGCTGCCAATGCTGCCAAGGTATTGATCTACATTGATGTATGGTTTAGTTATACTGTTCAATTTGTTGTTCTTTTCATTGTAGATTTTTCTCTCTGATTCTTTTATAAGGTCTTAATAATGAATTTATTCAACTGGGAACAAGGAAAATTGATTATTTTCTCCCTTTTTCTTTATTAGTAGTTTTATTTCTTTCCTTGTTCTTCTTCCTTTGAAGAAATAAGTTGCAGATTTGGAAACATATTACAACCATGAAACAACACTTTTATAATTTGATTAAAACAAGAAATATTTTTGGGAAAGTGAGTCAAATTCTTGCTTTCATAATCAACGTTAAGTAATAGGTGGTTTGGAGCAGCAGCATGAGTGTCAGAAGCTTTTGTGGGGGTCTTACAGGTTTTAGTGGTGTGCCTGATGTACATTATCTATTGATATTAACTTCATATTAGGCATTGCGTGTTTCTGAACTTGTAATTATGAATGGCTAGATGTTTTCTGGCATGTAGATTTATAGGTTATATGCATCAAGAGTAGTGAACAATGTGAGAGCTGGTTGGGAACGAAAAGGGCAGAGCTTTATTGGAGTGAAAGGATTTGAATTCTGGGGGCATAGAGACTTATAAGTGATGCCCAGCAAGGAGAAATAAATTCAATCTAAATGCTAGCCACGAAGACTGTACAGGGCATTTAGATACAGTCTTCGTGGCTGCCATTTGTTGATACATCTCCTCATGGCGGCACTGGATTTAATTTCATTATGAAATTTCACTCTTAAAATCTACAACATATACATGCAAGATCTGATCAAAATCACCTTTTATTCTGAGAACAAAAAATGGTGTCATTTTAAGCACTCAAGATAGTTTTCCTTTGTCTGTAAATATGCATGCTAAGTTCAGTGCTAAACCAAGCATAGGACAGCACCCCACAGCTGCACCCTGCTATAGTGATACATGTAGGAAATCAGGACCCAAAAATAGTACCTCAGGAGTGTGCCTTCATGTGTTGGTGAGAATGCACATAATTTATTTTCAGATTTGTCCCTTATCTCTCTTTGCATGCTGGGTTAAAACATAGCATGAGCACACTGTGTCTTCAATAGAAGTGCTCCTTATGTATGAAAATATGTCCAATAGAATAACATAAACTCAGCACCCTCATCTGCTAGTTTAAATAATGTATTTAGGCTTCATATGAAGTGTATAGCATACTCAAACCAATCCTCCAAACAGGGGATCCTTGCTGCTGAGAATATGCTACAGGACCATAAATCAACCTCTAATGAGGACACCATCCTCATTCTATGAATAGGTTCCTTGCATGTTAGTAGTATGCCATAGAAATAACATTCAATCTCATGCAAATGAAACTCCAAAAGGTTATAGTCTTGAAATAAGATACATGGACAACCTAGAACTGATAACATCTCCCTTCAGCTACAAGATGAGAACAGCCATAACACTTCATTTGTCGACTATCAATTTGATTAGTCTGGCATGATTTCTATACATATTTCCTTCCATATAAATGATCTTCCAGGCATACTAGTGACATAAAGTTGAGTTAAACTACAGTAAAAGGATCCATTCCAGATTCACCAATTGCATAAGATATTAATCTCAGATCCTTGCAAACATCAACAGGAAATTCTTTTAGCTTTGTTGAAAGCTTTAGTCTGAAACAAAAATGATGATCTTTGTACATGCTTCAAATCAAATTCTGCTAATGCAAGACAACATACATTAATTTCAATCTAAATTCCCTGTACAGTCTTCGTGGCTGCCAATGCTGCCAACGTATTGATCTAAATTGATGTATGGTTTAGTTATGTTGTTCAATTTTTTGTTCTTGTCATTGTAGATTTTTCTCTCTGATTCTTTTATAAGGTCTTAATAATGAATTTATTCATCTGGGAACAAGGCAAATTGATTAGGTTCTCCCTTTTTCTTTATTAGTAGTTTTATTTCTGCACTTGTTCTTCTTCCTTTGATGAACCAAATTGCAGATTTGGAAACATATTACAGCCATGAAACAACACTTTTATAATTTGATTTATGAGAGGCATATGTCCAAGTTGTCATGTAGGGAATTCAAATCCCACCATGGTGTCAAGAAAATGGTACAGAAGAGGGTAATGAGCATGCTTAAACTGAGAGTTATGTGGGGAAGCTAGAGGCAAGTGTCATAGATAGACAAAAAAGAAAAGAAGAGAAGATGATCCAATCCTGCAAACTAAGCTACCTAATTGCACACTCTTTTTTCAATTTTTGCAAAAGAGTCAAAAGGCTCAACAAGTGCTCCAAATAACATGGGAGAAGATGGGTTATCCACTATAAAAGTCCTTTCACTCATGCATGTGCAAAAGTGGAGCAACAATAAATGGTTGACGTCAAAAATCTGTAAAGAAGAGATTGCTGTTACATTCAATCAAGCCGAAAGAGTGATGCAGACTGTTTGATTGTATAATTGATTAAACAAATCAATAAAATGTCATCAACAAGTGCTCAAACATTACCATGATTATTGGTCAAAATGAAATAAAATCATACCATGCTATCGGTTATCCCTTAAATTTCCTTTGCATTTTGAGAGTTTTCTTTTCACAGCAGCTAGCAGAAAAGGATTGCTGGATGTGACCAGAAGGGAGGGTACTAGTTTGGAAATTAGTTCTTATGACTATCTAGTGTAGAACATAGTGATCAAACACTATCCAAGGGCATTGGTGATTGTGTTAAGGTAGCAAATATACCTACTCTGCTGGAGGTCACGGACTTGATATAAGATGGAATATATATATATATATATATATATATATATAGCATTGGTGATTGTTTTAAGGTAGCAAATATACCTACTCTGCTGGAGGTCACGGACTTGATATAAGCTGGAATATATATATATATATATATATATATATATATATATAGAGAGAGAGAGAGAGAGAGAGAGAGAGAGAGGATCATGTTAAAAGGGTTAGTGGGCAGTTGGAAAGAGTACATAACAATCCACGGTTTTACATAAGGAGTACATAATGTTCATTTCTATTTGGGAAAGACACATGAGATGGATAATATTGTATGCATGGGAACATCATACATTTTTCTCATGGCATTGATACAGTGACTTGTCTTTTACCAAAAACTGCCATAGTAACTTGTCTTTTACCAAAAACAAGATAAATGTAATGGCATTGATACAAAACGAAGTTGCAAATGTCCAATACACCAAGTTGGATTTCATGGGCATTAAACCATTTCTTGTGTTCAACATCCCTTTTAATTTTTTAGCCTATTGTTTTGAATACACTTTCAGAAAAGTTGCAGATATTACAAAGTGGAATTTCAGAAGAGATAGCCATAGGGGTATACTCTGTCTTTCGAATAGCATAACATATGATTATTAATAATATATTATATCGCAATGTGCAAGAGTAATATCAATGTTCTCGAAGAAGACACTAACACCAATGGACAACAAAATCAATCACCTCCATCAAATGAACAAACTATACCATCTATTGATGCATCTTTTCAACCTCTTAAAACATCCAAATGAATATGTTAAAGGGGAAGCAACTAATGGTATGTCATTCACAATCACATTAAATGAAAAAGGGCAAGTGTTAAATGATGAAGGTGGGAGAACATGGAGATACATACTTCACCATGAAGCATTGAGATTATTTGGTCCTACAATTACTAAAGATTTTTGTCGTCAAGGTAAAACACATATACTAGGTTTTTTCATAAATTGCATACTTAATTTATGTAGTATAAACTATATACTTAACGTTTTATGTTTCATATTAAAAAAATTATATATTGTACTCAGTGTTACATTCCCTAAATTTCATTACTATGATGCTAGAAACCTTAAGATTTTTTATATGGATTATTTACTTTCTACGTGTATTTCAGAGATAAATCTAAGAAGGATGAGTTATTATCTCTTGTGCATAAAGTATCGGCAATTGTACCTCCAAAACAAATTCTTCATAGTGTCGTTGAATATATTAAAAATACCAGGAATGCTTTGAGAGGAGAATTGGTAAGAAAAAAAAATTGTAGTCAAGCCGCACTTCATAGGAGAAGGAGAGTGGAAGAGGTTATTGGATGAGATTGCTATTAAGAGAAAAAGGAAAAATGGAACTTTGGTTGGAAAATACAAATATGCACATACTGTACGAGCCTCTAGGTTGTCCACACGCCATCGTTTGGGGAAAGGTGGCATGTTATCTGCAGAGGCAAAATTTGTAAGCTTAATACACTACTATGCTTCTCAAGGAAAATTTATTTTTTATATAATCAAATTTCTAACTATTTCATTGTTATTTAAAATATAGTTGTCGGTCTTCAATACTAAAATGTCTGAAGATGACAAAGATTTTGCTTCATGCTATGGTGTATCTGCTCTCATTCATCAAAAGATTAAAGATGGATTTCATCCTATTATAGATTATGAGGTATTTTTTGACCTATAACTTTTTTGTTCTAGGTAAATTTTTATAATATGAAAGAAGTATATGCAAATGAAAGTTTCAATTAATACAATTTATAGTTGTGTTGATCTTATCTTATATGTGTCTTAGGTAACTGATCAACATGATGAAAGAGAAGATAAAGTTGAACTTTGAATCATGCTTCAACCTTACCATATGTTTGGTTGGTTCACTTAAGTTATTTTTTAAATCAATAGGATACTTTAGTTATGAAATACCATTAAATGCACACACTTTTTATGGTTTATTTCAATTCAATTGAAGTTATTGTTTGTGTTTTTCTCCGTTTATTTCATTTATGTATTTTTATTCACAAACTTATGTTTATAATTTCCTTTTTATGATTTTTCCATGCAAGCAGTTACAAAATTTCTTTTAAGGATGAGCAATACAGATGATTTCAAACGAATTATCAGTTTTGTTTTTTTCATATCTCATAATAAACAAATTTCAAGACCTAAGACATTTCATTATATTAATAAATGAAAAGTGATTTTTTGATAATCAATGTTGGAACATATGTAAAACTTTTATTTTCATTAATTAAATTATCTCTTTTTATATACTCACGTTTTGGTTGTTGTATAATATACTCAAAATTTTAACATATGTAGATATTGTTATTACTTTGTAATTATTTATTTAAAGTGAAAGATATCCATTTAATATATTTTTTCATAACTATAAAGATATGTAATAGATTAGAAAAACAAAAGTTTTTGATATAGCATGCCATCTTCAAGTTTTCTCTCAAACAAAATTCTGTGAGGCTTGGAATTGAAATGACACTGCTTATATTATGTAAATTTATTATGCCCATCAACTTGGAATCATGTGAATGTTTCAATGGAGAGACTCTTCCATTACTTGTAATTGATACTTGCCATAATGTAGCCGAGCACAAAAAAAGCTACCATAGTCTTATTGTACACAATGAATTAAAATTTTTGGGTGTAACTATGAGATACTTCAATTGTGTTAATACATTTGATATTAATTAAATATATTTATGGTAATTGGATTTAAGCATAAGAAAATGGTCAAAATGTTATCTTTGGTAATAAAATCAAACTTTTCCGAGGATACTCACCACATGCAATATATAACCTTTCTAAATAAAAGAGTCTATTTTTTTTTTTTGCACCATTTCATATTTTATGGTGCTTTGCACCATATACAATTTTATTATAATAATACAAAAAATTATTTTTTTTGCACCATTTTTTATTTTATGGTGCTTTGCACCATATACAATTTATTATTATTATTATAATTTTGATATTTTTATGATAATTTTTTAATTTTTGTAAAATTGGTTTTGGTGCTTTGCATCACAACATCTTGATCCACATCAGATTGGTTTTTGGTGGTTTGCACCACACACCATGGAATGCCACATATGCATTTAACACCAAATTTAATATTTTTTATTAACTCCACTTTTGCACCAGACAACATAGCACCACTTGGGTATCTCCACATTATCACCACTTTTGCACCACTATTTGAAAAGTAAAGATTTCTCAAATCCTTTACAAATTATGGTGCTAATGTGTGGCTCAATGACCCTTCTTCTTGTAGTATATAATTCCCTTATTTCCTGTCCTATTCTGCTGAGCCCAGGTTTGCAAGTTAGATTATATTTTTGTAGTTGGGTTTTACAGAAATTCATGTAAATATAGATGTTTTCTCCAAGGTTTTCCATGTTGGTTCTTCCTCTCAAGGTTAGTGGTTCGTGACGGTTACAGATCTAGAATGATATTCACCCAATGGTTTCATTATTCTTAAATCTACTGTATTGTATTTGTGTTGGATCCATGGGTTTATGTAAGAAACCAAAAGATTGGTCGTGTTAGAATCATGTACTTTAGGTCAAAATGAGGAGGAGTCTCACGTTGAAACAGATCGAGTGCAGGCCCAACATCAGAGAACTAAATCACTAGAGAATTTTGGGGACGATTTCTTGGAAGTTGTTGCTTTAGTGGACAGAATTCAATATATGAAAACTCTATACATGAGTTTTTGTATTTGGGAGAAAATACCGAGGGGAGAAGATGTGGATGTCAAAGTTATAAAACCCAAATGACCCTGTCTGCCATCGTTCCAATAGGAATACTCGTGTGTAGGTAATGATACCATGTCTGCAGAACGGGATGTTAGTGGAGTTTCTGCAAAAGATAATCCGAGAATTTATGAAGAAAAGGGAAAACAAAGTATCCAACTTGCTCAGTATGTTAAAACGGGTTCTTCTTCATCTGCTGAAAGCTTTGATCTTAACGTAGAGGCCTCATTGAATGTTTTAATGGTCCGAGTTAAAATAAGTTGTCTTATTAAAAGTAAGGGTTGTGTCTTTAATAAGCACTTGTTGTAATTTGAACGTAGAGGCTTCATTGAATGCTTGAATTGTATTCTGTAAAACTTGGATTATTTCACGGGGCTTATTGCTGGTTTAGTTTTCTCTTTGTTTTGCTTTTTTAATGAGGTGTAGACTATTTGGTTAATTTTCTTGGGTTTAGTTTCTAGGTTTAGGATTTAAATCTTATTGAAGGGGTTGAGGATATAAGTATTAAAACTATCTAAGAGGCATCTAAACTACACCAAGCTTCGCATAATCCTGGTGATAAACATCTCATTGTGGATTTATAGTTCTTCTTCCATCCAATAAATAAGCATGCCCAACCTGATTATTCTTCTTCCAACTGAATAAGCACACTTACCAGAGCTTAATCATTCTTCTTCCATGGAATGGCCCATACCTAAACTTAGCCTAATTTAAAAAAACAAAACAAAACAAAACAAAACAAAAAAACAAACAAACAAACAAAACAAAACAAAACACTTGCCATCATATACATGAAATATACTTTTACAAGTATTTATAAATCTTATGGATTGAAAATGTTCTCTATATTAGTCATTATTTTATATATATATATATTTTTAACAAAACCTCGATGGGTGTTTCTCTCCTTTCTTGATATTTAACAACTTAATGAGTTTTTTTATTTTCTTCCAAATCACGTTAAGCTTGTATTGTAATCAATTTTGATATGAAATAGAAAGTTGAAATCAAAACTAATATTGAATAGACAAACAATATATGTAATTTTAAAATGTTATAATTTATTGAAATATTAAATCGAAAAACAATATATATAATTTTAAAATGTTATAATTTATTAAATCAAAATTATAAGAAATTAGTATATTTTCAAAACTATAATGTATTCACAACTTTCACACACCTTTATTTTGGACGATATTTGTACTTTTGATTTAAATGGGATTAAGGTAATTTACTCAATATTACTATTATTATTATTAATAATGAATAATAATTTTATTTTTAAA
Source organism: Pinus albicaulis (assembly GCA_034641835.2). NCBI lineage: Eukaryota > Viridiplantae > Streptophyta > Pinopsida > Pinales > Pinaceae > Pinus > Pinus albicaulis. Next base: position 825,387,291 of record CM076575.1, read on the forward strand.
AATTGTTAAATCAATTAATTAAATAAATTAAATTAAAATATAATTATAAATATTAAAATTAAAATTTCCTTTACTTAAAATTATATAACATTTTGCTTCTTGTTAACATAATTGTATCAATTAATAATAACCACAATTTTCTATATTTTAGAAGTAATTCAAAATTGTGCTTCAAGTGATTGCAAAATATGCTCCAAACATTCATTTACTCAAAAATATACTAATAAGTAGAGTCTCACTCAAATTTATATAAAATATATTGTAATGCATTTATAAATCATGTTCAAATCTCTAATATTTCATTGATTTAATTGGCAATATATACACTAGAAATTGCAATGGAAACACCCTAAGTCTGTAGCATATAAAGAAAGGGATAGAAGAAAAAAAATGTAATATGTTATGTGATCTAAATGTTGCCTACCTTGGAATTATTTGCTTTACAACATAAATTTATGCATCTAACAACAAGTAAAAAATATTTAACTTTACAACACCTTTACCAAGGCCTACATGAATTTATGAGCCATTGATACTTGAGTTTACATGTAAATTAATATGTGGTAATGGTACACAAACGAATATTATTTTCAACTCAATGTTCCTTCTTAAGGGGCTTCTATTCATTGGTTTCATTTCTTTTCTTATTATTCTAATAGTTGTTTGACTTGTTTGCATGTTTCGTTGCATTCATGCTAGTGCACGGGAGTTGTTGCAGATTGCAAGTTTGCAAGCTTCTTTTACTTAATTTTTATCTTCTACATTTTCAACTCCTCCTTTTAGTATTCTTTGAAGTTCTTGATATAATTTCTAGTATTTAATAATAATAATAATAATAAAACAAAAAAGAAAGCAAACAATTGAATTCACTAGAATGATATTTCCTCTTACTAACATTGTACATATTCATCGTCACAACTGTACACATTTTGATTTTTATGGCATCATACAAAAAAAAAACCTCCACGTTGCTTGAGTTGAAGGCTGGCTATATTACTTCTTTCAGAACGCATCCATTGTCCGTTCGTTGTGAGTGGCAGAGACAAGTGTTTATATTCGCGACTATCAGACTATAACTGACATTTCTTGGCCTCTTGGTCGTGGTTGAGAGTCGAAGTCTCATATTATAGTTTCCACTTCCAATTTTGGTTGGTCTTACATTTATTTATTTGGTAAGGGTTTGTTTTTAAGGTTTGGCAATTTCAGTATCTACTGTGAGTTTGAGCGAGGATGACAAGGGAAATTAACTACGTATCTATAGCTCTCTTGGTGGCTGCGATGGTAATAGTTTGAGCAGAAGCAACAAAGATGGTAGAACCATCTCCCAGTCCGATGGAAGCAAGTGCTGCATCAATTACATTCAGTATATCCTTATTTTCCGCCCTAATCGCTTCACTCAGCACATCAACACATTCTTCACCTCTCGATGTTAATGAAATATGTTGAGTTGTTCTACGGTTAGGGTTTTTAAATGGGTCTTTCTCTTCTGCTTATCATATACTTTTTTGAATAATAAAATTATTTTTCACAATCTCTTGTATTTGTATATTGTGGGGTTATTTATGATTTTTTTGGGTGGATAATGTGCAATACATCCTCAAATTAATATAAATATCATGTCAAATAATTGTTATCACATACACATCTATCTAAAAGCACATTAAATGAACATATCTAACATGACCTAACAATATACACATCAAAACTAACATATAAATTAAGTACATAAACCTGAATAGAAAAATGCATCATATTTGGCTTGATATAGTTATTTTCTTGCTTGTATATATATATAGAGACACACACACACACAAGTCAAATAACTACATCAATTCAAATAAGTGCAATCGAATATTTGATACAACAAACGTAGTAGCGTCAACCTGGTTTGTAATAGAAAACGATGAATGGTCAAATACTGTGTGATCAATTTCTGTCAAACTAATCTAAGGTGGAGAAGGAGGTGGTTGTTCTGCAGTAGAAGATGATGGATGGTCAACTACTGCCTCAATCTGGTCTGTCGAACTCTGATGTGGAGGAGGAGGTGACTAAATTGCTCTATGAGGAGAAACATAAGGCACGTCCTCTAGCTCTGGCATCTCATCATCAGGCCACTGACAAGGAGGCATACTACCAAAAGGATCACTGACACCCTAACGACCATGATCCGATGTGGTGGTACTACTAGAAGTGTCATGATCACCACCCTCATCGTCATCATCACCACTCTCATATTATGTATTTGTCGCTCCATGCTCTGCATCCCTCATTGCTGACAGTACCCTACTAGCTCTGATGATATGTCGCATAACAAACATCATCTCAGGCGGAAAATCCATGTAGAGAGAAATGAACCTCAGATCTGCACTGGTATCTCAAGTCCTCGCAGGGAAAACTCCCTCGTGAATAAATTTTTAGGCCAATCTGTCGTAGTGGTCCAACTGAAATCGCAAACCAACCCTACAGCCCCGAATTCCCATGCTCCCCTTAGGACGTGCGCCACCCTCTTGAGCCTTTCCCATCTCCTCATCTGCTCCATCTTGCGGTGGGGGAGGAGGCATGTCCCCATCGAATGAGCTAATGTTACAAAATACATAGTACACAAAATAATTAAAAAATTTACTAAAACAAGTTAAAGAACGTGTTAGAATAAATTTTATTCTAATTCATTAAAACAATAAAATGAAACTAGATTAATTTAAAGAAAACACTAATACTAGTTGTATCAGCTCGAGGCTCCGCCGCCATGAAGATGATGTTGGGACATTGTTTCTAATCAATCCCATCGTACGGAAACACCAATGTGACAAATGTGTGGTCATCCTCACTAACTAGTAGCACTAGTTCCTTAGTATAAATCATGGTTGGATACTCTGGGAGGCCCCTCTTGGGCATCATATTCCCCCACATGTGCATCCAAACCTCATTGATTGGCCTAGGAGGGTGACACTCAAAGATAGGCCTCGTCTATGGAAACATCGAAAAAAATAAATAAAAAAATATTTGAAGTGAAATGGAAGGTCGCCCTCCCATGTCTCAATGCACGACATCTATCTAAAGCCATGTAAAATTGCCTAGACAAAATGGCAGAACAAGGTTTACTTTTATCTAGTTTTAAATTTAAATTTTATAAAATAAATTGAGAATGGAATCTCTGTGCCAAAAAACATAGGTAAAAAAAAATCATTATTACATTCAAAAATAATATTAGCACAACTAGATAATTTAAATGACTCTTGAATGCCTACAGGCATCAAGCATCAAGACACTTAATTCATGATACATTTAACACTACTAAAATAAAAAACAAAATAAAAAATCATGAAAACTAACTAAATTGTACCTTTACTTTAAATGATTATTACTATTATTATTAATTATAAAATGTAATAACGTATAAATTAAACATATATGCATTTAAAAAAAACATGAAACAAGATTGTTAATTATGGAGATTTACTTCCATTCTACAATAGAGATTAGGTTTAGTTATAATAACATGGCCAATAAAAATACATAACTCAATCTCTATATCATTTATTGGTAAATGTTTTTATTAATTCTTTTAGGCATATAATATTAATTATAATATTGATTTTATCTTGATACTTTTTATTTAAAAAACTTAAACATATGGTTAAATTAATTAAACTAATTATTAACTTAAATGAAAATAAATAATAATAACTCAATCCAACATTCAATATAGACAACATTTTCATATCATCATCTATATATTTCTAAAAATTTATGTGTGTTCACAATTAAACATGCCTCCAATATCGTAATTCTAATAAAGCTGTTAGAAAATAATAATTTAAGTTAAAGCGTAATTCAATTATTAGAAAAATGACAATTAAATAGTAATTCAAATAAAGCTATTAGAAAATACTAATGTACGTTAAATTGTAATTCTAATAAACCTATTCGGAAATAATAATGTCCATTAAAAAGAGAATACATAAAATTAAAATATAATAAACACATAACTTTGATTTTGTTAATATCACGAAGGTAAACATATCTCTCTAACCTTCACAGTAGCACTGAACACAGCAGAGTTGCGTATCACGTGATGCAATGCGCTAGACAAACAACGACTATGTGCAGTTTCAAGACTCAACCTGGGAGGAACATTACAGATGGACATGAGCTATGCTACTGTTCCAGTTTTTGGAGGAGAAAGCAGAAGAATATACAGGTAGGCCAAGTTTGCCTACACGGTGAGTGATGCTCAGTCACCCCAAAATTTATTCTCCCTTGAAACAAAGAGCAGAAACTAAGGCATGCATTTGTCCAATTTTAGTTATGGCTGAAACACGTAAATATGTAATATATTTGAGTTCTATGCGCACATAATCTTTACAATCAAAATATCTATAAGAGAATAAAAATATCCAAATCTTTACTGTTAAAGTTACCAAATTCAATCCAGCAAGATAATTTGAATTTGCGTCCAATGAACACAATCCACAGGATAATTTGCCTTACAATTTAGCTTGAATTCCCTTTCAATGAACACAATTCACAAGATAAATTGAATTTCAATTTAATGAAACGATTAAGACGACAAGGAAAATTATCTTCTAATCTAATCCAATAAAAAACATCCACCATTCAATCCAATACAATTCATGTCACTCGGTCTTTCTTGATAACATTCACCCACCTAAATAAATAATATTGACGCCTGCCTTTCTTTCAAAGCATAATAGTCAAGCATTCAAATCTGTATCATTCATTCACAATATAATGCTCACCCATCCGAAAAAATAACTTTCTATTGCTCATAGAGACTTTGCCTTGGTAGTCTCCAAAATATTTAGAGCGGTAATCCCAGGTAGTGTAGCAATTTTGAGTGGAGTGAAACCTGATTTTTGAAGCAAACTCCTCCACTGTTGCTCGTTACGTTCCCTTCCTCCACCGGTATAGGAGATCATAATCAAATCAAAAATCATTTTTACTTCCTGAGTTAGGCACGGCTGATCAGACAATACGGCCTCCACCACAATGAGTCTGCCATTGTCAGGCAAAGCCTTGCGACAATTCTCTAGGATTTTTACACATCGATCATCATCCCAATTATGGAGTACGTGCTGCTAATTCAGCCAGTCACCCTAAAAATTAAAACCAAACCCAGACCAGGCAAGCCCAGGTTGCTAATGGAATCTAATCAAATCTGAAATTATTGTAAAAGCAAAAGTAAAGACGAATTATATTGCTTGCAATTAATTAATTGAGCAGTTACCTTCATGAAAACGACATCCGCAGATGGTATGCTCTCGAACATGTCCCCAGCCACGTGCTCTACACCTGCAAAGAAGGAAAAAGAAAAAACACAGATATCATAAAGTATTGCAATCCTGTAACCCCTGGTAACAACCCGCCTCAAACCCCTGGTAACAACCCACAAACAATTTCATTGTAACATTAGTAAACGACTCCATGCCTGTGTTAAAGACGGCCTTAGAATGCTGATTTTCTCTGGTATACGCCCATAGATCCTTTCCGTGAGCGATTTGGAAAGCGCCCCCAGCTAAACCTGGGCCTTGAAGCACACACTCATGAATATGGTGCAGAGGGTTCAAGAAAGTTTCATGATTTATCATGAGAAAGAAGGGTACCAAACTAAAAGGGTTTTCATTATTGTCACCCTCACTAACAAAAAACATTTTTGCAGTATCAGTCAGACCATAACGAAAATCGAAGGGGTTATCGGTGGAAGTGGTTTGAGATTCAATGAAGATGCCCTGAGTTGAGAGGTATCTTACAATGCGGGAAAGGTAATCGAGATGAGGTGTTTCCGAGGGGAGGCGGGCAGCGATTTGGCGGAGCGAAAGAGTATATGATGATTCTGGGCCTGCGGTGGCAATAATGTCTGGAATTTTGAGGAGCACTGCAGATTTGAGAAAGAGGGCGGGAATGGAAGAGAAGATCAAATCTCTCATGGGTGACAGAAACTGTAAATCCTGAGGAGGAGGAGGAGGCTGTAGTTGATGATCATGGTCTTCCATTGTATGTGAAAGGTAATAAATTTCCCAACGCAAGGCCGATTAGAAAAAACCTGTGGCTCAGTTCTGTAAGAGATGAAGCAATTAAACAATGTCGGCAACGGAGATGAAAGGGGGCAACTGATTGCCGAAGCAAAAAAAGCTGATCGCGGAATTTAACTCTCATTTTGATTTAACTTAAAATATTGACTTTGTTGGTTTACCATTGACTTATATCATCAAACGAATCCGACGAATCCGATTACCGTATCAAAAGTTAGTGCAATTATTGAAAGTTGAACTTAAAATATTCACTTTGTTGATTTACCATTGACTTATATCATCAAACGAATCCGACGAATCCGATCACCGTATCAAAAGTTGGTGCAATTATTGAAAGTTGAAAATTGTTTGAGTGGAAAATTATGAAATTATATATATTTTATATTTTTTACTAAAAATTATTTATTTATTTTTATATTTTAAATTAAATTTTTTACTATTTAAAATATCTTTTTAAATATATAAATAATTTTACAATTTAAAATTTCTTAAAAAAATCTTAATAATTTTAGATTTATTAATTAATAAATATAAAAAAGTCAATTCTGCACCTAATTATAATTTTTTACATTTTACTTAATCATATTTTCCAATTAAATTTACAGTTTCCAAGAAAATTTATAATTCATTTACAATTGTCCCTATTTATCTGTTGAGTGACGGAGGATAGAGTGAGGAAATCCGTGGTCCCTATTTATCTGTTCAGTAACAGAAGATGGTGAGGGAGGAAGTCCCTGAAAATACAGTAAGAGCGAGTGGATAATGTCCACGTGGCATCTATCACCTCGGATCCATTCTCCACGTAGTGAGCACCGAGGACTCTTTATGTAGGTCGATGTGTAAAGTATCGTACTCTTTTACACATTATCAAAGCTGACGGTTTGTCCATCGTAGGTTATTTTGAACGCATTTTACGTTTAAAATTTTTAAACGAATACTCTTTGTGATTGGTTTTGAAATTTACAAAAATATTTTTGATGGGTTATTTTTATTTATTTATTTATTATTATAGTTAATTGATAATTTTTTAGATTAATTTAAGGGAGATTTGTTTTATAATATTAAGAATATATCTAGTGTTTTTTTTCCATGGTGAATGGATAATACTAAGAGTATATCCAGCAATGTGCCAGTCACATATACTCATGTCAAGTCATATACTCAATGGGATTTGAACCATGGTCTTGTTGGTTTCACTTAGCAAAACTTACTCGAAACTTACCCTTAAATCACATATCACTGTATTTTCTAGAAAACTTTATTACTTCTTTACTTTTAAAGAACAAAAAAGCACCAAAAAATTTCATATATAAGTGACTGACAATTTCTCACGGTTTTTTTGTCATTTCATTTGTTTTTAATTACAGCAAAGGATGTCTCATTGTCCCACATTTTTCTATTTTATATATTTTAATATATTAAATTGGAAAGTGCCCTTTGTTTCAAAGGGAGTTTCTAAGTGTCAAGTAGTTAGTGGAGCATGGCTAAGAGAGTAAAAATGCTTGCTCTTAGTGCCCTCATATTTCTACTACTTTGTGGTTCTTTCTCTAGCTTAGATATGTGTATATTCTTCATCTTGTTTTTTAGTCATAAAAAAAAATGGAGTTGTTATATGTTTATCTTATTCTATATTTATTTATAAAATTTATCTACACAGTTTTGACTATTTTTATAGTTTAGCTACATACATTTTTATGTTGAGTTGCTTTGTTTTGTTTATTTGAGATTTTTATGTTAGTTTTATAAGTTTTGGGAAGTAAAAGTTATATAGTAGCTATACCAACATAGCATTTGCCATAACTCTTTCTATAGCAGGAGAAATCACCTACTGCATGGCTAAGAACAATGGCGATGAGAACAAGTTGTAGGTGGCACCAGACTAGCCTTATGGCTTTGAAGGCATAGATTGCACTGGAATACAATAGGGTGGAGTGTGTTTTGACCTTGAATAATATGTAGGTCCATGCTTCCTGCTTCTTCAACAACTATTACATTAAGAATGGGATGTTGCTTGGCACTTGTGACTTTAGTTGAAGTGTAGCTTTTACTACTCTTATTCCTTGTAAGATTTAAATATATTCAAGTATCTTACCATTAAGAAAATATGTTTTTTTTTTTTTTTTGTAAGTTTAGCAATGCCTTTCCATTTTTCTATTTATCAAAAGATGTAAGCAGGATTACATATCAAAACACGATAGCCTTAACCTGCCTGAAGGAAAATAAGTTTGTTGGCCATCTAAGCGAGTTAAAAGCCATCCAGTATTGAAATTGTTTTTTCCTCCTATATTCTATAGACTCCATACTAGTATATCTACCAAATTTTGACAACAACTTGAAAATATAAATGCTATCCGCAAAAAACATGAAGCAATAGAAAGAAACGTCTAAAGGAGAACCAATTTATCAATCATTCGAGGATCCAACCAGTGCAGGATCTTTGACACTGGACCCTGGCATGTCCACTTGGTGCATCGTTTTGATTTCCCTCTCAATTCTTCCAAGTCTTGTTGTTGCATGGTGCTGAGAAACCCAAATATCTTGCAGTTCCTTTTTGATATCTTGGAGAATCGAAATCACCTAAGAGACCACATGTGGATCTCCTCCCACTTCTTGCAGACTCATCACGACCTTTGCCAGAACACATTTAAAGGTCCAATAGATCTATATAGACTCATGGAAGAGGAATGGTCGTCCTTGAGTATTCCCTGGGTCAACTATGAAGTCCATTTCATCTTCCTACATTTCTATGTCTTCATCTTTATGCCCACTTTCTCTCTCCCATCCCTGGATGAGGTTGCGGACTTGGGGAGGATTCCTTGTAGTGTAGGCTTTGAAAAGATTTTCAATAACATATTTTTTGGACTTCCTGCCTCGCTTGCTGAAGCTTGCGATAGGTTTGAACTGCTTTTACTTCCCTGTACCCCTACCCTGATTCTTGGTAGTCTGGCCTTTTTTAATTGTTGTGTTTCGTTATACAATCAGGAATGGAATTTGTCCCAGATTATTTGACAGAGAGCTGCAAGAACCTGTTTTAAAATTTGCAAGGCCAAGAGAGCAGCTTCCGATGCAAACCTTCTTCCTTCACTGTTTCAATTTCGTCCTGTTGCCTTCCAGGATCGATGCTACCCCTCCGACATGCATCTTGCCTTAACCTTCTGTCTCGATGTTGTTTCCAATACTTACCTGACATTCCCCTGTGGTCACCAACTATTCCTACGGAGAGCATTATTAACGGGCATGTGTACATGTCCCAAAAATCGTGTGAGGTGGTGAATCATGCATGCGGTCTACGCACGGCTCTGCATGCCACCGCCAAATCTCCCCTCTCACCTGCCTCGTGGGATCCCGATTGGGGGTCTCGGTCCTGTGAACTTTCCTTGTCACGGTTTATAATGATCTGTAATGGGTGGAGTTCAATGTGCCAGGCCCTATCAGACATTAAGAAAACATGTTTATTACTGTAAATCTTTAAATATATTTAAGTATCTTACCATTAAGAATATGTTTATTAGTGTAAAAATGTGTTTGTTATTTTTATTAGTAATTTAGTATTACAAGGACGTCTTTTAAGGTATGAGCTCTAGAAAACCATTTTCCTCTTACCCAACTACTGCAAATTATCTTTATAAGGTCGTTTTGTTTCTTTGTTTTTCTCAATAATTCTTTGTGCTACAAATTTCTCATTACAAATTTTTCATGAGTATTAACCAAACTTGCTATAGACTAAAAAAAATGGCACTTTTTTTAATTAACATTTATAATAATTTATAATTTGAGAACTAGTAGGAACAATAATCTTATTCACCTGATCTCACTACTAATAAGTTAAGTTTAGAGAGTTATTAAGTTTCTGTTTATAGGGTTATTAAGCTTGGAGCTTTGTGAGACAATTCTAAATCAATGCAAAGGAGCAAAAGAGTAGGCATTAGTTTAACATTCTAAATTTTCATTTGTTTTTTCAATTCTACAAAATTAGTATTATATTTACATTTTTCACATAATGTGGATTATTGATTTTTTCAATTCTACAAAATCAATATTATATTTACATTTTTTACATAATCTGGACTATTGCATGTGGCTTTTTCAGTTCTAAATTCTGCACTTGGAATGTATATTTCTCTATCTTAATGTATGGATACACTAGTACACCTCTCTAATCGTTCACTTGGAAACAAAGCCAAAATTCCTACTATTGAAAATGGGTGAAAAACATACCTATTGAAAATGGGTGAAAAAACATACCACCATCATTAAATTAAACATATCTAAGATATAATGTCTATCAAACATATTTTAAAATTTTAAGGATGGTTGTGAACCCATAATAGAATAAACATGCTTAAAAATGGTATTTGATTATTTATTAGTGGCCAACTACTAAGGTCCAATTTAAAAATTTTCATATGAAAGAAATACATTAGCCATATATTGTCTTCTTCTTTCTCACTAATGAGAAGGAAAATAAATAAGGTGGATTATAGGTGATAAATAAGGTGGATTATAGGTGAGCTAATTATGCATCTCTCATGTAGTAATTGTTTTTATTGTATTGATTCTTTGTGTGACATTACCTGCCAACACACCCTTATGAAAAAATTATGAAATATTAAAACACTTTTAATACATTGTGTTCTTTTTACTACAAACCTTGACCCACATAAATTTTATGTGATTATGATGGCGGAGAGGAGAGGACCAGGATAACCATGGAAATTTCTTCTTAGGAAACTTTTATGTTCACATTGGAGGAAAAGTCCATTTTTTTCACTAATATTTGCAACATTTAAACTGTCTATTAAAAACCCAAATTGAAAATATTGAAATAGGAGCATATTGATTGTAATAATGGCAGGGCATATGTTAGTGGAATAGATTTCAATATTTTCACATAATATTTGTATTTTGTCTTTTGGAGAAGCACTGATAAATGGAATATTGGATAGTTTGGAAGTAGTAGATACCATCAAAAAGTGAGTAAAACAATATTTAGGGTTCAACAAGTTATTTGTGTGTTTTGGTTATATTGTTTTTTTCTTATGATAAATATGTGAAAAAATTTAACATGATTGTGTTATTGAAGAACAATTTTTTAATTAAAATTTTATTGGTGAGGTTTAACCTATTATCAAACAATTAAAGTTAAAAGAAAAAATTTAAACATAATGTTCCTTCAAGGTAAACATAAAAACTCAGAACTTAAAAAGAAAATAAAATTGTTTCCAGTAAAGCTCACATTGAGATGTTAATAAACTATGTATTTTATTTTCTTATATATATATATATGAAAAATACTATATCAAAAAATATATATTATTATTAGAATATTAATATATATTACTATACACGAAATATATTATTAGCTATATCAAAATAAATGTAAGTGATTAAATATTTCCACAGTAATTTATATTGTTAGAAATTTATAGAAATGAAATATATAAAAGATTTAGTAAGTTTAATATTTTGAATTATTACTTCATCCATCATTCACAATAAATAAAAAAATGTAATTAATATATAAAAAAATTAATTTATAATAATTTTAAAATTTTAAAATATAAAATAAAATTAGATTTTATTAAATAAAATCCAATTCAAATATGGTATATTACTATACTTGTCACAATATTACTATACATATAAAATTTTACTCTTATTTCTGATATATACAAACATATTTAAGCAAAAAGGGTTCTTTTTCTATGGGCTTTTAATTTGCAAACATGGTTCATTGCAACGAATCAGAATGCCTTGTTTTCGTCCTCTTTCACAAAGTAAGAAAGTTACGCTTAGCAGCGAGATATTCCCACAACGATCCATTGACCATGTAGTCACACAAAATAACTGTTACCTCATTCCCTCATTAGGCTCAGTTATCAAGTCCCGATAACGCCAGATGTTTTTGTCACGGACGTGCTTCAAAGATTCGATCTCATGAATCAGACTGTGATATCCTCCCCAGGGAGTTGCAGGAAGTGCAGACTCCCTTTAGAATTTATCTTCAAAACATGTTGGATTTGGTTATAGCTGAAAGGAAAGAAACTACAAGATATTATATATAAATTTTCCTTGCCCGTAATTTCACTTATCTTCTCCAACTGCATTTGGATTTTTAATAATGGTTGTCACTGTAGCGCATGGTATCCACGTGCTCTGATTCCCTTAATTTTCTGTCCTCTTATGCTGAGCACAGATTTTCAAGTTAGCCTATACTTTTTGCTCTTCCCAATAATGTTTCTTTCCCTCATACTATATTTTTGTAGTTGGGTTTCACAGAAATTCATGTAAATATAGATGTTTTCTCCGAGGTTTTCCATGTTGGTTCTTCCTTTGAATTTTAGTGGTTCGTGACAGTTACAGATCTGGAAGGATATTCACCCAATGGTTTCATTATTATTAAATCTACTGTATTGTAGTTGTGTTGGATCCATGGATTTATATAAGAAACCCACAAGATTGCTTGTGTTAGAATCATGTAATTTACGTTAAAATGAGGAGGAATCCCACATTGAAACAGATCGAGTGCAGGCCATACACCAGAGAACGAAATCACTTGAGAATTTTGGGGACGATTTCGAGGAATTTGTTGCTTTAGCGGAGAGAATTCAATATATGAAAACTCAGTACATGAGTTTTGGTATTTGGGAGAAAATACTGAGGGGAGAAGATGTGGATGTCAAAGTTATATAACCAAAACGACCCTGTCTGCCATCGTTCCAATATGAAGACTTATGTGTAGGTAATAATACCATGTCTGCAGAACGGGATGTTAGTGGAGTTTCTGCAAAAGATAATCCGAGCAGTTATGAAGAAAAGGGAAAACAAAGTATTCAACCTACTCAGTATCTTAAAACGGGTTCTTCTTCATCGTCTGAAAGCTTTGATCTGAACGTAGAGGCCTCATTGAATGTTTTAATGGTCCAAGTTAAAATAAGTTGTTTTATTAACAGTAAGGGTTGGGTTGTGTCTTTGACAAGCGCTTGTTCTAATTTGAACGTAGAGGCTTCATTCAATTCTTGAATTGTATGTGTCATTTTATTCTGTAAAACTTAATGCTTCTCCGGGTTAATGCTGGTTTAGTTTTTGTTTTGTTTTTCTAATGAGGATTTAATGTTTGTTTTGTTTTTTTAATGAGGTGTAGACTATTTGGTTTACTTGGGTTTAGTTTTTAGCTTTAGGGTTCAAATCTCATATCTTATGGGGGTTGAGGATATAAGTTATTTTGGGGATTAAAACTATTTTAGAGGCGTCTAAACTAGACCAAGCTTCCTATAATTCTGGTGATAAACATCTCATTGTACGTTGATTGTTCTTTTTCCATCCAATAAGTAGGCATGCCCAGCTTGATTGTTCTTCTTCCAACCGAATAAAATAAGAAAACTCACCCAGATTAATCATTCTTCCATCCAATGGCCCAGACCTAAATTTAGCATAGTAAAAAGAAAAAGAAAAAGAAATTAACAAGAGAAAACACTACACTCATAAAAAGATACTTTTACAAGTATTTATAAATCTTATGGATTGAAAATGTTCTCTATGTAATTGGATAGTAATCATTATTATATATATATATTTTGAGATTAAAGTGTTTTACTCACTTCTTCAAATTTAACAACTTAATAGGTTTTTTATTTTCTTCCCAATCACATTAAACTTGGGTTATAATCCATTTTGATATTAGATATAAAGTTGAATTCAACTCCAACATTGAATAAAAAACAATATATATATTTTTAAAATGTTATAATCAAAATTATAAAAATAGGTAAATTTTCAAAACTATACAATTATTCACAACTCTCTTACACCTTGAGTCTCCATGAGATTACATTTCCGCTTGATTTAAATGGTATTAAACTCACTTACTCTATATTATCATTATTAATAATAATGAATAATGATTTTATTTTAAAAAAATGATTAAATCAATCAAATTCAATAAAATAAATAAAAATATAGTTATAAATATTAAAATTAAATTCATTTTTTTTAACCAGAATTATATAATATTTTGGTATTTGTTTTTTTTTTATTTTTAAACTTGGTATGGCTACATTTTTATCAACATGTCAAAATATATTACCTTTATTAGAAAAGGAAATTGAAACCCTAACATTTTTCTTCTTGTTAACATAATTGCATAAATTAATAAAAACCAAAATTTTCCAAATTCCATTAGTAAGTCAAAATTGAGCTTTGAGTGATTGCAAAATATGCTCCAATATTCATTTACTCAAAATATACCAATAAGTAGGGTCGTACTCAAATTTATATAAAATATATTGTAAAGCATTCATAAATCATTTTCAAATTTCTAATATCCCATTACTTTAATTGGAAAAATATATATATATATATATATATATATATATATATATATATATATATATTAGAAATTGCAATGGAAACACAGTAAGTATTAACATATGAAGAAAAGCATAGAATAAAACATGTGATATGTTATGTGATTTAAATGATTTTTACTTTGGAACTATTTCCTTTGCAATATAAATTACTGTCTCTAACAACAAATAAAAAACATTTAACTTTATGCTAATATGGGTGTGGTTCAATAGTGAAGAGTGAATTGTTAAGATACTCGTGTTGAAAAGCGGATTCAACTGTCAAAAGTGAGTTATAAGACACACGTGAGGTGATCAAATGAAACCAAATGATTTTAATTCAATAAATTGATATTTAAGTCAAAAGCTTTATTATGAAAATCTGTCACTCCTGTACAAATTCTGATAAAGTATTTATAGTCGCGACTATGAGACTATAACTCACATTTCTTGGGCTCTTGGTCGTGGTTGAGAGTTTAAGTCTGATATTATAGTTGCCACTTCCAGTTCTGGTTGGTCTCACGTTTATTTATTTCGTAAGCGTTTGTTTTTAAGGTTTGGAAATTTCATATCTGCTGTGAGTTTGAGTGAGAGCGAGGATGGCAGGGGAAAGTAACTACGTATCTATAGCTCTCTTGGTGGCTGCGATGGTAATAATTGGAGTAGAAGCAGCAGAGATGGTCGCACCATCTCCCAGTCCGATGGAAGCAGGTGCTGCGTCAATTACATTCACTCTGTCCTTATTTGCCGCCCTAATCGTCTCGCTCATCGCACCCTTCGCCTCTCGATTTTAGTGAAATGTGTTGACATGTTCTACGGTTAGGGTTTTTTTAAGGGGTCTTTCTCTTCTGCTTATTATATACTCTCTTGAATAATAAAAATATTTTTCATAATCTCGTATATTGCGGGGTTATTTATGATTTTTTTGGATGGAGATTGGAGAATATGCGATACGGTACCTTTGAAATCAAATCTGAATTTGAGTTTGTGATACTATTTTGTAATTGTAGCAGGTTGAGATTTGATTATTACATTATTTTTTTCTTTAAGATTGTGAAGTGGAACGGTTTGTGGTTTTGTAGTATGAATTTATGTATGGATATTTTTATTGTTTTGGTAGTGATGTTTTTGCAATAATATTAGGTTTTTTTATTGTATTATAAATTTATTTTAATTATGGATATTGTAAATCTAGTAATGTTTTGGCAATAATGATAGATTTTTTATTGTATTATAGATTCATTTTAATTATGATGATGATGGTGGTGGTGGTTAACATCCACTAAGACTAATATTTTGTCTATGGGACGTAAAGAAAAGAGTTATTTAGTTTGATTTAAGATTTTATTCCTATGCTAAAAAAGCTTGGAGAGAAGCCTCCCCACCTCACTATAATTTTGACATCTTAAAAGGCTAAGAAGGCCAGTATTGCAACAAAGATTATGAAATTGAGCTCTAATGTGGTTGTACTCGGGGCACTCTAAGAGGAAGTGATTTTCATCCTCGATGTTCATATTCTCATAGAGATGGCAGATCCTTTCCATCCATGGTGTTTTAGGAATTGTCCAACGACTTGTTTTACTATGGAGCTCATGAGAGTTCGTTCTAATCTTGGCTATATTAATTTTCTTCTTTGAGCTAGTTAAAACAGAGAGATACTTTTGATCTTCTAGAGTGGGGTTGATGACCTCCTTATAATATCTTAATTTTCTTTTAGCTGCTAGACCTTTCTCACACCACATTTTTTCTTTGAACTTAGAAGTAACACTTTTTTTATAGTTATTAATGTTTTGCAATGCAACATTCTCGTCGATCTCCCAATGGTTTAACCAGGCCCTGGTGTCTTTATACCAACCTCTTTTAAGCCTCAAGTGGTTTTGGCTGGAATTTAAAGCTAGCTTAGGAAGTCTATGGTCTCCTATGCTATTGAGCTTGTGCTTGTACAACAGAAGCCTAGCCATAGCTAGGCTCTCGATAAGGGAAATACCCACTTCTATAAGGAGAATAGGATAGGGTGTATTGCTTTTAATTTTAAGGTTATACGTTATAAAATGCTTCTAGATTTGCTCAATCTTTCTCCACAATTCTCTAGAGATACTACAATCCCAAACCTCACATCCATATAAGATAACAGGAGTGACTAATGTTTCAAAGAGGAACTTCTTTCTATCCCACATTACGAGGTTTGCCGTTTTACAATTATTTTCAAGACCAAAATAAGCTTTCCACCCCCCATTCTGAATGCTATAGTTCCAATTAAGCTTGTGATGAATATCAATTCCTAGGTACTTGTAAGAAGACACTTCCTCCAAGTTACTATTGTCATACATAAAATTAGTGTAAGTGTCCTTCTTGGATTTGATAATCATAACTTTTGTTTTGTCAGTGTTAACAGACGTACCCATTGTAGAGCAGAAATCCTTAAGAATTCTAAGTTGCTTATCAAGATTAGATGGGCACCTTGCGAGAAGAATAATATCGTCAGCATAGAGAAGAAGGATGATGACTATCTTAGCTAAGATCGTGCCAGCACATCATGCTTCCTCTAACCAACTTTCTAGCTTGTCGATGTAAATGCTAAATAGGGTAGGGGAGAGGGGGCAACCTTGTTTAACTCCGATATTACACTTAATATCTTTCGACCACCCTTCATTGCTCTTTAACTTGGAAATTACATTCTCGTATAACCTTATAGCTACTGCTCTTAGCTCGAAAGGAACATTTAGCTCTTCTAATCTATTTCATAGGTTGTTTCTAGGAACCATATCAAAAGCCTTTCTAAAGTCCACAAAGCAACAGAAGAGATTGGATTTATCATTGCGGCATTCCTCCACAATGATCCTAAGCATAACGAGGTGGTCCATTGTTGAGTGTTTCCTTCTAAAACCCGCTTGGCCTTTAGCCTGCTTACCTTCACTTTCAAGCCAAATGCTCAACTTCTTTTCCAAAATAATACCATATAACTTGGCTAAGAGAGGGCTGATCATAATTTTCCAATAATTAGAGGGTTCTTTGTATCCCCACTTTTAAAAATAGGGATAATGAGGCTCTGAGTCCAAGGTTTAGGGAACCCTTGGTTGATCGCTTGGCTGAAAAGCTTGTGTATGTGGGGGATGAGGACAGGACCTCTAATTTTTAAGATTTCCGCTTGGTAACATTGAATGTCTTTAGCTTTCCCATTTTCCAGGCGTTTAACCCCAAAATTAATGTCCTCTAATGAGGGTTTCAAAGTTATCCTTGGCATTTGGAGATTCATAAAGCATTTTAAGATAGGAATTCTAGTCGTGTAAAGAAATTTTATTATTATCTTTAGTTTTCCTAGTTAGAATCTGCCTCCAGAATTTCTTAGGAGCCACTTTAGAGAGGTGTAAGAGATTCTCTTGTATTTTATGAATATATTGCCTTTTTTCCTTTTATTTAGGGCTTTGTAGATTTTTATCTTGTCAATTTTGAGAGATTCATCAACAACTTCCTTAATTCCTCTCCTCGCACTTTTACAATCTTTGTCATACCATGGGTTGGTTTTGCTATTTCTTTTATTACTTGAGACTTAAATTGAGAACTTGTTAATAGAATATGAGAGGGTTGTAGTAAAATTATGATAGAGGTCATCTATGTTGTCTATACTAGATAAATGAAGCAAATTTGTTTTTTAAGTCATTTAGAAAGAGATCATTTTTATTTCTATCAAAGATTAAGTTCTTTTGACTATAAGGATTATCTTCAATGGGATCTCTATGCATGACAAAATTGAGAGTTATGAGTAAAGGCCTATGATCAGAGTCAGGCTCGTGGTTGTCTAAGATGTCAAAAATTTTTATTTCGTTGTATAAAGGGAGATCGGAAATAACATAGTCTACCACGTTGCTGCCAAGCCCGTGGATGCAGGTCATCTCGCTAGAATTTGGCCATTTTTTAGACCGTTGCAAATTATGAGATCCTGAGCACTACAGAGCTTGACTAGCTCCAACCCAAACAAATTATCCCCGAGGTCTTCAGAGCTCCTTTTGTACCGGCTAGCGAGAGTAAGGCCTTTGTCTAACCTTTTAAATCTTTGGAGTTGTAAATTTTTTTAGTGTAATGTTTCATTATTTAAATTGCATTTTTGAATATATAATTGAATTCAATCCCTTGAAAATCCATACAAAGTACATAACTTGCATTCAATTCAAACACATATTTACAAAATTCATTGATACTTTAAGAAAAAGACCAAAACTAAAAATAATGAAACTAATTGCAATGATTTAACCACAAGAATATGAATATATATATATATATATATATATTTCATTTCTCGACAACATTGTACACATTGGTTATTAATATATTTTTAAATAGTCGTGAATATTAGTTAATTTTATCTATTGAAATACTTTTTTAATCCCTATACTAAATTTTATTATTATTTATATTTTTAAAAGTAACATATTAATTTTATATTAAAAATTAAGTAAATTAGACATCACTTTTTATGAGTGTTATTATTTTCATTTTATTAATTTTATTATGAAGCAGTTGAATTTGTAAAATTAATATTGAAATAAATTAGTTAATATGAATATTCAAATAGTTTTAGTTAAAAAAAATTTAAATAATAAAAATCTTTAAAAATAAGTGTAAAATTATATTATTTCATATAAATATTGAGATATTTTATTGATGGTTGAAAGTGGAGGTACAATACTAAATTGTAATATGAACAACTAACTATATTAAGTTGTAATATGAACAAATAACAAATTAAATAGTATGACAATTAAATTATTAATGTTTTATAATATTTTTGGTTCAAACTAACTAAATATGATTTTTATTTCTAATTCTAAATTACATTGTTTTTTTTTTTAAATAAAAAATGTTTTATTTTAATTTAAAAATATATGTATTAATTCAAAATTAAGCACTAAAAAATTATATAGCTTTATAAAATAGATCTCTAAAAAACAATTTGAGAGATTTATTTGAGAAACATGTGTAGTGGATTAGTATAAGAATTAAATTAGAAAAAAAGATCAATTGGATTGATTGCCAAAATAGGCGATGACAAGAGGGTTGTGGAATTTTGCTGTGAAATAATAAAAACTAAATGATGTTTTTTTAGATTGTTTTGAAAGGAGTTGTTTTTAATGAGTTTTTTTGGAATTTTTGGTGGATTTTATAGCCAAATAGAAAATTTTGAGGTGAAATATTGATTTGTGTTATTTAAACTATTTTTTGATTTCATATATGGTTTCAACACTCTAAAAAACTGCTAGAGAACTTAACTTCGATTGTGGAGATTTTACCCATCAAAATTATGATTTCAATAAATTCCTATCTAATTTTAGACAAATTAGATCGGAAAAACAAATCAAAAACTTTTCAAAAAGTGGCAATAAATACAACTAGAATTTAGAATGTTTTAAAGATATAATATAATACTTATTACTATGTGGCATATGCATATTAATGTTAATTGATTTGAAATATTTTTAGGATATAATATAATACTTATTATTAAGTCGTTAATGTTAATTGGTTATCATTTTTTATAAATTTAATTTTAATTAAATTTATTAATGTGAATGTTTTCTTGTTAAAATAGAATTTTGATGAGAGCAATTAACTACAAATGTGTTTTGTATAATTATTAATGTTAAATTAGGTTTGCTTTTTTGTAAGTTTGATATGACTATATCTTCATTATGTCTAATATATTAGATCAAAAATTATTTTAAAAAAATACCCAATTATTATCTATCAAAAAATCCATAAACCTATTAAATATTTTTATTAATACTTAAATTTAAAAAATATTTTTATAAAATATTATGTTAAAATATAAAATATAAATTTAACTTTATCTTTAACTAAGTGAAAATATATTCTCTATAACCATTTCTAAACATCAAAAAGAAAATTAAGTTATGATTTAAGATGTGCCCATCCGGGAATGTCAAAATTAAAAACAATTGTATTGATTTTAGAATTGTAAAGTGTACACAAGTCAAACAAATGCAAGAGTGTTGTACTCTACGATTGGATTTTATTGTTCTTCCATTGGAACTTTTTTGGATTAAATTATTATTTTTTTTTATTGATGAAGGTAATTATTATATTGTTGTGAAATTTGTATAAGTTAATAATTTTTTATTTATTTATTTATTTTTTTTATTTTTATTTTATAAATATATTGTATAATATTTAAAAGATAATTATTTTATTTTATTTATATTAATGATTTGTAATATTAAAAGTAATAAAGTGAATATATTGAAAATGAAATATTTCAGTGCTCATATTAAATAATATAATTTTATAAATATTTTATATAGAAAAAATAAAGTAATTTAAATTCTTATATTTTCACTTTAGTGAGAATGATTGAAAGAATTTTTATTTCATTAATAGTTGCTTTCTAATTCAATGTATAAGTGATATTTGTACATTTTTGAATGTTTAATATGGATTTGATATGTAATATTTTAAAAAATATTAATAATAAAAATAAGTAAATGTATACATACAAGAATATTATCAGAGAATTATCTAAACAATAAAAATATATTTATAGTAATTTTACAATCATAGTTTCAACCATATTAAACTTTGTAATTTATAAAAATATATTTGCATTTTTTTTAAAGTAAGTCATTTTGCATGCAAATTAATATATAAAAGTTTGATATAATCTCACCAATACATAATCTATAATATGTATTATTTGATGAAATTAAGCATCATGATGATAACCATATGGAAAACATAATCATCATCCAAGATACACATTTGAATTCACTACCATCATCTAATTATATACACCTCTAGCACAGATAAACATCATTAACTAGCACACAAATCTAATAATCTAACAGGACATCATCACCATCATCTAATTATATACACCTCTAGCACAGATAAACATCATTAACTAGCACACAAATCTAATAATCTAACAGGACATCATCACTTTGTCACATCTACAAAAACTCAAACATTGTAATCTAACATCATCACCATATACATCCTCAAATTAATATAAATCTCATGTCAAATAATTGTTATCACATACACATCTATCTACAAGCACATTAAATGAACATATCTAACATGACCTAACAATATACAAATCAACATCAACATATGAATTAAGTACATAAACATGAACACAAAAGTGCACCATATTTTGTTTGATATAGTTATTATTATATATATATATATATATATATATATATATATATATATATATATATATATATATATATATATATATATATATATATATATAAACACACAGACAAACAAGTCAAATAACTACATCAATTCAAATAAGTGCAATCTAATATTTGATACAACAGATGTAGTAGTGTTCAACTTGGTTTGTAGTAGAAGACGATGGATGGTCAACTATTGCCTCAATCTGGTCTGTCGAACTATGATGTGGAGGAGGAGGTGGCTAAAATGCTCTATCAGGAGAAACATAAGGCACATCCTCTAGCTCTAGCATCTCATCATCAGGCGACTGAAGAGGAGGTGTACTACTTGTTGAGATTGCAACAGGATGATGAGCTTAGTGCAAAGAAGTCGCCTTCACTAACTGGGCTCGCAGGCTATTTTTGGCGCAAGTCTATTTTTAGACTATGTCTATTTTTAGACATGTCGATCATATTCTATGAGTTGCAGGATGCTATTTGTGGATGGTTGGTCAAGTTGGGAAAATAGATGGACTTCTATTTTTAGACATATTGGGTGGAATCTATTTTTAGATTGCCAGTCTAAAAATAGATATGTCGAATATTATTAGCTCTTAATAATATTTGGACTATAAACATTATCTTATTCTCTTGGAGCACTTCAGTTAAGTGCACAGATGTGGCACAGGAGCTGACAGAAGGAATTACGCTATTCCCGAGGGTTAAGTGGAGCTATTGCATGGATACTTCAGTTAGAACTCATGTGACAGAGTTTGGTGGAGTTATTGAGGTAGTTGATGGAGTTGTGTTTAGTTTAATTGAGTTAAACATAGTTGAGCTAGTTGTATCTAGTCTAACTGATTGATACACTAGTGAGAGTGGTGTGAATTAATTATTAATTAATTCACTAATTATTAACTCATTAATCAACTAAAGAATACATCCGTTAACTACAGTGCATGGACAGTTTCAGTGGAGACCAATGAAGAGGTGCGTGAAAGAGCAATGTGACTATCAGTTGTGACTATACTTGTTGCATGATTTGCAACAACCAGTGATTGGAGATGCCAATGAGGATTGCGTGAGCAAGGCTGGACCAATTTGAGTTCATTCAAAGCCATTCTTCAGCAGTGATTGCGCAGTAGAGGCAGGCTATCAGGTGGCAGAGATTGGAGCATGTGATTTGCTAGATCGGGCTTGATTAGTGTGTAGAAATTGGAGGTTATACTGAGAGCTTGTGAGGAGCTTTGTATAATGATTGTTACATGATCTCTATGACATATAATATACAGATAGTTGGGGGTTTTCAGATTTAAGCTTTCCCATAAAATACTATGTTCATATGTGTGATTTTTTATGGTTTTAATGTGCGCATGCGATTATTTTTATTTCCGCAATTAATGATAAATGGTAGAAGAGATTCTGTATTGTGCATGAACTTAAAATAGTGTGTGATCAGGAGAATCTTGGTGAATAATATATCAGTTATTCAAATTTCTACACTACCAGAAGGATCACTAACACCCTAACGAACATGATCCAATGGGGTGGTATTACTGGAAGCATCATGATCACCATCCTCATCACCCTCATCATCATCATCATCACCACTCTCATATGATGTATCTGTCGCTCCATGCTCTGCATCCCTCATCACTGAGAGTACCCTAATAGCTTTGATGATATGCCCCATAAGATACATCATCTCAGGCAGAAAATCCATGCAGAGAACCACGAACCTCGGATATGCGCTGAAACCTTGAGTCCTCGCAGGGATAACTCCCTCGTGAACAATTTTTTTTACCAATTTGTTGGAGTAGTCCATCCGAAATTGTAGACCAACCCTACAGCCATGGATGCCCATGCTCCCCTGAGGATGTGCCTCACCCTCTTGAGCCTTTCCCATCTCCTCATCTCCGCCATCCAGTAGTGGGGGAGGAGGCATTTCCCCATAGAATGAGCTGATGTCTACAAAATATATAGTACACAAAAATAATTAGACAATTTCATTAAATAATTATTAAAAAAAGTTAAAGAAAGTGCTAGAATAAATTTTATGTTAATTCATTAAAACAATAAAATGAAACTAGATTAATTTAAGGAAAACACTAATATTACTTCTATCATCTAGAGGCACAGCCGCTATGAAGAGGATGTTCGGACAATGTCTCCAATCGATCCCATCATACGGAAACACCATTGTGACAAATATGTGGTCATCCTGATGCAGGAGCATTAGGCTCAAAAAATCCTTTGTATTTTCATAGACATAGGGGGACTTGTGTTTTCAAAAGAATATTGATTTCTTATGTAATTATTAATGTTTTTGAGTGATTTTAATGAGATATATTAATTATTGAGAGGAATTTGTAAATGTTCCAGAATGATTGGAGAACATGAGAGAATTTGGATAGTTTAGATTCCATAGGGATTGAGAGATTTGAAATTTAATTGTAATTCCTAAAGTAGAATTGGTTCCATGATTTTATGAGTTTGAAAGGATTTTTAGGGATAAAGGATAGATTTTAGGACTTAGAGGATTTGGAGGATTTTGTTGAGATAATGGAGGATCTGAACCTAAATTGGTTCATAATATTTTGTATAAATTGTAAAGCCTCAAGGAAAAAGAAGACAGTAGGAGAGGTAGAGATTTAGGTTTTAGACAGACAGGGGTTTGTTGTAAGCCTACGGGAAAATTTGATAGAAAGGCCATTTATCAGAAAATCAGGCCTGAGGGAAGAAGAAACCTGTGTAAATACTTGTTTATATATAAAGAGATTGTTTTATGAGTTATTAATTGTGTAAGTGAGAAATAGGATCTGGAATCACTTTGGGGTTAATGCATAAGATGTGTATTCAAGCGAGAAATTGAGGTTAAAAAGAATCACAACAAATCTGGTTTGATGGACGATGTTCTGGTTGAATCAGTGCCAGAATGGTGATTAATTGCAATCATCGTTTGAAAGTACAACAGAGAAAAGATCTTTTTTTGCCGAAATAAGAAGTGGAATTGAGCGTTTCATTAAGTGTGCAGAGGACCACATTGGAGTAAAGTGGAACCATGAATTGAGATGGTATGGAACCGGAAGCAAACGGAACAGTGAAGGCGTATTTTAAAACCAACCAATGGTTTTCGCGTAGCTCTTGAGTGGTAAGCAGTAAAGTCTTGATCGAACGCGATAGCAGTTAGCGTGTGACACGTAGCATGGACGGAAATTCAATACCACCCCTTTCACGTGAGTTTGGACAACAAAAGGGCGTGCAAGTTTGTTATGCGATAGCCGTTGATTTTTTAAGTTGGAGCGCGATGGAATGCCAACCGTCAGATTTGATTGCAGAAATGGACGGGTAAGTTTTAAGTGTTGTGGGACCCAGATATAACATACATATGTTGGTAACTTTGGGTTTTATCCAAAGTCGAATTTCTAATGAAATGTGAAGCTGTGGGGTTGAAAGTTTATATGGTTGTTTGTTGGTATCTTTGGTAATTTAAACCAAAGTCGAACTTTGATGTTAAGCTTGGCCTCGACATATGTGCGACTCGTTTATCAGCGGAAAGGGTAAGTTATAAAGTACTGTGTTAACTTTATAACATAAAGTTTAAGCTTTAAAATATTATGGATAGGCACGGTGAAATAAAGTTGTGGGGTCGTAGGTAATTATATGGTTTATTTGGGTTTTAAACCATAGTATTGAATCATAAGCGGATATGATTTTGTGCTTGCGCTTGGGTATTTTAACCTAAGTCAAAGTTTAAGGAAATGTGATCATAATGGTATTTTTATATGGGTTTTAAACGTAAATGAGAAAGGAAATATGCTTCCGCTTAAGGGTTTTTAAAGTCATAAAGGTTTAGACTTTAGAGAGGAGTAAAGGAAAGAACTTCTACTTATATTTTTAACTTGGGGTTGTTTAAAGGGATATGAAACCTTAATGAACAGAATAAATTTCTGAATATGAGATGGGAATTTTGGGAATGAATGTGACATGCATTTTTATATGGATAATGTGAGTTTTGGTAGCTTAGGGGCCATCATTTTGGTAATAGAGCAGGAAACAGCTCTTTGAAGGTTCAAGTTTGTTTCAATTAAATTGGAATTAGAATGAATGCATGTGTGATGGAGAAAATAAAAGGGGTCAGATTTTGAAACTTATAGATTGCAGCACATAGAGATACAATGCAGATGAGAGGTGAAACAAGATCATATATAAATCTTGAAGGTAAGTTGATAAGTGTTATTTTAACTCTGGTTTGAAGATTATGTTTGCAAAATTCAGGTTGCAGATAGTTGAAGAAAATCTCAGCAAAAGAAGATCACAACTTTAAGAGCAATGATAAAGGAAACTGGTAATATTTTCTGAGTAAAGTGTGGAATAGAACCTTGAAGAATTCCAACAGAGGTTGGATAAAAAGGACAATTGTGTTCTTAAAAAAAAAAAATTGCAGATGAGTTGAAGCCTAGAAGGAGCAGAGAGGAATGCTCAAGAGGTTCTAGAAGATAGAGAACCAGTGCTTGCCAAAAGACCAAGTCTAGAGAAAAGGATTGGTGAGGTAAGTTGTAACAAGGAGGACTTGTTATTGTAGAGGCTTTAGTACAACTCATGGTGAATGAGTGAGGAACTCATGAAGATAGAGATGGAGAAGAAGATGACTACTGATAGTCATAGAAGATATAGCAGAGATTCTGAGAGAGACCACAACAAAAGAAAGGAGAAAGAATATTCCAAGGCAAATGGCATATGGAAGCAGTTGACTGATGAATAATATGACAAAGAGTTAGCTGAGATAAGAGAACAATTTAATAAATTGAAAATGATGATAGAAGAAAACCAGAGAATTGGTTGGCTCATGAAGAAGAAAGTAAAGTGGCAGAGGCTACAACAGAAGAGAGAACAACAAGTGAATATGAAATTAGCAGAAGAGCTAAGAAAACTTGAACAGAGGATGAGTGTGCAATTGGGATGTGCAGAACTCAGAGAAGCTGAGTTGAAAATGGAAGTTTCCATTTGTGAAGCAGAACATAGTGAAGTTATGGGTACAAATGAAGAATGGAGATCTGTGAAAGATCTTATGAATCATTGTGAAGATTTAAGACAACAAGAAGTTTACCTTGCTGGAGAGGGAATTATTGATGATTTCCTGATTTGTTGGGAAAGTTCAGATCAGCCAGATGATGTAAAGCCTTTTATTTTTTATTCTAATAATTGTGATGTGATTACAGGTTTTACAGAGAATGAGCAATCTTTTGAAGCTGTCAAAACTATGAAAGAGTATCTTTCAGCACATAAATACTATGAAGTAGAAAGTAATAATGAGGAATTTTTCTTGAATGAGGGAAGCAATGATGCAGTTATATTTGAAGCTGTTACAACACAGGAAGAATTTCTTGAGAAAGAGGGAGAATAGATTCAGTCCGAAGAACTGATATGTGAAGCAACAGTTGAGACTATTGAACCTTGTAATTTTCAAACTGAAAATTTGTGTATAAATGCAGGAATTGTCAGTGATGATGAAGTACTTAAGGAATGCCAAAAATAATTTGCATTGCTGGAATATTTGTTGGAAAACTCAAAGTATGACAGAGAGATTGCAGAAGACAGAGTTCACTACAGTGAACAAGAACAAAAAGACATCATGAGAGCAGATGGTGTGAAAGAGAGACTTGTTGACAGTCTTGAGATGCCTTTAGAGAATTCTTTAAGGAGAATGAATCAACATACTGATGTGCTGATAGAAAAGGAAATTTCATAGCAGCATACTGAAATGTTGCCAAAGGAAAGAAAGGCACTGAGGCCTTATGGTTTTTATTTTAATAATTGTTTTATGAATGCAGGTTTTGTTGAGATGCTGGAGAAACTTTGACACAAATAAATAGCCAAGTAAAGAAAGAAGAAGAAGAATCTATGGAAATATTTAATCCATGGAATAAAGAGATTAAATTGCTGGAAAATATGTTGAAGAATCAGGATTCAATACAGGAAGAGAAATCTCAATTTCAATATTGGGAAGTGCAAAAGGTGAAGGTGCAATAATTAGAGGATATCAGCAACAAACTAAAGCAAAGAGATGAAGATAGCAGTAAAGGGAATACTATGTACCAGTCCAATGAATTGTTGAAGAAAAGAGACAAACAAATTGTCATAAATGACAATCTGGAAGAAGTTAGTAATTGCAGAAAATAAGAGGGTAAGGATGACAGGGTGGCAATAAAAATAAAAGATCAACAATTAAGAGATGAAAGAAATCAGCAGACAAAATATTTATTGGATAGAGAAATTGAATTGATAAGAAGGATAATGATGAAAGTGTCTCAAAAGAAGACATTAGCAATAAAGAAAAGAAGCAGCAACAACAAAAGGAAGATAGTAACAGACTGTGAAAGTACAGCCAGTGGAGCAAAGCAGCATAAAGTGTGGAGACCTGGAGAAAAGCAACAAACAAAAACATAAATAGATGATAATTTACAGAACAAGGTATGAGATCTAGGAAGACAAATATTAAAAGCACATGATCAGGAGATCATGATTATTTTTAACCTTGGGAGTCTCATATAGGAGAATTAGGCTCAGAAAATCCTTTGTATTTTAATAGACATAGGGGGACTTTTGTTTGCAAAAGAATATTGATTTCTTATGTAATTATTAATGTTTTTGTGTGATTGTAATGAGAGATATTAATTATTGAGAGGAATTTGTAAATTTTCCTGAATGATTGGAGAACATGAGAGAATTAGGATAGTTTAGATTCCATAGGGATTGAGAGATTTGAAATTTAATTGTAATTCCTAAATTAGAATTGGTTCCATGATTTTATGAGTTTGAAAGGATTTTTAGGGATAAAGGATAGATTTTAGGACTTATAGGATTTGGAGGATTTTGTTGAGATAATGGAGGATTTGAACCTAAATTGGTTCGTAATATTTTGTATAAATTGTAAAGCCTCAAGGCAAAAGAAGACAGTAGGATAGTTAGAGATTTAGGTTTTAGACAGACAGGGGTTTGTTGTAAGCCTACGAGAAAATTTGACAGAAAGCCCATTTATCATAAAATCAGGCCTGAGGGAAGAAGAAACCTGTGTAAATACTTGTTTATATATAAAGAGATTGTTTTATGAGTTATTAATTGTGTAAGTGAGAAATAGGATCTGGAATAATTTCGGGGTTAATGCATAATATGTGTATTCAAGTGAGAAATTGAGGTTAAAAATAATCACAACAAATCTGGTTTGATGGATGATGTTCTGGTTGAATCAGTGCCAGAATGGTGATTAATTGCAGTCGTCGTTTGAAAGTACAACAGAGAAAAGATCTCTGTTTGCTGAAATAAGAAGTGGAATTGAGTGTTTCACTAAGTATGCAGAGGACCACATTGGAGTAAAGTGGAACCATGAATCGAGATGGTATGGAATCGGAAGCAAACAGAACAGTGAAGGCAGTTTTTAAAACCAACCAATGATTTTCACGCAGCTCTTGAGTGGTAAGCGGTAAAGTCTTGATCCAACGCGATAGCAGTTAGCGTGTGACACATAGCATGGACATAAATTCAATACCACCCATTGCACGTGAGTTTGGACAAAAAAAGGGTGTGCAAGTTTGTTATGCGATAGCCGTTGATTTGTTAAGTTGGAGCGCGATGGAATACCAACTGTCAGATTTGATTGCAGAAATGGATGTGTAAGTTTTATGTGTTGTGGGACCCGGATATAACATACATATGTTGGTAACTTTGGGTTTTATCCAAAGTCGAATTTCTAATGAAATGTGAAGCTGCAGGGTTGAAAGTTTATATGGTTGTTTGTTGGTATCTTTGGTAATTTAAACCAAAGTCGAACTTTGATGTTAAGCTTTGCCTCGACATATGTGCGACTTATTTATCAGCGGAAAGGGTAAGTTATAAAGTACTGTGTTAACTTTATAACATAAAGTTTAAGCTTTGAAATATTATGGATAGTCACGGTGAAATAATGTTGTGGGGATGTAAGTAATTATATGGTTTATTTGGGTTTTAAACCATAGGATTGAATCATAAGCGGATATGATTTTGTGCTTGCACTTGGGTATTTTAACCTAAGTCAAAGTTCAAGGAAATGTGATCAGAATGGTATTTTTATATGGGTTTTAAACGTAAATGAGAAAGGAAATATGCTTCTGCTTAAGGGTTTTTAAAGTCATAAAGGTTTAGAATTTATAGAGGAGTAAAGGAAATAACTTCCGCTTATATTTTTAACTTGGGGTTGTTTAAAAGGGCATGAAACCTTAATGAACAGAATAAATTTCTGAATATGAGATGGAAATTTTGGGAATGAATGTGACATGCATTTTTATATGGAGAATGTGGGTTTTGGTAGCTTAGGCGCCATCACATCCTCACTGGACAGTAGCACCAATTCCTTAGTATAAATCATGGTTGGATTCTCTAGCCAGCCCCTCTTGGGCATCATCTTCCCCCACTTGCGCATCCGGACCTCAGTGATTGACCTAGGAGGGTGACAGTGAAATATAGGCCTCGTCTCTAGAAACGTCTAAAAAAATAAACAAAAAATATTTGAAGAAAAATGGAAGGTCACCCTCCCATGTCTCAATGCACAACATCTATCTAAAGCCATGCAAAACTACCTAAAAAAAATGACAGACCATCTAATGCAATGTGACACCTAGATAGAAAAATTAACATAATAAAGAAGAGGGAAACTAATGCACTTCCCATCACTACTAGAGTGTACAATGGTGGTGAGTAATAACGAAAGGCACCTAACCTCATGTGCAACAAAAGTATAAATCCGTAGTTATCCACCACGAACCTAAAAATATGTTGGATGGAATGCACGAGGCCTGGCATATATCTGAGTGTATGAAAGTTGAGACTCAGCTGCAACCCCATGGAGGACATCAAGAATCTAGGGAAAATCCTCCCCTCTCTTAGATAGGCTAGTGATAAAGTATATGTCCTCCTCAGTGGGCCTATACCACACATGGAAAGCCTGCTCCTAGGCACTCCATCAGCAGATCATATGTGCCAATAAGACAAAGTATGCTTTTAGGGATGTAGCCTCCTCATAGTACTTAAGGAGGCCCACATTTCTCAAGAGCACTCGAGTCGCTAAAATAGTAGGGAGAGGGTATAAAACCTTCTCCCTCTCTCTGCCCCCCAATGGTCAAACCATATTGTATGGCTTCGCTTGCTACTCCTACTCCTGTTGTTGCTCCCTCTACTAATTTCTTTGCTACATGCTTTACATATAAAATAAATTATCCTCATACATAAAATAGATTTTATTTTTATTTTTTATCAAATGAAACATTTATTTATAAATATGAACACATAACTTCAATAAAAAAACTCATCGATACGATCAAAATATAGCCATGCACCAGCTCCAATGCACTTCCAACTATAACCGCACCAATATCGGTGCACACATAAGTATGATGCACTATTGTTGGTTAATAAATTTAAATTTTGATAGAGGTGTGACACACTTGTGCATAGGTGTGCACACATAACTTTTTCGCATTGGTATGGAATGTTCATGTTATCAAACGCACCGAGCTACAACTATATTTTTAAATATTATTTTGGCGGTGCGTTTGGTAAATACAAACACATCATATTTGATGCACTTATGTACAATGTATCTATTTCCCAGTGCATTTTCATTTAAAAAATGCACCGCATCAACCACAGTGAGTTATGTTCATGCATCGAAATATGGTGCACCTTGTAAATTTATAGGGTGCACTACTATCAGTGTCAGATGATAATATCGAGTGCACCACAGAGTGAGTTTTATTTTTTCAAAAATATTGAAAAATATAACCTAGTTTGAAATTATAATCCACTAAAAAAGAAAATTATAAAGAAACACAGACATTACCTAGACATTTGGTCATCGAGGAGGCATTGTGGACAGGCAATGTAATTTTTTTTTAGCAAGTTTGAAAAAATTGGAAACTAAGATAGTGAGCACAGTATGGAAGGATGTTGAGTAAGAGAAGAAAAAAAGTCAAGGCACTTCCATAAGGCAAGATTGGTACTGGTGGTTTATAGCACTTTAACACTTTATATGGTAAAAATGAAATTGAAGGCTCGAAGATTTTTTTTATTTAACCCTCCTTCGATGTGTTTCACTAACCACACCAGTGCTGACTAGATCCAAGAACACCATGTTTTTTATTTTAATTAAAAAATCTATCACATTTCTTTTCTTGAGACCCCCTACGGCATTTTGATACAGGAACCACATAGGTGCTTTGTTTTACTATAGCATCGCTCTCTTTTTAGAAATTAAAAACTGCCTAGTGGTGCTCTTTAAAAGAATCCTTGGGGTGTTTTAGTATATTTACTGCACTAGTGCATCATTGGAAAATAGCACTTCATTTTTCTGAAATTTCAAACTACAGTAGTGCTCCTTAGTGGTATACATTGATTATTTTTACTACATGAAGGGAACCAATGATATTGACTAATCAAGCACCATTTCGTTGTGTTGTTTAGAGAACCTTGTTTTTTTTTTCTTTTTTCTTTGGTCTATGGTGCATCATGTTATATGCAACATCAGTACTTGTATGGATAGTAAAGCACCTGTGCGTTTGTATATTTTGGATGCACCGTCCAAAAACCATCCACTAAAACATGTGCCTGCCTAACTACACTAGTGACCTCTGCTACAAATGGATTTTTGGGCTATTTTTATGGGGGCTTCTACAAAAACGTCTGGTGGAAGGTATTTTCCTTATATTGAAAAAGTGTTTCATATCAAGTTGTATTATGGCCACCCAGGTTACCGAAAGACATTGATAGCCATCAAGAAATTTTATTTCTGGCCCGAATTAAAATGGAGGTGGAAAAATTTATCTCAAAATGCATAGACTTTCAACAAGTAAAAGTTGAGTGCAAGCACCTCGCTAGTTTACTGCAACCCATTCCCATTCCGGAATGGAAGTGAGAGGTGATTTCTATGGATTTTATTATAAATTTGCTTTAGACTCTAAAAAAACATAATGCAATCATGGTAGCGGTCAATATGTTGAGCAATGTGGCTCAAATTTCCATAAATGAAATCATAATACTCCATAGACTTCCCAAGAAAATTATCTCGAATAGAGACACCAAATTCACTTCAAAATTTTGGAGGGAATTAGTTGCAGGCTTAGGGGTAGAGCTAACATTCAACACAACATACCATCCTCATACCAATGGGAAAACAAAGATAATAAATAGGATTCTGGAAGACATGCTAAGAATGTATGTAATACACTAATGTAGGAAGTGGGAAGAATACATTCCACTTGTGGAATTTGCATATAATAATGGTTATGAAGAATCGTTGAAAATGATCCCATTTGAAGTTCTTTATGGGAGGAGTTGTAACACTCCTATTAGTTGGAATGATCAAATGCATATGGTCCTCATTTTTCCTGAGATGTTTGAGAAACATGGATTAATAAATGAAAACCACCATAAGAATTATAAAAGTGGCACACGACAGAAAGGAAAGCTATTTAGACAATGAGCATAGAATTCATAGAGAGTTTGAATTTGTGGGACATGTTTTCTTGCGAGTTAGACCCTAGAAGAGATCATAAAATTTTGGGTGATGTTCCAAGTTAGAACCACGATTTTTTGGACATTTGAAGTGCTCAAAAGGATAGGGATAGTGGCATATATGCTATATTTTCCTCCATAAATTAGGGTGCATCATTTTTTCTATGTTTCATTTATTAAAAGATATGTGTAGGATTATAATCATGTAGTTTATCAGTTTGTGTTATAGGTAGAACTAGAGGGAGAGTTCCAACTAGAACCTCTATGAATCTTGGATTGGAGGTAGCTCAGTTTCCATAACTAAGTAATAAAGAAAGTCAAAGTGAAGTGGAGGCACTTTGGGCCCAAGGAATCCATGTGGGAAATGGTTGACCTGATGTGTGAAACATATCCTTTCTTATTTTCTAAGTGAAGAAAATATAAATATAGTGTAAATGCTATATTGAGTTTTGTATATAAAGCTCCATAATCAACAATGCTTGGTCTAAAGAATATTTTTTTTCATATTTTTGAGGAGGTAAATCCCCTCTGCGGACAGAGGCGATCCCTACTAGCCCAGCAGGGGTCTAGAAACAATCAAAAATGTTACGACGCAAGTTCCTAGTCACGAATGAAAAGAACAAAGATGGAAGCCTACCTGGAATCCAATGCTACGATCTGAAGAAGAGAGCGTTCCCGTTCCTCAGCCTCAGCAGATCACGATCCTCCACGATCTCCGCGGATGGACACCTGCACATGCAAGAAACAAACAGATACAAGCATAAAATCTAGCATACGTAACTAAATATCAGTCAGAAAATATATTACTCATATTAACATAATCGAAAACAGAGTGGAACCATAATCGTAATCATTCATTAAATAACAATCGAAGAAATATTACAACCAATGTTCTGACGTCGTGTTCTCCTTCGGATGGGTCTCCAGTCGTTCACGTCTCGCAAAGCTCACCAGGGAAAGGGCAAACCTCTCCTGAGTCTCTCGACAATAGTCTCCTTACTTGAGTCGGCCTTAAGGGAAGGAAGAGGGCTCTTACAGCACAAAGGCTCTTGGGAATTTGGAGATTCAAAGCTTAGGCACTTCAAGACTAGCTTGCCATGGAATTGAGCAGGCTTTTATAGATGGGAAAGGAGGGAGTTGGGATCCCTATTATTGTGGGATTGGCCCTATCAACAAGGAAGGTTCCATGGGAGGTGGCAAACTACTTCCCTTCCATAGAACTCCCGCAGCCAAACCTCCCAACTCAAGATAGGCAATGGTTTCTAAGTTTGTTGAAACACAACTTCCGCCATCTTTATTTAAAAAACACTCCTTAAATTGGCTGGCGCGACTACTGCTCTGGGAGAGAGTGCCAGTTGGCGCGGCCTCTTTGTAGGATTTTCCCCATTGGCGCGAGTGCTGAACTGTCTGCCTGCGCCAATGCAAAAAGAGATGTTTTTCATGATTTTTGCAAGGAGATGTCTTTAGGGCAATTGAAGCTCATGCTTAGAGGAATGCATTGATGATGTTTTCAAGGCATGACAATGTTCAGAGGTCACAAAATGGGTCCTCCATTGTGCGGGACGGGGAATGGTAGGGACGGTGACAAATTACTGTGTAACAGATGCCCCCTAAAGTATGAGGCCCGAGAGAGAGGGGTGAAATGCTTTACGAGAACATGTTCAACTGAAGGCCAAAGTCGGAAAACTTCTTGTGACATCTAGTGATATCTCAAGTACACAGTGTATGTGGTATGGGCATGACCATCCAGATGCAGTACACTATAATCCGGATCCAAGGTGGCGTGACCATCCCGGCGAAAGAGGATCAAATAAATAGACTGGAGCAGTCTGTGACCATCCAGATCAGTCATGTACATAATGATAATGACTCACAATCGCCGGCCTGGATTACAATGAACACAATCAGGGGGTCTTGCTCTCCATCTCAGCCCAAACAGTACAAGTTCTAAGCAAGATATGTGAGTGAAGTGAACATGCAAGAACATCGTCGATTATGACCCGATGATGAGGCGGTACGGACGTGAGAGAGAAACCACCAATATTAATGATGGTCCTCAAAGACCTACGGAGTACAATCTACGAAAGTGTGAATCAATGAGTTGGCATCGAACACCCGCAGAATCACTCGATCGGAGGCCAATGATGAAAACCTCACGTCGAATGCGACGAACCTGCCATTGAGGCATGCAGGCTCCAAGGTACCATAAAGGAGTCTCTAGATCAACTTCCTGGATAATGAGCTGAAGTCGACAGGAAGTGACCCTGATCGAAGGTGGGCCATAATGTTTCCCACATCATCGACACGAGACAGAGGAACATGATGTTTTTGTTGTGAATCAAGATCGTATGAGAACCAGAGGAAGGTTGATATTTGCAGAGGCTAACTTCTTCGGGAAATATATAATCGGTACGACAAAATGGGACTTGCGCATTTGGACATCGTACCGAGTCATGGTGACGAGGCAATGAGCAGATGAGAGGTCAAAAGGGATTACCCAAACCCACTCGAGGGCAAGCAAGTAACGAGATGAGATGTCCCCAACCCGACACACGCATATGCCATGTTCAAGAGCGACATTATTTATTTAATCACGACGATATTCCATTTTTTTCTCACCATCAAGTAGTACCCCAATTATTTTTGAAAAACAATCTAGAAGGGGATAGCATATGCTTGTAATGTAAGTTTTTCCTTTGAAAAAATCCATCCTAGTACATTTTATGAGCCCTAGGAAGGAGGAACTCGGTTACGTCATTTTCGACTAGATCCGATGTCATCAGGGTTTAACGAGTCTGACAAAGGAAGAACTCGGCGTCTTTTCATGTTTAGAGAGTTTGAAAAGACATCGGAAAAGAAAACTCCACAGGTCCCTTTTCGTAAATAGTTCCCCAGATCCGAAAAGGTAGAAAACAATATCCGGGAAAACCTCCTAGTCGCGATAGGCTAGGGTATTCCTTTTTCGTAATCAATCCATCCCGGCCCGAAAAAGGGTTAAACTTATACTGGGTGAATGTCGATTCGTGTCCATTTTAACGAGATCGAAACGACAAGGGCCTCGGCAATCTTTTCATGTTTAGAGAGTTAGAAAAGAGCTGAAAGATGACTCCAGAGTGACTTTTTCGTGTATTTACCGAGTCCGAAAAAGTATAAAATACAACTCGTTTCCATCGTTAAAGTCGCAAAAACCTGCTG
The DNA here is from genome assembly GCA_034641835.2 of Pinus albicaulis. Taxonomy (NCBI): domain Eukaryota; kingdom Viridiplantae; phylum Streptophyta; class Pinopsida; order Pinales; family Pinaceae; genus Pinus; species Pinus albicaulis. Next base: position 825,423,603 of record CM076575.1, read on the forward strand.
CTGCACATACCAAGCAAGCGTAAAACCCATTTTCGACATATCATATTCAAATATTTGATAAAAATAACTTTTAAAACTCTTTTAAAGTCGAAAAAGCTATAAATATGCCAAATTGGTAAAAATAAAATTACATTTACTATTTACCTTGGTAAAAAGCAACAGTGATCCATTTGGAGCAGAAACTTCTGACGACGATTGCGACAAATCTGGTTGAACATTCAGTTTCTCGTCTGCTACAAGTAAGAGGCGCTCCTTTGCTCTACATTTTCATTCATTTTTTAATAGTTTTACCCTGTAAATCAGTTCTCTAGGGCCACTTTTGAAATTTTAGGGCCGCGCTCATTGGCGCGGGTATCGGACACGGACCCGCGCCAATGGGCTCTTTTATACAAAGGGCTCGTGCCACGTGGCGCGACTGTTCTCAAAACAGCCGCGCCAGTGGCCGAACCTAAAAATCTGCCTAAAAAATCGACATTTAGACCAAATTGCATGGAATTTGAGGCTCATCAGAGATCTAACTAAGGGTTTATGACCATATGAATGCAGGTAATCAAGCAAAATGGCGATTGAATGGAAAGAACGAGAGCATGGAGAAGAGGATGAACAGGCCATCCAAAGCGAGGCTTGCATGAATGCACTTAGAAACTGTGGGCTGAAAAAGTTCTTCCTCACACCTTGTCTACGAGCTCAGCCCGAGCTCCTCCAGTATTTGATCAGTATCTGGGATGAACATGAACAGGTGTTTAGGCTACGAGATCAGGTATTAGAGCTGGAGGTTTCTGATGTTTATTTTATCACCGGATTGTCCCGCATAGGTCCGATCCCTGTCTTGACTGGAAGCAGACCATCTGGGGAGAAGATGGAAGAAGTGATGGCACGAGTGTGCCGAGGAGCACAAATGGGATTAGGAAGCAAGAAGGTGGACATCCACACTATCCCTGATCTGGAATTGAGAGTTGTCCTACATACCATCACGCGGGCTGCAGGGTCGCAGGCACCGCACGAGGCCACAAAGGCCCAACTCCTACTGGCCTCAGAATGCATGAGTCCCTTACTGTTTGACTGGGCAACAGCAGTAACAATCAATATGAAAAGGCAGCTCACAAAATGCAAACAAGCTAAACTGAAACAGTTTGGCTATGGTTCCATACTGGTATCGTTCATTCTGGAATGGTTACCAATCTTCCAGGGCCAAGGGGCCTCAGTAGCAGATCTGATACCACGAGAGCCGAGAATGGCTCGCTGGGCAGCATTAATGCCCAGAGCTGGAGGCGGCCAACAGATGTCCTGGAGGCCGGAGTTCTTTAGGTGGTTACGGCGCCAGCTGATTGTAGTGGAAGACTGGCCCTATGCAGGAACTGACTTCACCGGAGACCCAGATCTCCCACTGCCAGAAGGAGATGACTGGGACGAGGAGTTGGGTAAGACCTCATGTTTTTTGATTTTATATTTTATGTTTTTTTTTGTTAATACATATTCGTCCTAACACATTTAATATATGCATGCAGATGTGGGACCTGAGAGACAAGCTGGGATGTCTCCAATCTAACGGAGGACACAACTCGCCCCTGATCCTCAGGGGGAGGGCACCGGAGGAGAGGAGTTGATCCAGAATCTTGAGGGCATTGCCCATGGGATCCCAGACTATGCTCGGCTGGCAGACGTACCGATGGCATACCAGCGCCACACGGTGGGAGTTCCGAGTCAGATCCACAGAATCCTGAGACGCTTAGTGCGTGCAGTCACGTGCTATCATGAGCACCATGCGGATTAGCTCTTAGGATTTATACCACACCTATTTATTGAGAGACGTACCGTCTCCGGATGTACTTAAGACGTTTATGTATATTTTGACTTTATGTGACACACTCTATGTAAACATTCCGATATCTATATATATACATATCTATTTCTGGATGGATCTTTCCTTACATGTGATGATGATTTATAAATTGCGCAAATGTCTGTCTAATACCAAATTTGCTACTGCATCCGTTAGTGTATTCAAATGCCTGGGTATATGATGATATGTAATGTAGTCAAAATTCCTTTCCAGTAATCGAATACGTAGATACAGACGTAAGATGGACGGGTTTCTTACCGAATAGTGTCCGTTTATTTGTAACACCACAAGCTGTGAATCTAGATACACGAGCAATTCACGGATTCCAAGGTTTACTACCTCGGTTAATAATTCTAACACAGCACTATATTCTGCGATGTTGTTCGTGGTACGTCCTAGACACACTCCTTGCAGGTTGATCAACTCACCAGCAGGATCATAGATTACCCAGGCTGCTGAAGACAGATTCCTGGTACTGCGGGAGGCACCATCCGTGAAACCAACAAATGGATGAAAAGACATCTGCACAACCAGGAAGACCCGATCAGCAGAAAGATGTTTACAAAGCACACCACACAATACATGCACACAAATGAAAATCACACACCTATGTACACACACCACACCAAGAAATCACTTCAGGCATAGTACTTTTTAAGGTACAGCCCATTTCTGGGCTGTGCCAGCGGAACTCCTTCATAATCTATAAGCTCGTAGGCCCCATTTTTTAAAACGAGCTTTACTATATAGGGCCCGTGCCACATAGGCTGGAACTTACCGGCTCCAAGCTTATCATGTGCTTGATCATACAGGAGGACGAGGTCTCCTTCGATAAAGGAACGAGGAGAAACAGATTGATCAAAATGAGTTTTGACCCTCTTCTTTTGTGCTTCGATAACCGTGCTGGTGCCGTACGACGGTTTCCATTCCAACTGCTCAAGATATTGCATGATCCTTCCTGCGAAGTACTGTGCAGTAAGCCTCCACACGACTAATGAAAAAATTCGTATTCAACCTAAGAAATGCTTCTGCATCGTACACCAAATTGAACAGCCCAGGTGAATCCGCTGCACTCTTAGCGTATGTTCGCATGCTTCCGCAGAGCCGAGAACAAACTTGGAGATGCCCATGCCACCTGGATTTGTGAAACAAGTCATCAAGCATAGTGACCAAAACCTTGTTCACTGCTTCAACCTGACCATTCGCCTGAGGGTAATATGGTGTTGAGCTGTCGTGACGCAAGCCCAACTTTGAAGTCAGATCCGCCATCATATAATCTCAGAAATGAGTACCGTGATCAGTGACGATGGCCTAAGGAACCCCGAATCGTGCAATAACATGGTTGAATATAAATTGAGCAGTCGTTTTCCCGTCAGCAGCTAGTGTAGGCATCGCCTCGGCCCACTTGGTGAAGTAGTTGACGACGACAATGATATACGCATGCCCCCTGGCCGAGTGAGGGTTACACGTCATAAAATCCATGCCCCATTTCACAAAAGGGCCGATGGTAATAACGAGATGCAATGGTAAAGGTGGCGCGCGCATCTTGCGCTGAAAATCAGCATGATGACATTGATGGATCGCGTGATATGTTTTGAGGCTTGGAAGGCCGTAACAACTCGCTCATAATCTTCGCGCAGTATACCCTGACATATGTCCACCACAGCGCCACTGTTGGCAATCATTTAGGACCTTCTCAGCTCACAGTTGTAAGCAACATTTACATCGAATCTACTCCAACGCGACATAAGGTATCTCCTACCACCGTAGGGTTGGGACTGTGCCGAATCCGACTCACAAGGGGGCTTTATCCAACTCGGTAATCGAAATGTCGAGGTCCGAAGATACACTATTATGTCACCGTACCAAGGGTCACGCAGTACCGGGAAGGAGGAAAAAAGTGTTTCTATCCAAGATATGGTCTTCTAAGTAGGGGAGCAAGAAATCGTTGGGAGAGAACATATCAAATCCGCGAAGACTAGTGACTTAGTTGACTTAGCAGTAGTGAACTCCAAGTCAAACTCCTACAGGATCAAAATCCATTTGGAGTAGTTGCCCCCCAGTAATTGTCTAGAAAGAATATACGTCATAGGGTTGTAGTCTAAAACCACTGTTATCGAGCGCAAAAGGATGTAATGGCGAAAGCGTTGTACAGCGTGTATTGCTGCTAATGCCAACTTCTTGACATGTGCATAACGCATTTCCAGGTCAAGAAGGTTCTGAGACAGGTAATAAACAACATGTTCATCACCGTGATCATCATCCTGCACCAAGACCATGGCTATGGTGCTAAATGTGGCGGCTAGATATAAGGTGAAGTCGCAGTGGTAGTCTGGAGGATGAAGCAATGGAGCATTGACAAGCAACGTCTTTAGCTTCTCAAAGGATTCCTCAGCAATTTCATCCCAGTGAAAGGGAACGTTCTGCTTTAACAAACGAGTGAATCCTTTGGCCACCTCGGCATAATTCGGGATAAAGCACCGAAGAAAATTCGCTTTCCCTTGCAGACTCTGTAACTGATACAGGGAAGAGGGTGATGGGAGATTTATGATGGCCTCGACCTTTAAAGGGTCAAGGGGAATTCCGTCTTTCGAGACTATGAATCCTAAAAGACGGCCAAAATTAACACAGAAGACGCATTTATGAGGATTGAGCCTGATATTGTAGCGTCTGCAACGAAGAAAGATCTGGCGGAGATGCTCAGGATGGTCCTCTCGCTTACCCGAATGGGCTGGCAAGTCATCCAGATAAGGCTGAACGATATGATGAATGTCATGAAAAGCATAGGACATCGCACGCTGAAAAGTGGCTCCAGCGTTTTTCAAGCCGAACGGGAGTTTTTTGTACGCAAAAGTACCCCACGGACAGATGAATGTGGTCTTGTGTTGATCCTCAGGTGCAATATTGATATGGTTATATCCTGAGAAACCGTCCATTAAGGAATAGATCTCACTCCCAGCACATTCATCAATGATCTGGTCTATAAACGGAGTGGGATAATTATCCTTTGGACAGGTGCGATTGATGTCGCGATAATCCACGTAGACTCTAATCGTACCCTAATTTTTATCGACAGGAACAATGTTAGACACCCATTCTGTGAGGGGGATGGGATAAATAAAACCCGCATTCAGAAGTTTTTCAACTTCTGCCTTGATGGCGGCGGCTTTTCGAGGATGCATGGGGTGTAATCATTGGTGCACGGGTTTCGCACCTGGATAGGTTGGAATCTCGTGGACCATGATACTGGGATCAATCCCCGGCATTTCCTCGTAAGACCATGCAAAAACATCTCTGAATTATTTGAAAAGCTCAGTATAGACTTGAATCTCATCGGGAGAACAAGTCACACACACATGAATATTCTCAACAATCCCCGGTTTAACGGAGATGTTGATTGGAATAGTTTGAGTAATGTTACCCAGGTTACCCTCCAAAAAAACCTCCTGCGTCAAAATAGGCATTTGAAGAGGAGGGGAAGGGACCTGAGTAGCATAACGCTCCAGACAATCAGTCATTGCCCCCAAGCTGGGCATAAACGAGGAGCGATGATGTCCATCGCCCCAAGGCAGCTCCTCAAGAGACATAGTTTCAATGATAGCCTCATCTGAAGGAAAAGTCTCTCTGAGAGGATCAGGTGAATCAGCCTGACCAAGCCAGGGGGATTGGGAGTAGACGTCGAGAGCCATGCTCATCGGAGCATGCTGAGGAGGTGGAGGATCCGATGCGGCAACAATCTCACAGTAGCTGATCTCTACTGGCGTTAAAGGCATGGATTCTCCAAACTCATATACCTGCTCAGGCGTAGGAATAAGCCAGGGGTCATCGGACCTGGACAACATGTTGACTTGAGCGGTATGCGGTGGTGGTGCGGGAAAGATACCCATGAGGACTGGGTCTTTGAAGAGACCAGGTCCTATACTGTCTGGGGGATTCGGAATTTGATCCACGTATGGCACGTTGTTCTCAGAGTTAGAGGTGAAAAATGACAACTGATCCACCGTTACAATCTTGCCCTCGTGAGGGAACTTAATGAATCGAAAGACGGTAGATGGCACGCAGAGCATGGCATGGGTCCAGCTGCGGCCAAGAAGTATATTGTAGTTGAGTTTAGCGTCAACCACTTCCACTTCTACGTTGACAGTTTTCCCCTGTAATGTGATCGCTAGACTCTCGAGAACGCTTAGGGGTTTAGATTCCCGACCATCAAATGCCTCAAGGGCATTAGGAGATGACGACAAGGCTGGAGAGCCGATGGCCTTCCAGCAAGCGGAGGACATAACGCAGGTAGATGCGCCCTCATCTACGATGGCCCTATGAATGTTCAGAGCGTTAATCCCGACTTGAATAACCAGAGCGATTTGATGTGGAAGCCGGGGAGTGAAATTCTCCAGATCGAAGGTGAGAAGGCTCGAGTCGGCGGGATCGATGCCACCGATTGCAGACAGTAAAGCCTTCCGTTGTGAAGGACAACTTTGAAGAACCTCAAGTGCAGACATAACACATGGCGCCTGTGCCAGATCCTCAACAATACTGTAATGTTGAGCGGCACGAGCGTTTGGATTATAAGAGGATCTTCGAAGAACACCCTTGGTAGGTGGCTTCACAACTGGTTCGAGAGTCGGCTTCTCGATTTCCAATGGACCGGAGACAGGTGGGGGAGGCGGCCCATCCGCAACTGCCTTCCCGGGTGCCTGCCGCGATTCATTGTAATCCTTCGACCGCGTAGCGACAGAGATAGGTGCAACACTCTTCACCATGAAAACCTGAGACCCAAATGGTGCAGATGGTGATGCCTGTTCGACCATCTGGGTCTGCTGAGATGGAAATGGCTCTTTCAAAACAGCCGGAGTCCCTTTAGGGCCTTTAAGAAGTTGACTAACCTCAGATCGTCGTGGACAATCCTTAGTATAATGGTCCCCTTCACAGATGAGGCAAGGGAACTTCGGTTTACGCTGGGAGCCATCCTCAGTTCGAGATTTAGATTCTGGTTTCGGGGCATCAGATTTTGATTTTCCTTTGCCCTTCTTCTTCCCCTTGGAGGATTTGTCCGCAGGATTGGCCTGAACGGCATTCACCTCCGCAGTTTTACCAGAATCAGATGAGGCGGGATTGGCAGAGGTATTGTTGGAAGAATTAGCCTTCTACTTCCCATTCGAAGATTTCTTCGAATTCTGAGAGACAGAACCAATGACACCATCCACCGCAGGGGTGGGTGGAGCCTTAGTGGTCCCGGGCCGTGGAGCATCAGTCAAGATGTCATAAAGCGTGCCAGACTGTGAATAGACAAGATCCAGGTACTGGGCACGCGCGATGGCTTGTTCCTCTGTCACGCACGCTCCCATCGCGATATCCTGAGCGATTTTATTCACAAAGGAGGTGGTGAACCAGTGAGTCAATATCTGATTAGATATGTGAAACTTGATCAGTCTACGACGGCGCCGCCACTCATGAATGTGATCTGAGATGTGAGTGGCTTTATCCTGCTTCAGGGAAGTCAGGAGGTGCGTCCCGGCTTCATACCGAACCGGTAACTGGAAATGCATGAGGAAAGCCATGGCTAAGGAGTTGAAATCTTGGAAAATGCCACGGGATAACTCTATGTACCACTTAGCAGCAGCTTCAGTTAAAGTACGCTGGAAGAGGCGCAAGCGAATCGAATCGTCGACCCAAGAGTTAGACGAACACCAAAGATGATACGTCATCACATGCGCCTGGGGGTCCTCTCCAGCTTTTCCTTCAAACTTGGGGCAATCACCTGATATCTTGGTGAGAACCGGAGGCCAATACGGATTATGTAAAATTGGATCATTGGTCAACTTTGAAACATCCGGCAGTTCCAAGGTAGCCAGGAACGGAAATGGAGGATTAACTGCCATGCCGGGCCCAAGATGAGGTCCGGTACCCATACTCCACGATGGTTGTGAATATCCTTGCCCCCACGGGTTCTGTCCCGCAGGATTCTGACCGTAGGGGGCGTAGGTCATATAACCAGACTGATTGGGATGCTGGTAACCATAGTGCGGGGCTTGATAACCATGGTACGGACCCTGATTAGGCGTCGGCCCCGTGTAAGCAGCGTTTGGATTTGGATGCTGAGTGTAGGTAAAACCGGGTGGAGGAGGATAATACTGAGAGCCTCTGGGGTGGTTATAGTTCGGTTGAGACTGACCATGAGAATAATAACCACCCTGAGGATGAGTAGGCTGCTGAAAAGTGGAACCCTGCGGAGCCTGATATGTAGGGCGCAGCTGTTGATTTGGCTGCGGCATTGAATGAACCGGCTGCTGGGCAGGGTTAATGGAATGAGCGGGCTGCCCTGAATGAATAGGTTGACCCGACTGAGAGGGATGACCTGAGTGAACAGGCTGACCCGGATGTAAGGGCTGACTTGAATGACCAGGTTGACCCGGATAGATAGGCGGTGCCGGTTGCGCAGGTTGACCTGGTTGTAAGTGAGCCCCAGGTTGCACCGGATGGGCCGGTTGGCCTGGAGGCGGAACACCGTGTTGTACCGGATGAGCCGGTTGGCCTGGTGGTGGAACAGGACCAGGTACTTGCTGGAAACCGGTTTGACCTGAAGCAGAACCATAGGATGGTCTTGGCTGATATGCAACGTTAGAAACAATAGGATACTGCGGTTGCATCGGTAAAGAAGGCTGGATTTTCCCCCCAGGACCATAGACCGGTCTCGGTTGGTACCTCGGCTGAGGTTGGATAGGTTGACCGGAAGGGCTGTAATACTGTCCTTGCGGATTGTACGATGGCCCTTGCTGGCCCGCAGGGTAGCCCTGGATGGGCTGCCCCTGTGGATCATAAAGATAGCCAGGTTGGCCCGCAGGTGGGCCTTGGAAAGGCTGTCCTTGCGGGTTATAAGCCTGGTTGTACGGTAAACCTTGAGCATAAAGATAAGCCTCAGGAGCGGGTAGACGCAAAATCTCCCCATGCTCGTCATATTGACCTGGGAAAGCATACACGGGAGTACCATCCTGTGCATAGTGCGAAAAGTAAGATCGGTAGGGATCTTGGGAGGACGGTCCAACCTCGGCGTTCGGCTGTTGCAAAGACAACCGATACTCCTTCGGAGAGATGTTCTCCGGTATAACAGTAGCTAGATAAACATCTTCAGGAGTTGGCCCAGCCCTAGTAGCAGATGCTGAGACAACAGGAGAAGAGGCGGCCACATAGACAGTGGGCCGGACGGGAACAGAAGTGACGGGCGTCTGAGGAGACACCCCGGGTGTAGTAGCAGCTGGCCTCGAAGCAGGAGATGATATTACCATAGAGGCTGCAGCAGAAATGATCTGACCCAGAGATCTGTATCCCTGTGGTAAAGAAGGACTGGCTGTTGACATGTTAGCCAGCTCAGAGTTGTCTCCCTCAAACAATCTTCGTGGGAAGAGCTGATAGTCTTCACCAGACGTTGGGATTTCCTCACCAGAATCACTCATGGTTGATCCTGCCGTTAAATCACGCAAGAGACGGCGAGGACTAGGAGGAAATACAGCAGCAACAAAAGGCGAACCCGATGTAAGAGAAAGGAAATCAGCTCCTAATCTCAATTCAGACACAAGGTCCGAAAAGGGCCAATTGAACTCAACTGGTCCTCCAAAGGGTTGCTCAGTGAGAACTGGTCCCCCTTCAGGAAACTCAGAAACAACAGGCTGCTGCAGTTCAATAGAGGATTGGGAAGCCTCTGAAGAATCGTCCGTGTAAGGACTACCAGTAGACGAAACCGAAGGTTCCGCCACTGTGGCAAAAGACCAGAGAAAAAGAAGCAAACACACACGGGCTGAAAACGAGTTAAGACACATGATCAAATGGTCAGCAAGCAATATCTAAGCGGGCGTGTAATCATGGGTGATTAATTTTTACCACATTGAAAAGTAAGAAACTTTACCGTTTCATGTTTTAAGAGTCGAGAAACGATAAAAGATGACTCTATCTCTTTCAGATTTGACACAAGCGTGAAAGGACAAGCGCTTGACGGTCTTTTCAAGTTTAGGGAGTCAGAAAAGACCAAATGACTGCTCAGGAAAAACTAGGCACAAAGGGTGTACCAAATATCCGTGAATTGCAATATACACCTTGGTTTCAATAATGAAACAGAAATCGACCAAGGACTTTCCGTACGTGCAGGTAGTCTCCCCGAATGCTGTGTTCGGTGTATCACGGGTATAGGGCGGCAGACTCGGCTTCCTGTGGATAAAGGATTGAAAACCTAGAGGGGTCTCCCTTTATATATGCGACGGTACGGGGAGCACAAGTCCGTACTAGCGCTGTCTAAAGCCACAAGGCGAGCGACAGCTGTTAGGTTTAAAGACGCCGGAACACGTCTCTAGCCTAGACCACCAAATATGTTTCGTTAGATTTCAATGCTGCCTTAGGTTAATTGAATAAATTTTATAGTTGATCTTCAATTAAGTTTCAATTTTCAGGCCCTATCGTATGTAGTGTCTTAAAAGACTCCTAAATGCAAAGCTACATGCCACAGTCCAACATTTCGTTCGATGAAAACTAGTTACAAAAGAGTTGAGAGCTTTTACACAAACGAAATGATCAGAAGACAAACAATGAGATCTCTAATGCAACTAATGAAATTGAAAGCTTTTCATCCAAATCACTAATCACTAGCAAAATCGAAAAGATTACAATTGCACTAATTAACCAAAAGCAAAAGAGAATTTTTTTTTTTTTTTTCAACGTTTGATAGCTAATACGCACTAAACAAACTGAAAACAAACAGAACAACTTGAGAAACGATATTGAGAGAGAAAAACAAACAAATTTCACTCAATGACACAAGCAATCAGATCCCAAATCGACCAAAGTCTCTCAAAACCAAGAAAAAGACTCAAAGGCTCCAATGGACCGTGTGATCTAGGCCCAAAGCAAGACCAAACGAAATCTGAATGAAGGAATGAGAAATCACCCAAAAATCGCAACAAAACAATGAACAACTACTAAGAGGATGTGGAGGAGCAATCAGAAAGTCGATCGGACAAACGAAACACCAAAACTCCTATGGAGGGCTCGATACACTAAGCCACTAGATGCCCTAGGGCTCAAAACGTGAAATCGATAGATAAAAGCAAACAACCAAAGGACAGAGGTGAATTCCCAGTCAAACAGGACTCCAACACACTCAAGTAGTCGGAAAATCAAGAAGAAAAGCACTGACCAGATCCAGAGAGCTCAAAACTAAGCAAACTCAAAAACCCTACAGGAGTGGCGCGACTGTAAGGCTGCAACTGGTGCCAGAAAGAAATTGGCGCGGGCTAAACAAAAGCAACATGCGCCAATTGGCGCGACTGTCGGGCTAAAAAGCGCGCCAGTCAAGTTTCTCAGCCAAAATTAAAAAAGAACTACTCGAGAAGAAGATCAATGTAAACTAAGCAAACCAAGAAGCAAAAAACAGCAAAAGAACCCAGCCCAGAAGGCTAACCAAGCAAGGAAAATCACAAAACAATCAAACGAGACAATCCAAACGAGACAGTGAAATCCAGACGCTCCCCAGTGGAGTCGCCAAATTGTTGAGGAGGTAAATCCCCTCTGCGGACAGAGGCGATCCCTACTAGCCCAGCAGGGGTCTAGCAACAATAAAAAATGTTACGATGCAAGTTCCTAGTCACGAATGAAAAGACCAAAGATGGAAGCCTACCTGGAATCCAATGCTACGATCTGAAGAAGAGAGCGTTCCCGTTCCTCAGCCTCGGCAGATCACGATCCTCCACGATCTCCGCGGATGGACACCTGCACATGCAAGAAAAAAACAGATACAAGCATAAAATCCAGCATACGTAACTAAATATCAGTCAGAAAAGATATTACTCATATTAACATAATCGAAAACAGAGTGGAACCATAATCGTAATCATTCATTAAATAAAAATCGAAGAAAGATTACAACCAATGTTCTGACGTCGTTTTCTCCTTCGGATGGGTCTCCAGTCGTTCACGTCTCGCAAAGCTCGCCAGGGAAAGGGCAAACCTCTCCTGAGTCTCTCGACAATAGTCTCCTTACTTGAGTCGGCCTGAAGGGAAGGAAGAGGGCTCTTACAGCACAAAGGCTCTTGGGAATTTGGAGATTCAAAGCTTAGGCACTTCAAGACTAGCTTGCTATGGAATTGAGAAAGCTTTTATAGATGGGAAAGGAGGGAGTTGGGATCCCTATTATTGTGGGATTGGCCCTATCAACAAGGAAGGTTCCATGGGAGGTGGCAAACCACTTCCCTTCCATAGAACTCCCGCAGCCAAACCTCCCAACTCAAGATAGGCAATGGTTTATGAGTTTGTTGAAACACAACTTCCGCCATCTTTATTTAAAAAACACTCCTTAAATTGGCTGGCGCGACTACTGCTCTGGGACAGAGCGCCAGTTGGCGCGGCCTCTTTGCAGGATTTTCCCCATTGGCGCGAGTGCTGAACTGTCTGCCCGCGCCAATGCAAAAAAGAGATGTTTTTCATGATTTTTGCAAGGAGATGTCTTTAGGGCAAATGAAGCTCATGCTTAGAGGAATGCATTGATGATGTTTTCAAGGCATGACAATGTTCACAGGTCACAAAATGGGTCCTCCATTGTGCGGGACGGGGAATGGTAGGGACGGTGACAAATTACTGTGTAACACATATGTTTATTTAACGTAACGGGTGGATTTCCCCCTAAGGGTGGGGGCGGGGGTGGGATTATGACATCCCCTGGTTGTTATTTCTCTCATTGTAAATACTTGTAATTCTTTAAATGGATTAGAGAGGGACACAAATTCTATTTCTTGAGGAAGGAGACTACTTGAGGGAATTGTTGTTTTAAATAATAGTATTGGTTGGCTGAGTGGTTTTAAATGGGGTGAATGTTCCATAAATTAACTCAAAGAGGAAGGGATTGGCCTAGATTTCCTTTAGCTCTAACAAAAATAAGAAGAGGAAAAAAAATTAAAGGAAGCATGGGTATTGTTGTCCTAAGGTTGCTGAATAGCATGAAGCTAGAAAGAAGATGGATAACTATTATGTTTTGAAGGGGAAAATACCTTCATTCATGTGCTCTCTCTCCCACACGCGCACGCAAGAATACGCAGAGAGAAAAATATCTCTCAGGGCATGAAAAATTAGTGTAAGAAAGCACACGGAGAATGTTATGGTAAAAAAATAAGATAATCAAAAAATCCTCCAAGGGTGGAGGTGAGAACACAGAGAAGGCATCAACCAAAATTCGTCATTGTTAAGCTCCGAAGAGACTAAAAACTAGATAATGTATCATCATAGAGGCTTTCTAGGTGAAAGCATTATAGAGAATAATATCTTTCTTGAAGGCTGAAGAACCACTGGATGCTTGTGGATTGATGAACCATTGGCTAAGATAGAAGCACCAATATACTTGGGGAATTGATGAACCACTAGGTACTGACAACACTGGTGCATGCTCACACCGATGAACTATCTGGTAAGATGGCTTCTATGTTCCTACAGTAGCTTATCAACTAACAAACCTTCCTTTATTCTGGACTCTCTCCTCCTTAAAGCAAGTTGAACTCTTTGTACTATGGTATCCTAACATGGATGTTCATCATGAAAAGCCTGAGAGGACTGAGTGGAAGGTTTTGTAGCTAGTGTATGAAGGAAGATTGGCCTTGTGATATCCTATTTCAATTGTTCATTTTTTGAAGTATTACCTTAGAAGCACTCCACCTCAAGCTATGGAATCTAGCTCGGGGGTGACAACTACATGTAGTAGAGGTAGTAGCTTGTCTATGGTTGGGTGGAGAGTCTACGTCCTACTTTCAGTTCCCAATCCAACTAGCTATATAAGATAAAATTTACATGGCCTTCATATATATATATATATATATATATATATGGTATCCTAACATGGATGTTCATCAAGAAAATTCTGAGAGGATTGAGTGGAAGGTTTTGTAGCTAGTGGATGAAGGAAGATTGGCCTTGTGATATCCTATTTCAATTGTTCATTTGTTTAAGTATTACCTCAAAAGCACTCCACCTAAAGCTATGGAATCTAGCTCAGGGGTGACAACTACATGTAATAGAGGTAGTAGCTTGTCTATGGTTAGGTGGAGAGTCTACGTCCTACTCTTAGTTCCCAATCCAACTAGCTACATAAGATAAAATTTGCATGGCATTCACACACACACACACACACACACACACACATACACACATGTGCATGGTATTGGTTATATGATTCTATACAGATTAAGTAATGTGATTTCCTATGTGTTAATGGGACGCTGAATTTCCTATACGCGTGTCTAGGGAATGGTGTAATTCTTGTATGTTTAATAGATTAAATCTCAACGAACTCCATACCTGTTGAGATGGTGAATTATTTGTGTTATCTCATTAAATTGATGACTATGCTTGCAAGCATGTATTTTTGTTGTTTCATTTCTCGTTTAATATTCTTGATTGTTTTAAGTAAAGGATATGCATATCCTATTGTGGTAGAACTCTAGGTAAGTTCCCTGTAAACATGAGAATTTTCTTAGTTACATGTCCTCTGCATATTTATTTCTAAATTTATTGTATTTGAGTTTCAGGTTTGTGACATGTCCTTCTTTTCTTTCAGTAAGTTTTGTTGATTTTAAGAGCTTAGAATAATGGCATCGTGACCTTTCTGCGCTAAAGGAGAGAGTGTAACTGTGAATAATATGTTTATCATGCTGAAAGGTTGGAACCCCTCAGGTATGGGAGATTTTGCAAAGAATTCAAAATATTTTCCAAGTATAAAAGACTCGCAAAATATGTTAGAACAGCTAGTGGGATTTTTCAAGTCGAAGGTTGAGTGAGATAGCCTTTTGGATGAGCTGGGCCCATAAACGAGCTAGGCCTAAAAATGAGCTAGATCCAGAGCAGGTTAGGTGGGACTCAATATGTTGGGGGTTAGATTGTCGGGCCCAATAATGTAGTTGAGTGGGAGGTTAGGCTAACCTTCACGTCGGAGTTGGGGAATTTGTGTAATTGGTTGATGGTTTCATGAGGATGGGTTGACCACTTACCACAAGGAAGATGCACCTTCCACGTAGGCTTTCCAGGTGGCATGGCACCATGTTGGCATGATATGGGTGCCACGTGGAGGTTAAGAATGACATGGTGGAAGTTAGTGTGTTGGGTTCAAATGACCATATCCCTTGATCTAGGAGTCAGACCGAGGAAACAAATTTATCTTGTTGGAAAGGTATAAATGAGATGAAAATAACGATGTTATCCATTTTAAGCTATAAAGTAGTTGGAAAAGAGTGAAATTGGATACCCCATTTCCATAATGGGACCATTTGGGTCAACATAGTAACTACCTCCTTCTACCCTTAGTTGGGGTTGGGGTTAGGATGGAGGTATGTTAGTTTCATATATGAAAAAAATGGATATAACAATAGATAACAAGCTTGCGCTGGAGGTAGACATGTGAATCTTACTCTATGGATTATCACTTAAAATATTTCCTTCAACATGAAAAGTGTATACCACACCAAATACATGAAGCAAAGTTTCAATTGAAAGACACATATGGGATTCAAACATGGCATCTTTGAGTTCCTTTTTTGGGTTTTTTCATGATAGCTTAGAGCTGGGAAATATGGAATAGAAAGGAACATTGATTCTTTACTACAATGTCATCCTCTAGAGATAGTTAACAATGATCTAAACTACACTATCCTCCTTCACGGTTGGAGTGTCATTGTAGTGCATATCATTATCTCTAAAGTTGTTTATTAATTATTTCACCACTTACGTGGCAATATATATAAAATTAATAAAAAATAAATTTATTAATTATTATTTTTATATATAGAATTTTTTTTAAATGAAAGAAAATTACAAATATTATTTTTGGAGTTTTTTTTGCGGGCATAAATTGAAACCAAGCCCTCTCTAAAAATTAACAACTTTATGCCATGATTTCAAGCATGATAAATGTAGATTTATAGTTATATTTATAGTTATTGATAGAGATTGTACATTATAGTTTATACGAGATTTATGATGTTGTTGAGGGTTTTTGTATTCTTTAAGTATGGGTTGATATAATAGTTGTTATTTGGGATAAGATGAATGTTTTTCACAACAATGTTGTTATGAGGTATAAACTTGTTGATTTGTGTGGGGTTTACTTTTTTCCAGTTTCAAATTTAAATTTTACAAAAATTTTGATAATGGAAGCTATGTGTGAGGAAACAAGGATAAAAAAAACCGTTATTCCATTCAAAAATATTACTAGCACAACTATATAACTTAAATGGATGGTAATTCCTATATGCATCAAGCATCAACACACTTACTTCATGATACAATTAACATTACTAAAAAATAACTAAATTATAACTTTACTTTCAATCCCCCCATGACGCGTGTCTAGACCTGACGCCTGTCGAAAGGAAATCACACTGGAGAAAAAACACCAACCACCTAGCTAGCATGCTCAACACCTTGATTCCTTTGAAAACCTGGTTTAACTGTGAAATGATACTCATATTATTCAATAATTAGGCATTGTATTGCAAATCTAGCTCGGCCCATGGGAAAATAATGACGGTGAATGACGAGGTACAATGGCTCCTTCCTGAGCCGAATGAGGGAGGCATTATTGCATGCATACATCCACTCTTTGGGAACATTTTATCTCCTAGTCATGTTCATTGTTCATCACCAGAAAATATGGTAATAAATTTATCATCCAAAAATCACCATGCCCATAATGCTTATTCTCTCATCACATTATGTAATTGGCCCACTCTTTGTAACAAAATTAGGTAAAAGTTCATGTAATAAAAGTTAATAAAGGCAAAAATAAGACCATGGTTAAGGGACACTTATTCCAAGATGAATGTTGGGAAAATATATCCTAATGGGCACCACTGGATATGTGTTTATGGCTAAGGAAAATTGGTAAAGGTAAAAGAAACAAAATTATAGAGGCAAAAAGTATTTTTGGCACATTTATTTATGAAAATAAAGGGAAATGGGAGAAAAGGAAGGTAAAAGGTCACAAGTTGCAGTTGAGGAGGAAAATGAAGGAAAATAATGGAAAATGAAGAAAATAGAGGCCTAATTGATAAAAATACTTCTGAGGTTAGTTGGTACCTTTTTTTCAGTGTAACCTTTTGTCATTTTAGTTTTGGAGCTCTCTCATTATTCTCTCTCTCTCTCTCACTCTTGGATACTTAGAGTTTTCTTAGAGCATTTCATCCTTGAGACAAGAAATAAGAAAGAAAGCAAAGGAAGGACAAGGAAAGGAAAGAAAAGAAAATATCAAGCAAGGAAGAGCAGGATCTAGCAACTTCAACAGGAATACTTGCAGGTAACATATTGACTGTGTGATTTCCTAGCTCGTTTGGACACACATGGCTTATGCATGGCTTATGCATGTTGGTATTTGGTTATCCTATTTTTGGTGGCATGGTTTTTTCGAGTTTTGACAATGGTTTTTAGCATTTCCTTTCCTTTTTTCGAATGCCATGGTGTGTTGGGATTTTGATCTCGGTTTTTAGCTCTAGAATTTCTGGATGGATTTTGGAATTCGGGGTAGAGGTGGTCTCAAGGAAAATTCCCAAAGGCCTAGGAATCCATTCAACGATTTTGAGGGGATCCATGGTAAGGCCTGAGGGTGGTGTCTCATTTTAGGGCCTACTGATCTAGGATTGGATTACGATAAATCTTGAGAGACAGGGAGATAGAAAATTCCCGAAGGATAGAGATCGATTCCAGATGACAAAATTATTTCGGTTCGGTTTTGTGATCGGAGCACCAGTTTTGGTGTGATCACGATATGTTTAGGGTGGAGGTGCTTTAACCTCTGTATTCCCTTAGTTTTTTTTTGGATTAGTTTATCCATGAGATCCCACATTCATTCTTGGAATATGGCACGAGGGTGACTAGATGAAGAGAGATTTAGCTCAACCATGTCTATGGTCGGCCTGGAAGTTATTGCCTATGTTTAATGGAAGCTAAGTTATCTTGATTTTGTACTTATAAATGTGTGTATTTAATGGTTTTTACCTCAATGTTATTTCCATGTTTTTATGTTGGTTATAAGCATGTTTAAATGACTGGTTCATTTCATGGTTATTTCATGTATTTACTTGTAATTGTTAGAATAATGGATGCAATACCTAATTGATGTCATATATGTTCAAGGAAGAGGGTGGTGATCTTTCTTGTAGTTTTTCATAAGATTTTTTAGTAATTCATGCTTTATCTTGTATCCTAGACCTGTAGATTTCATTCATGTCAAGTGCTTGAAAAAAAGTCAGTCCCAGTTCGGGATGGTCAGGAATAGTCTTGGAGTTAGTTTTTGGTTATTTGGCATTGTCGTCATGTGTTTAATGATTTCTGAAAGATACAGGAATTTTTTGGTAGTGTATGGGATTATAGGCTTAAAAAGTGCCTTAAATCTTGTGGACATAGACACAGGTCTGGGAAATTGATTCCCTTTACACACACATGCATATGTTGTGGGTGCTTCCAGAGCCTCCCAGATGCACCCTTTCCCATATCAAGGGAGCGTCCGAGATTTTTCTTCAGTAAAAGGTTAGTGGGACCTAGGGACAAGTTATCTTAATGGTTGGGATAACCTCTAGGTAATTGTAGCAGGTGTAGGGAGTTCGTGTTATGGTTTTCTGCTTCGATTCCACTTCCTTAAAGTCACTGAGGTTGAGTCTCCTCTTAAATTCCCTCATCTCATGTTTACCCTGGTTGGTCGGTTACATGGAAAGATGTGAGGGGATGTGTACATTGTAGGTGGTACTAGAGCATGGTTGCAATCGCCTTGGTAAAAGCCTGATTTTTTCAAGCTTATTTTCATCATGCATTTGTTTCGATCATGCATGTGTTTCTCGTGATTGTGGTCGATGTATTGGTTGCATCCACATGGTGTTGGTCATGGTGGCAGTGATGTCGCCATGGAACGACTGATGGTGTTGTAATGAGCATATGACTGGTTATACATGTCAGTTCCTTACATGTCGTCAAGTGTGCAGTGGTATGGTTGAGGTTGTCATGCATAAGGTCATGGTGTGTAGTTGATGTGACCATGCATTGATGACTAGAATCTAACTAGAATGATGTCTATATGTTGATATACCTATGAATTATAAATATATATGCTATCGTGATTATGTATATACATGTATTATGTTGATTGGTTGATCTTGCAGATGAAATATCCTCCCTAAATTATGCTAAGGTAAGTTGGTTTGTTGTGATTTGGTTTACGCTGACATGAGATGCCTTGTACGAAGAAATCAAATATGGCTAGCAATATGGTGGAATACAAAGATTCTCCTTATGAATCTTATGAGCATCATGGTGTTGGGAACTCATATGATTTAGCAGATACACTGAGGAGTTTGAAAGAAGATATAAGGAGTTGTAAGGTGGACAATGAAAAAATAATACAAGCACGAGAAAAACAAGCATAAGTGAATGCAGAAATCCTTCATATTTTTTCAGATTTGCAGTGATAGGGGCCACTTCGAATCATGGAACTAATTGTGCATATGCCAGTAGGTCTCTTGGTGGTTATAGGTCGAGTCGAGATGACATGATTAGAGATGTCAGATTCTTGAACACTCTGGATAGGAGAGGTGACAAACACATGTACTACTCTACTTCTGGTTTTGACAGGCATCATGATCATCATCACTATCATCCTTACAGGACGAGTGATAGGGGTAATTTTTCGGACGAGTTTAAGAAAACAAATCCACCTACCTTTGCGAAGAGATGAAAAAACCATATGATGCAGAGGCATGGTTGCTTGGTATGATAAAGTTCTTCATATTACATGATTATTTAGAAAATATGAAAGACATAATAGATGCATTCAGTCTCAAAGGTAAAACAGATATTTGGTGGTAACATGTGAAGAATATTATGGGTATTTATGAGGAGGAACTTACTTGGAGTGAGTTTGAGAGGCTATTCTAGAAGAAGTATATATTAGAGAAATACTATGATGCTAGATATAAGGAGTTTTATGAGCTACAGACGGGTTCCATGACAGATGATGAGTATACTAGCAGGTTTTTGGAGCTGTTGGGATTTTTGCCTTACCTCAAGGAGGAGAAGGCCAAGGTTAAGAGATTCATCAGTGGGCTGCCAGTAGCATACAGAGTCCAAATTGAGTTCGATGAGCCTAGATCATTATAGGAGGCCATTCAAAAGTTGAAGCATTGTTATGAGGAGTCAAAATACAAAGTTGAGACTAAACGTGATTTGAAATGAAATGAGAAATATAATGGAAGATGGCCACCAAAGCGGGAAATACCGCAAGATGCAGGTGAGAAAGAAAATGTGGTTCCTTATAATAAGTTCAATACAACTAAGAAGGGACTTGGAGAGCAACATAATAGAGGTTATGGTAGAGAACCGTTGGAGAGTTGGATATGTGGCAAGGATCATCACAAGAGGGATTGTCTCCAGTATCAGGGTGGTATCCCTCATATCTATAGTGAACAGTAGATGCAGACAGTTGGGGATGTTGGTCATAGCATTCCCCGGATTTATGCAGTTGTGGGCAACAGGAAGGAAGATCGTCAGCATTCTATCATTGATATTGATGGTAATATTTATGATTAATTTGTTTCTATTTTGATTGATCCTAGATATAATTATAGTTATATTAGTCTTGAATTGGTGGATAAGTGTGGTTTGAGAAAAGAAATCCATGCAGAATATTTTCTAATGGAGTTGGATACAGGTACTAAGAAAATATTTCACAATTGGGTAAGAGCTTGATCATTTTAGTTAAGTGGCATGCCTACAACAGTGCACTTGAACATATTTCCATTGGGATCATATAGTATGCTCTTGGGTATGGACTGGCTATATATTCACAGGAATACAGTGGATTTTTATGAAAAATCCATTGAGTTCTTGGATGACAATGGGGAACCAAGAATATTACAAGGAAAGAAGAAAGCCACATCAGTTAGGATGGTGATAGCCATGCAGGCC
Organism: Pinus albicaulis; assembly: GCA_034641835.2. Lineage (NCBI taxonomy): Eukaryota > Viridiplantae > Streptophyta > Pinopsida > Pinales > Pinaceae > Pinus > Pinus albicaulis. Next base: position 825,444,415 of record CM076575.1, read on the forward strand.
AAGCGTAGTCGCAGGAAAGGGTTTGTGCTATTTTCGGTTCATATCTCTAGTGAACAAGGTAAGGAAGTTGAGCAAGTATATGTTTTGAGAAGGTATATAATTCTACAACGGTTTTAGGATGTGTTTCTAGCAGATATTTTCGAGTTTCCACCTCACATGGAGGTAAAATTTTGTATCGAGTCGGTACTAGGGGCAACACCAACATCAAAGGCACCTTACAGGATGAGAAAAATTGAGTTGATAGAGCTAAAGTTGTAGTTGAAAGAGATACTTGATAAGGGATACAATATTCCCAAGTGTATCATCATGGGGTGCACCAGTTTTTTTCATGAAAAATAAGGATGGCACTCTGAGATTGTGCATTGATTACAGGCAGTTGAACAAAGTGACCGTTAAGAAAGGGTATCCATTACCGTGGATTTATGATTAGTTCGATTAGCTGAAGGGAGTAGCAGTGTTCTCTAATATCGAATTGAGATCAGGATATCATCAGGTACACATCAAAGAAGAGGAAATGTAGAAGACTGTATTCAGGACCAGGTATGGGAATTACAAGTTTTTCGTAGTTCCATTCGATTTGACTAATGATCCATCTAAATTTAGGTGTTTTATGAATAGTGTGTTGCATCCTTACTTGAATTTTTTTTTTATTGTATTCATCAATGATATAGTGGTATATCATAAGAATGAATAAGAACATCTTGATCATTTAGAAACAATGTTTCGATTGTTTAGAGAGCATCAGTTGTATGCTAAGCTCAAAAAATGTAGTTTCTTTCAGACTGAGGTACAGTTCTTGCGAAATGTTGTCTCCAAGGAGGGCATAATAGTGGATCCATAAAAGGTAAGAGCTACGGAGTGGGAAGCTCCTAGAAATGTATATGAGGTGAGATATTTCATGGGATTGGCAGGCTACTCCATGAGGTTCATCCAGAACTTCTCATAGATTTCTTATTTGATTACATCATTGCAGAGGAAAGGAAATAATTTTGAGTGGAAAGAGGAGTGTTAGGCTAGTTTTGAGAATATTAATTAGTTGTTAACACATGATCCATTGTTAAAGATTGTAGATCCAGACAAAGCGTTTGTAGTATGCAAAAATTCTTGCAAAAGAGGGATTGGTGGAGTCCTTATGCAAGATGGACATGTGGTATGCTATGAGTCACGGAAACTAAATGAGCACAAAGAGAACTATCTGACACATGATCTTGAGCTAGCAACACTCATACATGCATTGAAGATGTGGAGGCACTATCTTCTTGGCAGGAGATTTTTATTGATGAGCGATCATAGTGGGTTGAGGTACTTGTTTTATCAAGCAAAATCTAAATGCCAGGAAAGCTAGATGGTTGGCTACGATCAACGAATTTGATTTTTAGATCAAGTACATCAAAGGTAAAGAGAATAAGGTCGTAGATTCTCTTAGTAGGAAGAAAGAGGTAAATCAAATTGCAACTATGAGCTCCTATGGGATGGATTTACAGGATAGGATCTTGCAGGAAGGTCAAAGATATATGGAGCTTAGTCATAGATTGCAGTAGGGTATATGTACAAATAAAGGTAGTGGTACAGGTACAGGTGTAGTTGTACAAGATGTGGAATATCATCTAACGGTAGATGGATTGGTTAGGTTTAGAGACAAGATATATGTTCCAGATAGTAGTGAGGTCAAGAAGGTGATCTTGAGGGAATTTCATGCAAAATCGTATTCAGGTCACTTGTGGTATCAGAAGATGTTGACTGCAGTGAAGAGATTCTATTTTTATCCAAATATGAATATGGATGTAGCGGAGGTCGTGGCTATATGTTTGGACTGTCAGCAGGTGAAGGAAAAGTGTAGGCATCCAGGTGGAACTCGACTATTACAACCGATTGTGATTCCAAAGTGGAAATGGGAGGTCATTTCCATGGAATTTATCATAGGTTTGTCGAGGATAGTGAGACAACATGATTCCATCATGGTTGTTGTGGACATGTTGAAAAATGCTGCACACTTCATTCTAGTGAATACTACCTATTCAGTTAGCGATGTAGCACAAGTGTTCATAAGAGACATAATTAGATTGCATGGTGTTCTAAAGAATATTATGTCAAACAGGGATGAAAATTTCACTTCCAAGTTTTGGAAGGAATTATTTGCAGGTTTTGGCACCAAGTTGGCCTTCAGCACAATGTATCGTCCACAGACAGATGGACAAAATGAGAGGGTTAACAAGATCTTGGAGGACATTTTGAGGATGTATGTGATGCATCAGCAACGAAATGGGAAGAGTATATACAATTGATTGAGTTTGCATAAAACAATGGGTATCAATATTCATTGGGGATGAGTCCCTTTGATGCATTGTATGGGCGGAGTTGTAATACTCACATCAGTTGGAGTGATCCAATTAACATGGTGTTGATTGTACCAGACATGTTGGCAGACATGGAACAAGAAATGGAGGTTATAAAGAATAATCTAATTGCAGCACATGATAGACAAAAGAGTTATGCATACCAGCATAGGGTGTTTAAGGATTTTAAGGTTGGGGATCATGTTTATTTGTATCAAGCCCAAGAAGAGCTCCTTGAGGATCACATCTTGTTCCAAGTTGGCACCATGGTATTGTGGGGCTTTTGAGATTCTTGAGAGGATTGGACCAGGGGCCTATCAAATTGCACTTCCTCCAATAGTGAAAGTCCATGATGTGTTTCATGTTTCATTACTTAAGAGGTATATAAGGGATGTTGATCATTTTATTTATTAGTATATATTGCAGGTGGAGCAAGAAGGATATTTCCAGTCGAAACCTTAGTGCATATTGTAGTGGAATCATTTCATTCTTAGGAACAAAGCCATAGAGCAAGTTAAAGTGCAGTGCCAAAGAACTTTGAGCCTGATGAAGCTACATGGGAGATGGAGAATCATATGCGGGCCATGTATCCTTCATTATTTTCCGGTTGAGGCAAAGAAGTTTTGATTTGATGTTTGGTATATGTTTGGCATATGTTTTGGTGATGTATTGGTATATGTACATATGTATATGAATGTAAATACCGTCATGAGCTAAGTTATAAAGCTCCAATAAGCGGTATGGATGTTATATGGTCATGGTATCATGGTTTTTTCTTTTGAGCAGGTTACTCATTATAAATACTGCATTGAGCTAAGTTATAAAGCTCCATGAGTAGTATGTTTTCTTTCCAATGGTTTTACGAAGGTGTAGGCATGGTTTAACATTGAGGAGGGTGTTCCCCAAAGGGGAGGGTTCTGTAACATACCCGGGAAAAAGTTCATGTAATAAAATTTAATAAAGGCAAAAATAAGACCACATTTAAGGGACACTTATTCCAAGCTTAATGATGTGCAAAGATATCATAGTGGCAACCACTGGATATGTGTTTATGGCTAAGGAAAATTGGCAAAGGCAATGGAATTAAAGAGGCAAAAAGTATTCTTGGCACATTTATTTATGAAAATAAAGGAAAATAGGAGAAAATGAAGGTAAAAGGTGATAGGTTGCAGGTGAGGAGGAAAATGAACGAAAATAATGGAAAATGAAGAAAATAGAGGCCTAATTGATAAAAAGGCTTATGAGGATCAGTTGGTACCTTTTTGTCAATTCATTTTTGGAGCTCTCTCATTATTCTCTCTCTCTCTCTCTCTCACTCTTGGAAACTTAGAGTTTTCTTGGAGCATTTCAGCCTTGAGCCAAGAAAGAGGAAAGCAAGAAAAGGAAGGATGCTGAAAGGAAAGGAAAAAAAAGATCAAGGAAGGAAGAGCAGGATGTAGTAGCTTCAGCAAGAATACTTGCAAGTAACATCTTGCATGTGTGATTTCCTAGCTGGTTTGGCCATGCATGGCTTATGCATTTTGGTATTTGGTTCTCTTGTTGTCGGTGGCATGGTTTTTCTGATTTTTTACAATGGTTTTCAACATTTCCTTGCCTTTTCCGGATGTCATGGTGTGTTGGGATTTTTATCTTGGTTTTAAGCTTTGGAATTGCTTGATGGATTTCAAAATCCAGGGCGGAGGTGGTCTCAAGGAAAATTCCCAAAGGCCTAGGAATCCCTTGACCGATTTTTGTGGGATACACAATAAAGCCTAAGGGTGGTGTCTTGGTTTTAGGGCCTTGTGATCCCGGATTGGATTGCAGTAAATATTGAGAGACAGGGAGATGGAAAATTCCTCAAGGATAGTGATGGATTCCAAATGGATTTCCAAGTTCGGTTTGGTTTTGTGATCAGAGCACCGATTTTGGTGTGATCATGGTATGGTGAGGGTGGTAGTTGTTTAACATCTGGATTCCCTTCATTTAGTTTTGGATTGTTTTATCCCTGAGATACCACATTCATGCTTGGAAGATGACACATAAGTGACTGGTTGTAGAGAGATTTGGCTCAGCCATGTCTATGGTCGGGTGGTACGTGGAAGTCCCCAACCTGGTCTGTTATTGCCTATGTTTAATGGAAGCTAAGCTCTCTTGTTTTTGTACTTATTAATGTGTGTATTTAATACTTGTTACCTCACTATTATTTCCATGGTTTTATGCTGGTATAAGCATGTTTAAATGACGGGTTCATGTCATGGTTATTTTATGTATTTATTTTTAATTGTTAGAATAATGGATGAAAGACTAATTGATGTGATATATGTTTAAGGAAGAGGGTGGTGATCCTTCTTGTAATGTCTCATAAGAGTTTTTAGTCATAAAATCTATCATGTATCCTAGACTTGGTGATTTCATTCATGCCAAGTGTTTGATAGAATGTCAATCCCAGTCGGGGATGGTCAGGCCTAGTCCTGGAGTCAATTTTTGGTTATTTGAAATTTTTCGTCATGTGCTTAATGATTTTTGATTGCTACATGAAGTTATGTGCAATGTCTAGGATTCTGGGCTTAAAAAGTGCATTAAATCCCGCGGAACAAGCATAGGTCTATGAAATTGAGTCCCTGGACACATGCATGCATATGTTGTGGGCACATCTAGAGCCTCCCAGACACACCCTTTCCAATATCAAGGGAGCTTCGGGGGGTTTTATTTAGTAAAAAGCCAATGGGACCTAGGGATAAGTCATCTTGATGGCTATGATAACCTTTGGGGGTCTTGTAGCAGGTGCATGGAGTCCGTGTTATGGTTTTCCGTGTCGATTCCACTTCCTTAAAGTCAACAAGGAGGTTGAGTTTGATCTTAAATTCCCTCAGCTCATGTTCACCCAGGTTGGTCAGTTACTTGGGTAGATGTGAGGGGAGGTGTACGTTACACTCTTGAGAATTTTCTAGCTTTCCAGGTGTTGGAAAATATGTCTCTCAGTTTTTCCTTCGACCACCCTCAAACTCCTCTACTTGTCATATGGATTGGGAGTTTCAATTAGACAATCAACTTCAACATCATGGTGAGACCCTCTCAAAACATCATTTGTATCATCACCTTTCATAGGCTTCACTAACACAGAGTAAGGGTATTTGAAAAACTTTCCATAATTGGTTGGGAGGTCGCTTCTTCTAGTGAAGCTCAATTTTGAACGTTGAAAATAAAACGTGAGCAACAAAGCAACCTTCAGGCATAGCATTATGATGGGGGTCTCAGACCTCTATTTCCTGGTGCATGAAAAACCTAGTCTTTGGCCTCCTCCAACATATGTTCTAGTGTTGAAATTTTAGTGATATAATCATCAACTTCTCCAAGGTGAATAACATGCAACATCTTGGGACACTATAGGAGATGTGGCTGGGTAGAGTTGATCTGATCTCTAGTGGTATTCAAGGCTCGAATTTGGTGGCTACCAAGAGGACGAGAATTTTTATATCCCAGTTGTGTTTGAAGGTTGACGACCCTGGTTTGGGGTGGATTCACAAACTGTGGTTCATGGCTCAGAGGAGGAAAACCGCCTGTGGGATAAAATCTTGCGCTCCATTGTTAAAGGTTGGCTTTAGGCTCCTCACTTGTAGCTCCCCGTGGCACATCAACTTCGTGGACTCTGTAGGAAACTATGTTAGCTTATGGCATGTTATTCTATTTTAGTTGGCAATGAATAGTGTCTGGAAATTTTGGCATTATATAAATGGTTGAATAGAACAAGGCCATATTTTTAGTACCTCGTGGAATAGCAATACGGATCTTATCTACTCTTTCATTTTGTTTAGAGAATTTATCCGAAAAAACATTTTCAATTTGAATAAACTCAATTGTGGTTTTGGGTCAATTTCCCTTCAAGACGTCCATTAATACAAAACCATATCCAATGTAATGTTCCAAAGAAATAATACAAATCCAAACATTACACAAACAAAAAATGTACTTAATTTTTTTTTTTTTTAATTATTAAAATAAAATGAATTAATGTATAAGTAAACATCTATACATTAAAACAAACATCAAACAAGATTCTTAATTATCGAGAATTATTTCCACTTTATTATGAAGATTAGATTTTGTTATAATATCATGAATAAATATCATTGCTTACCAATTCACTTTATATAACATTCGTTAGTAAAACATTTCTTTATTAAATATTTTAAGCATATAATATTAGTTTTATTGTAATATTTTCTATTAAAAAAAAATTACCTATAGTTAAATTAATTGAATTAATCGTTAAATTAAGTAAAAAAAATATTTCCAAAATTCATAAAGGAAAATAAAAAATTATAAAAATGAAATATTTAAAACATTTTCATTAACATTAAAAATCATGTTAGTTTCTATTAATAATAATTTTATGTCACCTCATTTTTACTAACCTCTTTTTTACTATTTAAAGTGAATAAAATAAAAGTCATCAACATATATTTCCTAAATTTTTTGATACACAATATTAGTTTTATTGTCATATTTTTTATTAAGTAATTGTTTTAAGATAAGGGTAAATTGATTAAATTAAGTAGTGAAAGAAAAAATTCATATATATATATATATATATATATATATATATATATATATATATATTAAAATAATTTAAATTTTTATTTTAAATCATAAAAATTTTAATATTATAAAAATGAGTAATCTATTTTTATTTATTTATTTATTTATTATTTTTATTATTTAGTATTTAGATATTAACGCTGACATAAAATATTACAACACAATTTATTAATAAACAAATTAATTATCTCGTTCAAATAATTGAATTAATTTAGGTAAAAGAAATCTATTAAAAAAATAAAAACTTATGCTTCCCATACCACTATGATACTTCAACAAAGAATTATTTAAAATTATTGAGAGACACCTATAAATCCTATCTTATGAACTATTATAAATATATTTAAATTATGTCTTATAAAAAATAATAACTATACCCCATGTCAAGACTTTGAGTCGACATCACTGCCTTTGGGTGAGTCGGGCGCAGGCCTGGAATTTGACGTCCTGTGGGACGTATTTTTCATTTGCAGACGTATTTGACGGCAGCTAAAAAAATTTCGACGTCAAACCTGACGTGATGTTTACATCTTCAACCTGTCAAAATGACGTCCACTTTCAAAGCTAAACCGTAAAATCCATAATACCTATATAGCCTACATATTTCCAGTAAAAATCTATAATACCTGTATAAGTTATATATTTCATGAGATTCTGAAAAAACAAAAAGAGTGAAGGTGATTTAAATTCTCAGGGTCTCCCTCCCATCGCCGTAGTACTTACTACCTATCATTAATGGACGCCCAGCTCAGCCCATGCATGCCACAAATTTGCAAAATGAATCCAAATGATATACTAATTTACTACCTACCATTAATGGATGCCCAGAGAAAATCTGCAAAATTAATCCAAGTGGTATACCACTGATATGAAAAATTTAATGCATATCTACCATCTGATTAATTAGTTTCTACCTTAGTGGAACTGGAGATAATGCTGAAGGCAGATTTGAATTTTGAAGTTTTTCTTTGAAGTTCTGGCCAAGTATGAGTTCTACAAGGCTATGATGCTCCTGTGTGGCCGATTGAAGGGCTAAGTCTGAGTTTTGGACGGCTCGGTGCTCCTGCGTGGCTGATTGAAGGGCTAAGTCTGAGTTTGGACGGCTCAGTGCTCCTGCTTGGCTGATTGAAGCCTGAAGGGATTGGAATGTGACAGCAACAACCCAACTCGCCACTTTGAGATTCATTTTTTCAGCGTAATTTCAAATAAGTGTCGAGACCTTCACGAATACTAGAAAAACTGAAAGAAACCACACTATTTACATGATTTCATATGTATCAGAATCATATGCTCGTTTTATAAATGGAATGGAAAAATACAATCAATTAAATAAAATTGTTATATTTACTTTCTTGTTAAATGAAATTTAATTTGGACCAGGTTTTATTTATTTTTTTGTTTAAAATGTTTATGGGTCATATGGATAGGAGGGTGTGAATGGATTAGAGCTCCTTTAAGTCATATCAATATATTTGAGAATAGCGGTAAGACCATTAGAATAAATTAGAGTTTAGCCGAAGCTTGGGAGAAGTCATTTTTATGAGTAAAAACCATATCGTAAAATGTTTCAACTCTGTTGGAAGAATCAAATTTTGAATTTACCATTTATAACCTGAAATGATAATACTTGTTAAAACCACACTTTAAACACACAAACATGGAACAATTGAATATAAATTTTCACCCCAGGGAAAACCAAACATAACAGTGTCAATTCATAAACAAGGATATGGTTGGAATTTATTGAAATTTAGAAATATTCAAAAAATTTAATAAATTGTTTGCTTAATTTAAATAGATTTTGAAATATTTAAAAAATTAAATAAATTGATTGTTTAATTCTTTATTCTAAAAATTTTGAAATATTTTAAAAATTTAAATAAATTAATTAGATTTTGAAATATTATTAAAATTTAAAGTTTGAAATATTCTAAAAATTTAATAAATTAATGGTTTATTTGATAGATGATTGGAAATTTTGAAACATTCTAAAAAATTTAAGAATAGTAAATTAATTATTTCATTAATTATGCCTTACATTAAGTTGGCATAATATCCAAGATGACTCAAAGCTGGTGTAAGCATTAAATTGCTGGCACATTAAAATATTGACCAAAAACCCTTCAATGTTTAAGGTCATATACTATTCTCTCATAGATAAGTACTTCTACTCTGCAATGCAATATGGGCATGCTTCCTTCACAAATTAGTAGCAAGGTTAATAAAAAACTTAAATATACTAATCGCTAACTATTTTTTTTTAATAAACTCTTTAAATTGTTTAAATCAACTTGTAATATATAGGTCTTTGTATCCAAATTATTTTGTTGTTTGTCATGATTAAATTGTTGTTAAATCAACTTGTAATATACAAGTCCCTGTATTCTATTTTGTGCACCACACAACAATTAAACCAAACAAAAATTAAATACTTTAATAAAAAGTTGATTGTAATATACAAGTCCCTATATTGTATTGTGTGCACCACACAACAATTAAATACTTTAATAAAAAGGGAGTTTAATATATATATATATATATATATATTTAGCAATTTTCAGAACTCTGCCCTGACAAATTCAGGTGGCATTATTTTATTGTTTGTGATGATGAAGAAATATTAAATTGATTTAAAAAAAAAAAATCTCATTGTAAAATTTATTATTAAATATTTATGAACGATGAAAATTTAAAATGAATATTTATAAATAATAGGCATTATAAATTTGAAATTTGATTACTTATTTTTATAATTCTGGAAATCAGTTAAGATGGACCATGGTTTGTTAAATTTGACTATCACTTGCTAAATTTGACATTAGTTTGCTGAAAATATCCAAAAAATTGAGACATATTTAGATTTGGTAATTACCATTTTTTGAGAGAGACTTTTGAATCAAAAGGATTTTCCATTGATATTTTTTGTTCGATTATATTTTCCCTAATTTACCTTTCGAACCATTTCTCGCCCTATACAGATATAGACAACCATGCTTTCACTTTTAGATATCACCAATTTATAATTGAAGTAGTGCAGCACATCTACCTGTATCGTTGTTTTCATCAATTTTTCTCCCAATTACATAATTTCTTTGCAATTTCACTTAATTTTCCTCAAATCTAAATTGAATTTTTTTAGGGGGAAAAGTTGTATCTTCTATTTACAAAACATACATCCTCCAATTAGTAAACATTTCTTCAAATTTACATTGTATTACAACAATCTTCCTACGAAGTTCCCTATGAATTTCACTCAAATGTGCAAATATGGTTGGTTCTTTATTGTGCCTAGTGAATTTTGTTGTTGGAGCCTACACAACTTGCACATTTTGATGGAGTTGTATTATAAGAGCTACTGCAGTAGTTGATTAGTGAATTTACTATGTGATTTCTAAATTTTTCAGATTAGTAGTACATTTACATATTTGACTTAGTTTTCATTGGATGATTTATTTTGTATTCTAGAACAAATTTGCAAGAGTCATTGAAAGAAATTTTCATATAAGTGGAGGTCTGACACTCACAAATTTCATTAGAACATAAAATATTCAAAAAAACATCATCAAATTTTCATTTGACAGGCAGTAAAGATTTGAAATTCCAGGCCTGGTCGGGCGCTTATGACACTTAAGCAAGTTGTGGGTACAAAATGCCCGTGTTGTGCGATGGGCATGCCGCTGTAGTGGCGGGCACATCGGGTGCCTGCTCGATTCACATGTGCGGATGGAGAGCGTGCCCGAGTTGTTCGACGGTGTGGATTGATACGAGTCCGTGGTGGAAACTTGACTTGGTGAACGTGTTGGGAATGAGCGTGCGATGGGGAGTGCATACCCTGGCAGTGCGCCCACCCCTGTGTGCAGGTGGCCAAGCGAGGGAGACACGAGCAGTTGGAAACACGACTCGGTGATGAGTGGTAGTCATAGCGGTGAGCCAACACTTAGAAGAACAAGCATGGTGGTCCAACACACTTAATACATGGGACGAACGAGTGTGTCAGCTTGATGAGCGGGTCGGCTTGGGTGGATGACGCCCCAAGCGACACGACCCCTTAGAAATACAACCGACGGATAGGGGTATATATTAGAAGACATGTTGAGAGGTTCAATCATCAACGAAACTGCATAGCATACCATCAAAGTTCGCAGTGTGAAGTCGGATGGCACTCGGTTGCAGGTAGTGTGTAGAATAGTGAACCGAACGCGTGACAAGGTATGGTAATGCGTCCCGCAGGACTGGCAGTTCACATAAAAGCAGCGTGTTACAACTTCAGACGAGTCAGGATTTTAGAAAGAAGCGACAGTACAAACTAAACAAGCTCGAGTCACAGTGGGCAGGCATTTGTAGTGCACTGCACTACCGTGCAGGCAGGTGTGGAGAACTGTGACGAGCATGCGTAAAAGTTCATGACTCGTGCAACGAGTAGCAGACAATTGTGTACTCGTGCAGAATGGGACAACAGTGCACCACTCGTGTAGAAATGCGGGTTGAAGGTCAAACTCATGCAGATTCGGCCTCCCCTTGTAAAATACTCAAAATTTGAGAATGAAAGTTTAAAATTGTTAAACTCTCTTGTTGGTCTCATGTTTTCTACTATTGTAATTTTGTGTTATGTTTTCCGCACTTAACTAATAATGGAGGAAAATAATAATGATGGCAGGCGTAGTCCACAAGACAATAAAACAGTTAAGTATGGAACTCTATCCGGTGCCCTGAACGGTGGAACCAAATCAGGGGCGTGACCAGAGCTAGTAGAAATGAATGCAGTAGAGATCATAGATGTATGTTGGACGATGTTCTTGGAGAAAGAAATGGTTGGTTGCATAGTTTGGGGTTTCTTGACTTGGAGATTCATTGGAGCACTGTCCAAGTTTTGGTGGACATAGGTGCCAACCATAACTTTATGACGACCACGTTAGCATGGGATTTTGGAATATTGTTCCAAAGGATGTGGAGGTCAAGGCAATGCACTCAAGGGCTAAGGTTTCGGGATTGGCAGGTGATGTATCGGTTTGAATTTTTGACTGGAAGGGTTGTTTGGACTTCACAATGATGATGATCAACGACTTTTATATGATATTGGGGAAGGATTTTCTGAAGGGAAACAAGAAAATTGTTTTCTCATTTTGTCATGAGATTAGGTTGATTGGAGACACATGGACATGGACTTTGCCTACACACCAGCAGCGTAGGGAAGTGAAGGTGTAGCATGTTTCTACACTAAGTATGAGTTGGGCGATGCGGGATGTATATGTTGATACATATGCGACAATCATCATAGAGGTTGAGGATGTTGATGGAGTGGGAGATGCCTATTCCAGCTGATATTTCTGATGT